>JACCHV010002777.1:0-600000 GCA_018907245.1 Eupristina koningsbergeri | reverse complement strand
TATTTATTGTACACTTTATCATTGACAATATCAAGTACATAATCAATTATTATAGTTTTCGAGGCTTTAAGATTATATTTAAACATTATATATTTTGGGAAATGGGTATTTCAAACATTTAAGAAATATACATACTTTTAGTTGGTTAAATAGTTAAAATTGAACTTTTAAATTATCAACTGAATATTATAATATATATATATATATATGTATATGTATATATTAAATATATACTCAATTTTTAAAGTAAAAATAAAAATTATCAGATAAAAAATTACATAATATATATTTTTATGATCGTAAAAAGAGCTTCAAACTAATATAAATAAAAAATAATTTATATAGTTATTAGATTAATTACGTTTTGGTACAATACTTTTCTGCCTTATAATAATCACAATTAGTATTGTAGGAAATATTAATATTATTGAAAGTTTTATATAATTAAAGTTAACACCTCAACAATACATTTTTATAGAAATTATAATATAATATTCTATAAGAATAAGTAAACTACTTAACATCTTTAATAAGTTTATATTTTTATTTTATTAGGAATAAAATCATGTTCAGTATTCTAAAGGTTGAAATGTAAAATATTAAAATTAAACTTTACAAATATTTGATAAAATTTTTTCTCTAATTGCAGCGTCGTCTGGGTATTCTTTTGCCTTTTCTTCATTAGGCACATAGTGACTTCCTTTAAAATTACAAAAATACCTTCCTATTTCAAAGTGATTAACCCATCCAGGATTTTCAGCTATTATTAAATTTTCTATAAAATAAAACAAAATAGTAGAATACAGTAGAAAAATAATATTTTTTCATTTATTCTTATAATTTTATATTACAAATAATTAGATTAATAAAAAAAATTGCATAGTTTCGACATATTTTAATTAATTTTAATCTAATTTTAATTTTTAATATTTCACATACTTTTGTATAATTTGTGAAATATTTCTTTATTAAACGTTATTTGTACATTTAAATTTTTTTACGCAAATAGTTAATAAAATTTTATGTTAAGTACCTTGTGCTACATAACGAGAAGAACCATCATCAACAAATACGTTATAGAAGGGTTGATTTGAACCCCCATCCAACTGTTCTGCACCTTGAAACTCTAATATCCATTCTGGAGATGCTTCACATTTAAAATCCCACCCTGTTATAACACATAGGTAGTTGTGTCTATGATGTTTCATTATCATTCCTATTGTATATTTTATTTCAGAAGTTCGCTTCTTTACTTCTATAATTTCCTATTTATGAATTAATTATCATAAAATTTTATAAATCAATATATAAAAATATTCAATCAATATATAAAAATAAATTTTTATAAAATATTTTACATACTTCATCTACAGTAGCCATGTGTTTCTCATAATCTTGAAGCATTTGAAGAATATGATTAGCTGGACCTCTACATATGAGTTCTGATTCCTAAAATTATTTTAGACAATCATAATTATAAATGTATATTAAAAATAATTAAGAATTTAAATAATTTTGTTTCATACTTTTTGTATATGACTTAGAACATTAACTAATTTTGCTAAATCCATTTGATATAACATATAAAACCTTGATAAATGTAAAATGGCTCCAGTATCATGTGGCCTTACCATGTGTAACAATTCAAGAGCAGACCTTAAACGTGTAGCTCTTCCATTTAATTGAGTACACTGTCTAGCTGCAATTTCTAAATTATTTGCCATTCTTTCTACAACCTATTAAATGTTTAAAATTAAATACTTTTAGCTTACAAATATTATCTTTAAATATTTTAATTACATTTACAGCTGTTGATGCATCTTGTTTATTATACTGTTCCACTGGACACTTTAATGCGCCTGCTATTCGTGGGCAATTTTTTTTAGTTAAAAATTGACCACCATTAAATACATCAATATAAAAATTTTCTAATTCATCAGGATTAGAAAGACTTGAGCTAACATAGAATTATTTAATTACCACAAATTTTAACTATTAACAATTAATAAATATATGTTACAAACTTACTATTTTTCTTTCCAACGTAATAAAAAATGAGCTGGGAAACTAATTGGTTCACATTTTACACCTAACCTTCGACAAATACTTTCAAAAACAATTGCTAAAGTGATAGAAATACCATGTTTAAATTCAAGAACCTATAAATATAAAATAAAGTGCCTTTTATAAATTAAAAATAAATATTAATTAATTGCAGTTAGCTATATTACTTTATTAAACTTACTTTATTAATAAAAAAGTTTTCTGATTTATAATGCATTTCATTATTTCCATGAAAACCTAATTTATTAAACATTACTTCACGTAGAGCTTCCATAACTTGTTTTGTTTCTATAATTGACCATTGGTTATCATCAATATTGTTGTTTTTCCAATAATTCAGTTGTTCAGGCAATATTGTAAATAGAGAATGTGAAGGACTTCGTTCTTTAAGAACACTTTTAGCATGTTCTACAATGTTATCTAACATGTCACTTATATACCTATAAGAAACATGTTTTTCAGGTTGACTCCATTGAGCTACAAGTGTAGCACCTAGTTCTAAAAGTTGTTTTTGCGCTGGTAGTTTAATAAATTTCTGCCATTCATTCATTATATAATTTTGTTTCATATATCGAACAACTTTATATGCATAGTATCTGTTTGTCAAATTACTTTGACTAAAATTAATTCAAATATGTTGATAAAAATTATTTAAATAATAATGTTGCTTAAAAGTAATATGTACATATGTGTGTGTGTGCGTGTATAAATGTATATGTTTTACTTACATTATTGGACGTTCAATTAAATTTATTAATTCATCAACAAGAAAATAATAAGCTACAGGGTGTGCTCCTTTATCTGGATCAAATAAAGGATCAAAGTCTTTAAACTCTGAGTGTGAAAGCTCTTGTTTTTTATAATATTTTACAGACATCAAAGATAATTTATGCATTAATGCTTTTCTGCTATTAATACTAGATTGTACTTCATTTAACCAATTTTTTACTTTACAATTTCTTTCATATTCTATGTAAAAATCTCTTAATAAAGGCCATCTTAAAAAAAAATAAATATGTAATTATTAAATTAAATACCAGTATATTATATACAATATAAAAAAATAAATATCTATATATTTTTATAAAGATATATAACTGAAATTTATAAATAAAAATTTTTTAAAGTTATTTTAATATTTAAGTTCTATGGAAAAAACAAAATAAATTATATGATTTATATATATAATTAAAATATGTACAATAAAAATCAGTACATAATTTTATTTAAAGTTAATTTTTATTATTATTTTGTATCAATAGCAATTAAATTATTATACTTAAAATAGGTAAATTTAAATGAACTGATAATATTAAAAGATAAATTTAATATAATCAATTAGCACATTATTAAATACAATTCATTATAAGAAGATAATATAATATATTATTAATTATATTAATTAATTAATTATATAATATAATATATTATTCAATTTATATATATATATATATACTAAAAAATACTATACCTTTGGAAAAATTTTATTTTCCATAGTTTATTGTTGGCTTGTACAATTTTATATAATTCCTTGCAAGTAAGAGAAAAATTTATAATATCTTTAATGCACAATTGTTCATTTCCCAAAATAAGTTCAGTAACTTCATTGATTAAAAATATTATCAATACATCTTCAGCCATCTTATCTTGTTTTGATATATTTTATGAAAATTTAATTAAAAGTATCTACACAACTCTTAAATAATCAATTAACATAATGTTTATAACACATAAAATAATGAAAATGGACAAATTATACACTTATGTGACTCATATTTTTATCCTGTAGTACAAGTAACCTATAACGTTATTTCACATGTTTTTTTTGAAGAATTAATTAAACTTGTAGCTATCTTTAAATATTAAATAAATACCAAAATTTAGGATTCTAATATTCAGCCATTCTTAATTGGTTTGTGTTCTTGCAATGATTGATTAGGTATTTTAATTGTACAAATAAAATACACCTGTATAGAAGTAATTTATTTTCTCCTCGACGTTCAGTTTCTTGATTTGTATCACGTATATTTTTTTATAAAGCCATTTCAGGGCCTATACAACAAAACGATTAAGCAAATCTTATGATTTCTAATCCTTTCTAAAACTGCTATTTATTATAGTAGTATGATACTGATAGTGTGTACAAAGAATATAAATTGAAAGAATGTCAAGCTCCATATTATTCAGACGAAACAAACACTACCCCCACTAGCCTTCTAAAATGTCAAATTTTTAGACAAAAAAAAAAAAAATACGGAAGGGTAGATGTTCAATTGCACCCTCTGAAAATGCTTTGTTCTTCAACTATACCCCCATTACATTTTGAGAAAAAAATTCATAAAGATTTTAAACGTCATAAATTTTGTAAACCCGATAACTCGATAAATATTTCATATTTCTATCCATTTTTTTTTCTTTTTTTTTTTTTTTAATGTGTCCTAACTCAAATTAACTGCATCCCTACTAAAATCCCTCAAAAAACCAGTTATTTATAATAAAAAACAAAAATTCTTAGGTCATGAACTACAAACAATGCGCATGCGTGAAGCACACTATTAAGATAATAGAAAAATTTAAATTTAAATAAATAAGATTATCTATCTAAACTTAAAAATCATATTATGTAAATAATTGTTAGAGAAAAGAAATAAAAGAAATAAACAATCAGACTTATAAAGGTATAAAGAAAATTAAGCTCGTGATACACGAGGTGCCCGTAATAAAAATACTTGAAATTTAATATATATTTTTTCCAGAAAAAACTGAAAAAGAATGAATTCATACAAATTTTTGTAGGCGAGTTCATAGAAACTGTATCAATGCGATGAAGTAGTTTTCATTAAATGCACCTTTATAGTTTTTAAGAAAAATTTAATTAATTAAACGTATACAAACATTTTTTTTCATTTAATATTAACCTAAGGGTATAATGAAGCCACATCATATTTTTGTAAAAAACTCATTCTTTTTGTACTTTAAAAAATATTTATAAAATACTTAAATAATCTAAAATTGTACAATGCAATAAATATCTAAACAATTGTAAATAAAACAGTACTATGGGAAGAATAATTGGAAATAACTATGTAATTCAATGCATTAGCAACAATTTTATTTTTTTATTTATACTATTTGTACGATGGGATTGTGTGGGTAAAAATAAGCTTTAGTTTTTCAAAATGATAAAATAATACTTTATTTTACACATTAATCACTAATATTTTACTATTATATATATACTATTATATATATAATATATACGTATTATTGGCAAAACTGTCTCTTTCGTACTGACTTACAACTGCCTATTCGACAATTGTAAAGCCTCCTCGGATAAGGGAAAGTTATTACTCATTTTCATCAATCACTTGGAGCTTTTCCAATACAATGAATGACGCGCACCTACATATTAAAGAAAAAATTAAGAATTTCAAAAGCAATAATTAATAACTTCACAGTATACTAAATTCATTATTCAATCATAATTGGTCGAAAAATTTACAATTTGGGGTTTTTAACAAAAATTGATAATACGAAATAAGTAAAATAATTGAATATTCTATATATTAAATTTATTACATATAAGATGTATTTCAATCTATAAAATATCATTATATACAATTCAATGGATTCATTGTCACGTGAGTTTAATATTAAATAAAAAAAATATTTTGTTTAGTTTTAATTAATCGTTTGTGTATACGCTGTTACAGGTTCGTTAAGAAATTATAATATTTAGTTGTAAAAATATACGAACACTACATCACCCCCGTACGAATGATAACGCTATACTATAAATTTGTGTTGCAAATCATAAAGTATTTTGTATATTTTTATACATTTTATATTTATTGTAAGATATTATTTTATTTAAAAAGTCTTTAAAATAGTTTTAAACTTGTGCTTAAAATAAATAAAATAAATAAATAAAAAAAAAAATTATTATGAAACATTAAAGTTTCATTCGTATTTATTAATAATAATAATATTATTAATAATACAAAATAAATAAAAGAATAAGATAAAGATTGTTCTAATGTTTTTTTAATGAATTTAAATCATTTTTTATTAATTAATTTATGTATATTAATGAAGAAGTACAAACCTATATTCGGATATTTTTAAATATTTAAGCACGTATATGATACATAATTAAATAGAACAATAATTAATACATATGTTACGTCGTATTTTATATTGCACACATAGACTTGATGTTTTAAATAATTTTATATAAATTATACATTCATTTTTGTCGATTTTTGTGTTTTAATTATTTATTATTAAAATTATCTTTTTAATTTTCACAATGTTTTAAAAAAAAAAATTGTATGGGAATTGATTAAATAATTTTATGTTTGTACACGTATCGTATTATATAAATATATTAAAATGGAATGCTAATTATTAAAAATTATTGAGCAATCATAAATTATTAGATTCAATTGAAAATATATTAATATTGTTTATAAGTCTAATATTTATATTTAATAATTAAAAAACTTTTCAACTTTATAATATTTATTTTTAGCATTTACAGTTCAAATAAAATAATGTAGATCCTATTGAAAAACGTATTTTGTACAATAAAAAACATAATTATTAAATTATATTCCATTAGATATCTTTCAGTTTTTATTAAACTTTTTTTGAAATAAAAAAAAAAGTCTAAATATAGATAATATCATACTTATTATAGTTTCAAAATGTGTAAACATAGATTATTATACTTTTAAATACTTTAATACTCCTAATGGTGACGTAAATATACCTGTAAATCATTACGTAATAATCGTGTATATTAAATTTATAACTTTATTACTTATTTATACGTCCTTTACGTCAAATAATTTAATTTAAATTCAAGCGCCTAAAAATATAATAAATTAAAATATATATATATATATATATATATATATCTATATATACACAAATATCTTTTCTGATAAGAAATTCTTTAAAAACTTTATTTATATGATTAAGATGTATTATTATAAATAAATCTCATATAATAGATTACACAATAAGGTTATAATTAATTACAGATTTATTTTACTGTTTGTATTTTTTAAAAACATATTTTATTCAATACTCTGAAAAATTTTTGGTTTGACTTACGGAGTATCAGCATTGATCCCACGTGATTTCACGTGCTTCATTTATGTTTTTTTATATATTTCGTACATGGTATTAAATACAAAAAAAAACTTTGAAATTTTATATTTTCAAATACAAGCTTTATTCAAGAATAAATTTTTACATAATTTATTTAATTCATGAGTATTTATAACAAGTAAAGAATTTTTTTATGATTAATCCAACCCTGTAATTTGACTTTTACACTTCATCCCCACTTAGTTTACTTAATATCCATCTTTCTCACTCATTGCGCAGAACAGGTCAGTGTATTCTGTCTTCTGCATACAACTTTATAACAACGATAATACTACAAAATCAAAGGCTGTATGTTTCTCTTTCCCTCTCATTTGTAATCGCTCTTTGCAAGAGTGTGGATCACTTCGTTAAGAAAAGTTTCAAATAATGTTCTCGAAGACGATGGGAACTTATCAGGCTCAGCAGGAACATATCCTTGCCGTATCCCGTGACTTTATTGCTCATCCAAGACTTAGTAAGTTTGCTTTTTCCATTTTTTCTTTCTTTTACCATGAATATTTCTATTAGACTGTATCATTATCAACTAAAAAAACTGTGATGCTCAAGAAAATTAGCTATTATTTTGTTAAATATTTATTTAGGTTAGAAAAAAAAATTACGAAATTACTATGCGATACATATCAAATAGTTTTACAAAGTAAATTTAATGTTCAATAATTTATCATTTTGAAAATGGGAATCCAATAAATATTATTACAGTTTATTACACTTATGTTGATTAAAAAAGGAAAGAAAGACCTGAAATTAATATACAAATAAAAAGAAAATATTAAAATAATTCTACAATATTTATTTAAAAGAGAAATCTTCAGTAACATTTATTTGATTACTGGATACAATACGCGCTATGCTAAATAATCTCGCAATGGGCGTAGTGTCAATTTTTAAATACATTCATTTTCAAATTCATGAACTAATTTTACGATTTTCATTTGATTCAATTATATTTTAATAGTGCATAATTCGCAATGGTTATAAATTTTTGATATTTTCGGATGAAATATAATAAAGAAGAGCAAAAAATTGCCAGTAACTAAGCAGAACAGAGAACCATTAACAATACTGTAGGTCATGTATCATGTGACTGCAGACGACGTATGCCTCAACTCTTATGTTACACATACATATAGAAATGTCATTAGAAATAAATATGTTTTAGGATGGAAATTCAAATATTCTAGTTTGTGCAAGTTTTAAAAACTATACATCATCAATTTTATTCCTATTTTCAGCACTATGCAAATAGCACATAACTATTTATTTTAATAGATGTATCCAGATACTTGTTTCTGAGTATATAATTAAAATTGTAGACACTTTTTAATTCATGCATTTTAACTTTAATTGAATTGAAACTTTAATAATTTGTCAAGTCTTTTTATTTTAAACTATAACAACTTTTTAAAATTAAATATATTCAATTTATATATCATTTATATCTATTAAGTATATTTTTATAAAGAAACTGTACATGTGTTTGTAACTACTTATTTCTCTTTAAAAAAAACAGTGAATATTAATATTTATTTTCTCTCCAGTATAAAATATATTATTTTTTTTTCCATTACTTTTTCTATAAATTTTTTTTACTATATTTTATTTGATTATTTATTATTAAAATTAAAAAAATGCATATTAAAATTTATTTAAAATTAAATTTAAATTATGATAAATTTAAAGAGAATTTAAAATGAATTATAATGATATATTTAATAATTAAAGAATTATTTTTTAAAGCATATAAAACTGTATCTGGTGTAAATGGACCTTTGGTTATATTGGATGAAGTAAAATTTCCAAAGTTTGCGGAAATTGTTCAACTAAAACTTGCTGATGGTTCGATACGTTCTGGTCAAGTATTAGAAGTATCTGGTTCTAAAGCAGTTGTTCAAGTATTTGAAGGTACTTCTGGAATCGATGCAAAAAATACTCACTGTGAATTTACTGGTGACATTCTTCGTACACCTGTATCTGAAGATATGCTGGGTAGAGTTTTTAATGGCTCTGGAAAACCAATCGATAAAGGACCTCCCATTTTAGCAGAAGATTTCCTTGATATTCAGGGTCAACCCATTAATCCCTGGTCACGTATTTATCCAGAAGAAATGATACAAACTGGTATTTCTGCTATTGATGTGATGAATTCCATTGCTAGAGGACAGAAAATTCCAATTTTTTCAGCTGCAGGTTTACCACATAATGAAGTAAGATTATAACTTAAAAACATAATTTTAGAAGAGCCAAATTTATAATTGACAATTCTTTTTTTTAATGTATATATTATAATTTATCAAAATTTGCCTATACCTATATATAACTTTATACCTATATTCTTAATTGTAATATTAATAAAAATATTACTATTTTATTTTATTACATGTTTAATTTTTTATTTATTTTCTTTATTAAAAAATTTTTTTTAATAATAATATTTAATAATATTTATTATTAATAATGACATATTTTTAAATAAAATTTTATTATCAAAATTAAAGTTTTAATATCAAAAATTTATTTATTTTCAGATAGCTGCACAAATCTGTCGACAAGCTGGTCTTGTGAAAGTACCAGGCAAGTCTGTTCTTGATTCACATGAAGATAATTTTGCTATTGTATTTGCTGCTATGGGTGTTAATATGGAAACAGCACGTTTTTTCAAGCAAGATTTTGAAGAAAATGGTTCTATGGAGAATGTTTGCTTATTTCTTAATTTAGCCAATGATCCAACCATTGAACGTATTATTACACCTCGACTTGCTCTCACTGCTGCTGAATTTCTTGCTTATCAGTGTGAGAAACATGTTCTTGTAATCCTTACAGATATGTCATCTTATGCTGAAGCTCTTCGAGAGGTAATTTATTTTTGATTTATTAAATTTTTTTTATTTTATTGATAGGTTATTAGTTTTATTTGAAATTTGTTTACAATTAATGAAAATTATTCAAACTAAGATTTACGTAGTTTTTGTGATGCTGGTTATCTTTACTATAATTTTAGTTATAGTAGTTCAGTTTGAAACTAGCAAACACATTATGATTAAATATGATTAAAAATTATTATATTTAAATACAATTTGTTTTATATAAAAAGTTATTACATTAAAAATTAGCTCATCTGAAAAATTGATTGAAATTATGAATATAAAAATTTGTTTTTTAACATGTTTTATTATATATTTTTTGTAAAATATTTTAATAATTAAAATACAAATAATATATAATATATAATAATAAATTGATCATAAGTATTTGAAGACTTGTGTTAAAAGTGTTTTATATACAAATTCTGTATAATGCTTAAATGTAATAAAATGTTTCAAAAGGTAAATATGATATTAATTTTAATATAGAATAAACATTGTATTGTTTACAAATATTAATTTCTTAGTTTCTATTTTTAAATCATAAATGTTAGTTAATACAAAGAAAGTTTTTTTACTCTCTTATAATTAAGGTTTAATAATAATTTTATTTATTATGCACAGTTTACATTTTTTGGATTAATATGTTAAATAGATTGATTTAATTGTAAATTTAATATAAATTTTCTAATAAATTAGTATAATCTTTTTTGTACATTGAATCAAATACTTAATATTAAATTATAATTGATAAATTATACTAAACATCTACTAATCCACTAAACATAAATATTATAGGTCTCAGCTGCTCGTGAAGAAGTACCGGGTCGACGTGGTTTTCCAGGTTATATGTACACTGATTTAGCAACAATTTATGAACGCGCTGGACGTGTAGAAGGAAGAAATGGTTCGATTACACAAATTCCAATATTGACTATGCCTAACGACGATATTACTCATCCCATTCCTGATTTAACTGGTTATATTACTGAAGGTCAAATTTACGTTGATCGTCAATTACACAATCGACAAATCTATCCTCCTGTGAACGTACTACCATCACTTTCTCGACTTATGAAATCTGCTATAGGTGAAGGCATGACCCGTAAAGATCATTCCGATGTTTCTAATCAATTAGTAAGTTGTTTAATATTTTTTTATATGACTCTTAATCAATAAAAATTTATATTTTTTCTATTATGTTAAAGTACTAGTGTGAGTGTGCAAAGGACTTCTCTTTCTCTAATCATGATAATATTAATACTAATATTATTAAAGTACACTTGATTATTATTTTTTTTTTGCATATTTTACAATGTATACTTTATGTATAAGTATAATCTATATGAATAACAAATTTTATGATTTTTTAATAATATTAATTAAATAAATTAAATAAAAATAATGAGGTTATGCTTTATATACATTATTTCATTAATTATTTATGTATCAGCATTTTGTGAATAAATAAAAGCAAACATTCAATGCAAATTGAAAATATAAGTTTAAAATTAGAAATATAAAATTGTAAAAATTGAACATAATTTGAATATTAACATTAATTTTATTAAATTAATTTAAATTACAATTACTTTTAAAATTGTTTATGATTCAATACAGTATATTTATATGCAATCAACAATATATATATAGAAAAAGTGTATAATATAGTTGATAGGTAAAGTATTTTATAGATCTAATTTAAAAAATTTATTTTGTAACTATTTAAATTTTTTCATTTTTTTTAAATAGCGTTATTTAAAATTTATTACAATTGACTTCTGAATATAAATAGATAAACGGTAATTTTTATCAAAATTTATTTTATCCTGATATAAGTATCTTTAAAAAAATACATATAATAACAAAGAAATAATGTAGAATGTAGAATTTTTATTATTAATATTCAAATTAATTTTAATTTTTTTTATAATTGAGTATTTCCAATTTTAAATTTATATTTTTACTTTACAATGAAAATTTGTTCTTATTTATTTTTATTACACGTATTTCTTAAGAATTAAAATAATTGAAAAAATTATTTTATATGATAAGCATATTTAAAATGAACTTACAAAGTTTATAATAATCTTAATTTTTAAAAATTAATTAATATATTTTATACTTATTTAGATAAAATAATTAATTTCAATAACACAGTAACATATTATAAAATATTGAAGTTTTAATACAATTTTTAATTATCATTTCAGTATGCTTGTTATGCCATTGGGAAAGATGTACAAGCAATGAAAGCTGTTGTTGGTGAAGAAGCTCTCACACCTGATGACCTTTTGTATTTAGAATTTCTATCTAAATTCGAAAAAAACTTTATTTCACAAGGAAGTTATGAGAATCGTACTGTATTTGAGTCTCTTGATATTGGTTGGCAGTTACTTCGTATTTTCCCTAAAGAGATGCTTAAGCGAATTCCTGCCAGCACTCTTGCCGAATTTTATCCAAGAGATTCGCGTCATTAAAGTATTAAAAAATGAAATTCTAATTAGCATCTTTTTAATAGATGCAAATTGTTTAATGTGAATTATAGATAATATATTTTAGAAAACAAAATAAGTATGTATATACAAAAATGATTGACCCTTGTAGAAATTTGTTTGAAAATCATTAATTTGACCAATTAATATATTATGTTATCCATTAAAAACAATCTTTTTAATAACAACCTTTATTGTAATTAAACCCTCTTTTTAGTTTCATACTCATTTTTCTAAAATAAATAATTATTTTAAAGTTTTAAGTATTACAATGCTTCAAAAATTTATAGAAATAATTTTCACAAACAAATAAAATACTTATTTTAGTTTTTTATTTATTAAATCAAGTTTCTTGATGTGCAAAAATTTTATTTAAATTTGAATAAATTCTCATTTTTATTTCACCATTAAAATTTTTTTTTTTAAAATGCATGTATTATATTTTGTAAAAAAAAGTTAAAATAATACATTATAAATATAAAATAAATTATTATATTAAAATTCATATTTTCAAAAGATATTAATACATTTATATTTTTATTTTTAAACTATTTAATAAGCCATTTACATAAGAATGTGAACTGTGTGAAACATTTGCGTCTATATAGTTATTTTGGCATGCAACTGTAAACATCCATGAATCAAATTTATACTAATATAATATTTTTTTTATTTGTAATAAAAATTTGTAAAATCATATTTTATTTTACATGTAAGATAGATCATACAAATTCAATACCTAATAATAATAAAAATATATAAATCAAAACAATATATGTTGAACTGTACATTATTAAATATCAACCAATATTAGAATAATAAATAAAATGAATGCAATTCATTTTAAAACATATTTTATATGCAATGTCTAGTAATAATAAAAACAATAATAAAAATACTACTTCAAGGTATTAAAAATTGAGATATAATATTAGATTACAATATACAATAAAAACATGAAAAACAGGTTTATTTGCTTGAGAATTTTAAAAAATATGAAAATATTTAGGTATTAATTAGTTAGAGTTTATAACAAAATTGATGTTTTAATTATAAAGAATAAAAGTAATTAATTTAATATAAATTTATTTCTTTAAGATGGCATTTTCAAAATGTTTCAAAGTACATTGATTAATAAAGGCGTTAATAATGAATACATTAAATTGTTTTTATTATAAAAGTTATATACACAGCTATTTTTATAGTAGTGTAATTTCTGTGCAACTAGGGAACAAATACAGTAAAATATAGTACATGATTTATTTCTTTTTTAACCCTTTATATATAATATAGGATATATATAATTATACTAATTCATTATATATTACACTCATGATTATTAAATTATATTTTGTACAATTCATTGCATAAAACAGATTATAAGTTTGTCGTGAGTAATAATTTTATTTTCGCCGGCGTGTAATATGAAAACGGCTTAACGCTAGGGTTGCATAAGGTGCTATTGTCAATGTTCGCGGGAATGTTTAAAACTTACTTGTAGAGTGATGCACTGCACATGTTTACCGGTTATCGTCTTTTCTTTATTAAATTAAAATGATCAATCGCAACCGGCACGTGGTCATTATACTACCTGTAGGTCGTATTTTTCAACTACATTTTACGAGCAATGAATCAAGAGCACGTAACATTTATTAATTAGCAAATCGTTCTAAGTCAAATTTTTTCTACGCGATATTACACTCAATTTTGTTTGTTGTTTTCTTGTGCCTGCGGCCAAGTACTTAGCTCGTTGTCGACGTACATTCGACGAGCAGCTATGACGTACTAATTCTTCTTTTTCATTTTTCTCGTTAACATTTTTAATTTCTTGAAATTCTATCCATTGTTTTCACGCAAGCAGTGGCGTTTGCTCTAACAAGATGCTGTTTCCCGTGGTTACGATCTGTTTCCAAAGTAAGATGGCGCGTCGAATGAGTTTCACATCAGAAAACCAGCAAAGGCTCCTCAACCACCTCATATATATTAGAGAAATCAACTGAATACCATTGTGAACAAGCCTTTATAAGACAAAAACTTAGAAAAACAATGAAATATTTTATTTATAATTTTTTTTTTTTGCTTTTACTTCTGATTTTAGTTTATATATTTTTCAATTATTCATATATAAAATTTGTTTATACATATATACATATATATATACATAAAATTGATAAACATCTAAAAAAAAATTGAATTCTATTACTTTTTTATAATCGATTTTACATTGTAAAATTGTAATGTTTAATAATTATTTAATTTATTCAGTTTCAATCTACCATTTTCATAATTTCTTATAACTGTGTCTACTTATATTTTTATATTATATTTACACGTGGTTTATGTTAATTCTAAATTCTGTTTTAAGTTTGAACATTAAGAAGTAATTCAGTACTCGATCACTACTTTTATTTTGAAATTGATCTTAAAAATCATTAATCATAATTTTATTATTTATATTTAAATTTTTTTTCTTCTTTAAGTGATTTTAATAAAGTATATTGCAATAACTATTTCTATATTTTTAATTCAATATAAATTTAAATTCTTGTGAGTGTACGATATTATTTTATTTTTTAGAAAGATTTTATGAACAAAGCATACTGCTTTTATATAAATACAAATTTATTGAATTCATATGTAATTTAGCTTATTAAAAGGTATGTATTCAGATGATTTCAGTTACATTGAATAAAATATTTTAATTATGTTGCTGTACGATGATAATATACAAAAGTAAGATTGTGTTCACGTGTCCCGGTCTTTGTTGCATTAAATTAGATTTTCGAATATATTTTTATTAGATAGGTTAGAATTTATTATATATTGTATTGTTACAAAAACTAAATTTTGAAACTTTAATGAATATAAATATTTAATGTTAATTGATACAATATTTTTTAATATAATTTTATTTTTTCCTATAATATTTATAGCTATTTTATATTAATATTTACAACTTACAATTTTGATAAATAAAATTAACTTTATAATTTAATATTTAATACCTGATATTTGTTAAATTTAATAGAATTTTTACAATTGTTTAACATTTATTATATAAATTCTATAATATTTGCAATTAATTTTATTTTTAAATATTGTTTTTTTTTCTTATTTATCTTGTAATTTTAACAACAGTAGTAGAGAATAATTGACGTTTGTTATGTTAAAAATGTTTGAGATTAATTGTTGGAAATTTTGGAAATTTCAAATGTACATTACATTTCCCAACCAAAAAATAATCGAAAAAGGTTCAATTGAGGATAAAATGTTAAGAATGAAGTTGGATACTTATCCCGCTAAATTCTAACGTAAAACGTAAAACATGAAATAAATTATAGCCTTAAATCTTTGATCTACGATTTTAATACAGTATTTTTTATTCGTAGGACAAGATTTTCTATATTTGAATTGAATATTTTCGTTTTTTTTTCACAATGTATGTTGTATTGCACTTATATTAAATATGTTCTGTAGGTTATATGATTAATAAGTAAAAATAATTTTAGGTTTAAAATTTTCAGTGCATATAATAGTTTATTTAGGGAATTTGTAATTTTTTTTATGAATTATGAATTAATAAAATATTGTAAACCATAGATTATATATAATTAAATACAACTGAATTAAATACTGTATATTATTTTTATAAAATATTGTATAAATTAAATATCACCATAAATACAATGCATATTTTCACACAAAACTTATATTACATTGACAAATTACATATATTATTTAACCAAAATTGCTCATGAAGTTTTAGTGAAAGTTTTTTTATATTTATTAGTATATAGTATTCAAATAAATTGAAATTAGTGTATTTACAATGAGTTTAGATATATTTTACATATAAATAATTATTGTTATATGTTAATGACCTAATTTGATTAAATATAAGATAAATATTACAATATTTATCAAAAACATTAAAATTAATATGTAGATATAAGTTACACCATTAAAATAGATACATAAAATAACTGCTAAATACATATAACATATCATTTCAATTAAGATGTATTAAAAATTTTATCGTACAAAGGTATAATCTTTGAATTATGTCATTCCCACAACAAAATTATTTTTAATACATTATAATTGAGATAATATCTTAAGTAATTTAAATCAATTTTATCAATTTTTATTGATATTATTTATAAAATTGATAGTAATTTCTTATTATTATTATTATTTATACAATAAAATTGTTTTTAGTAAATTATAATTGATGCAATATATAATCTATAATAAAGATTTTCATTTTTTTTCATTAATATAAAATTATTGTTAATAATAAAACAATAAATATGAAATTAAATAAATGTATGTGTGGTAAATTATTTGTTTAATAAATAATACATTCAATTTGAACCTTACAAGAATTAAGTTTATTTTGACCATTTGATTGCATAGGTATAAAATCTACCATTGAGAAAAAAAGGGTTTCCATCAACCCAAAGTTTTATAGTTATGTATTTATAATAGGAGCGATGCCATTTATTATTTGTTTGTTGCAATCGGCCAAGAGGATCTATTATTTCGTTTACCTGTCCCTTGCTGGAAATCACAGAACTGTATTTTAGACATTCCGGTCGATTTTCGGTTGAATTAAGAAGGTTGAATACCTTGAATTAATGTTGAACTGTTTGTTTGATCAGATAAGTACATCACCTATGGTTATATTGTAATAACATGCACAAACACAAACGTTGATATTGTAAGAGCGAAAATATAAATTCGAGGTTTGTTTAGGAAATGAAAGAGAAATGTCGAAGTAAAAAATCATCCTTTTGTGGATCATCTCTAAAACCTGTCCACGATTGCATGAAGTATATTATCGTAGAATTTTTTTTATCCATCTGCCGTTTTGTAATTTCTGTACGCTGTACTTGTGTCCAAACCACACTTTATAATTTTATGATTCCAAAAATTTTATATGTAATTTTATTCCAAATTATCATTATTAGCCGGATTGGTCCTGAATTTCCGAGTCAATACCGCGTGGGTTCCTTAGTTGTACTACCAACAATTTTATTCCTGAATCTTTGCTATTTACATTCTTGCTTTTGTATTCAAAGTTTCTTCGATCTTTTATGAAGATGCTCAACCACTTCTTCGGTATTTTTCTAATCCGGATGTCCTTGAGTCCCCAAAGTTCATTCCAAAAATGAGCGTAAATGAAGTTGCGTCTGGTGAATATTGGTGTGCGTCGAACATAACACGTTCGTTGAACCATTTTAAAGGTTTTCTGTCACTAAATATACTCATTATGGAATTTACCGCACAGTCCATCCGCTTTATTTGACTATTTCTTTACATAAATCTTATCGTGATAAATATTCAATCGTTTGACAGATATTTTGTACAGGATGTACCCAATTTTTCAAAGATTCTGGAAAAGCTGCAGCAAAATCTTTGGACTCTTTAAAATACTTATTATTATTATTGTTTTCCTTAACGATGAATCAAGTATATTTTTAAAATGCGTTCATTCTCACCAATAAATGATGATATTGCTTGTTCTTGAATGCAATTTTGAGTTGACAACACTCCAAGATGCAGTGTAGATAAATATCGAGTTATTCCTGAATTTAATTGTTCATCTTGTTAATGATACATTCATGCTTTAGTAGCTTTTTCGTATTTTTGTTTTATCTCGTCTCGAGTGCTCTTCTCACCAATTCTCATTGAAGGTCGTTCCTTCAGCACTGTTGGTGTCTTATGACTCTTATAAATTTATCCGCGACCCTCAGTATAATAGACCCGTAACTTTCGTAATGTTTATTTCTATGCGACGACATATGATGTTCAGGGTACATTGACTCTGGATACTTTTTTCAGTAATCTTTGATAGTCTAGCATGTCTGCGTCCTTTAACCATTTATTTCTTGTTTTCTTTTATTGTCCTGTCGCCCTAGTTGGCATTTAAATGGCCGTTTAAGTTCCTTGTAATTTCATCTTTTTTCTAAGTGCTGTTCATTCATATGTTATTAGGTGAAAGAAAGAGAGATAGATGCAGATGTAATTTATTCATATACATGTGGTAAAAAAAATTATAAAAAAGTTTAAAACACACACTAATGAATAATTATAAATAGATAATAAAACATTTTTGTGAAACGGCAATCAATAAAAATCATGCAATAAACAAGTATACAACATAAAAATAATGATAACAAAACACTGTTATACGCCTAAAGATTATAATATTGATTATTAGAACACTGAGTTTTTATTTTACAAACGCAATACAGCGTGGGATATACGTAGAGGAGTCGGGATGCATTACTAAATTTATGACGAATGAGATTATGCAAAAAGGAATTGTGTATTCAAAGCTGCACGTGAGTCTAATATTAAACCACACAGAAAAGATACCGAACATGATCTTATATTTATTATATAACCTTATGCTACTAAATATACATTATAAATTTTTTTTAGATGTGTAATATAAATTGTTATTAAATTATATTTTTTTTGACAACATATAAATCTAAAATATGTATACATTACTGAATATCATTTTCAATACAAATGTGTTATGATTGTTAAATAAATTCTAATAAATTAAATATAATTATTTTTGATGTACATAATTAGAACATCGATATATTTATAATAAAAAACATGTACATTTATATAAATTTTTTAATACTTTAAAATAAAAGGATTTTAAATTACAATTCTAATTTGATTTATATGTTATATTATACTTTATGAGAAACTAAAATCAACAACTATGTTATAAATGAATTTTTGAATGTTAAGAGAATTTACGCAAGGAGAAATATGCTACTAATTACAGTCACATTTGTTGAATAAAGAATATAAAAAATAGTGTTTCATTTAAAATTTTAAAAATAATTTTTCTAAACTTGGATTTATAAATATTTGGAATAAATATATTTTTATCACTTTCTTATTTTATAAATGAACTTTCATATTTAATTAAGATACTATCGAATAATCATTGTATTTATTATTAAATAAAGTTCAAATTTTATATACTATTTTGCAGTTGATATGGTGGATCTAATACCAAAACGATGTCAAGAGGTATATGCAAATTGGGAATCTCATGTAGAATCAAATCAAATATGTAGTGATAATACTTCTACACTGACTACAAGTGGTAAATATTATTTTTTTTGTATAGTACTTTTTTAGAATATTGAATCTAATCGATATGATTACATAGAAACATTTTATGAATTTATTAAATTACTGAATTAAAAAAAAAATTATAAAATAAATTTTACAATCGTATCTAAATTTTAGTTAATATAAAACAATCGTTGAAGATCGTTTTATTCTATTCGTTGCAAATTAAATAATTATACAAACTACTTTTATTACTAAAATATATTTTATTGGATAGATAAATATTATACACAATAAATGTATATTGAAATTTTAGAACTTCGTCGAGCTGGATCATTGATTCAAAGAAAAGTTTTAAAAAAAAAAGAATGTGCTCGAATATTACGTAAAAATGCTTTGTTTCGAATTAAGGAATCTGAAATTACATTCATGGATCCTACCAAAAATTCATCTTTCTTATGTTTTAGTTGTCAAAATTGTACACCTCTATCAAGAGTAAGTTAAGCAATTGTTTCTTAATAAGTAATAAGTATTAATCAAAATAAATTTATAAATATATATTTAATTATTTTATAATTGTAATGAAATGAAGCTCAATTTATATAAGGAGAAAATAAATATTGTTATGATTAAAGGAATTAGGAATGGTAAAAAAAAGAAAGGGAGGAAAATAGAGGCAATGAACACTTTTAGATACTTAATTTTTGTAAATAATTCTAAAAAAGAATATAGTGAAAGTCTAGAAAAAGAAGAAAGAAGGATATGATGGTAGTAAAAAAAAAGCTTAGACATTGAAGAACAAACAATTCAATAATGATTCAAAGAAATGCAAATAATTTATAGGATGATTTAGATTTAGATTTTTTTTTGTGTGTATGAATTTTTTATTAATCCACTCTTGTACCATCTTTTCTAAGAGAACAATAGCCAAAAAATCTTTTAGATTTAATGAGGGCATTAGTGTATAATTTAGAGAAGGGCTTGGTTTATAGTTTATTAGTAACCATCAATTTTTACATTTACACTAAATGAATTCTTCTTTTTCTGAATAAAAATATCTATGTTTAATTATATATTTAAAAAAAAATTAAATAAAAAGCAGTTTTTCAAATATTGAGTGAATAATTAATTTATTATTTAATATTAATTGAGTAGCTAATTGATTTTTTGGAATTAATTTATTAAAATATTTTTAAATTATTACAGAAATCTTACATCGAGAGAGTTTCCAAACAGAATAATTCAAATTTATTAAACCTTTTCAATTTAAAATCAAGTATTATTTCCAAAATGTTTTTGCACATATCTCAATTACATAATTACAATAAATATGATAATACTATAGCTACTCATGTTGTAAGTATGCTAATTATAAATTTGAAAATTATTAACAAAAAAAACAAAAATTTTTTTAATATGTATTTCAACATTTTAAGATATATTAT
The DNA here is from genome assembly GCA_018907245.1 of Eupristina koningsbergeri. NCBI lineage: Eukaryota > Metazoa > Arthropoda > Insecta > Hymenoptera > Agaonidae > Eupristina > Eupristina koningsbergeri. The sequence goes on along the minus strand of JACCHV010002777.1, from coordinate 578,853 downwards.
ATATATATATACATAATTTCATTACACTATTACAGATTAATAATAAAAAAAAACCAAAGAATGCAATACATCCAGACACAAAAGATATTCTCAAAATTAAGAAATTGTCAAAAGCAACTGGCTTATTTAAAATGAAACAATTTGTTTGCTTAACTCTACAGCAAATAAAAAATTCATTGAATGATATATTATGCAGTTTAATGGCATGGATGCTTTATAAATTTTTATCCTTTGTTTTACAAGCAGTGGTTATTCACAGCCAACAAATTAAAATGCTAGAACAAGCTAATAAAACTAAGTTACCACTAATATTTATGCCTTTGCATAGGAGTTGTTTAGATCATATATTGATTAACTTTCTTACATTAAAAAACAATATCAGAACTCCTTTTATATTCCATGATGAAAATGTGAATGTTCCTTTTTCTGAGTAAGTTATTTATATTATTAAATTAATTATTTTTTTTTTTTATTTTTAAATATTTTTTATAATTATATTTATACTTTAAAAGTACAGAAATGTACTTGAAGAACAAATTAAAAAGTAATATAGTGTAATAAAAACGTGTCTAAATAAAAAATAAGTGATTGAAATTTCTTATTATAATTTCATTATAAATAATTTTTATTTTTCTCTTTTAAAATAATTTTTATTTTTAAATACCTATGTAAATTATCTGCAATAAAATTTTGAAAAAATAGTATTTTTACTTATATTCTACATTTTTTAGTATTTTTTGCACAGGTTTATTTTGTTGTAAATTATTATCTGTACTACATTTTGTGTCATCGTTTATATGTTTTCATTTAAAATATTAATGCATTTGTGAAAATGAATTAATTGTATAATTTTTATGTTATTTTAAAATTAACTTTTTTTCCCTTATAAAGTATAGTTTAAAATGTTTGAGATTGCATATTTTTTATTTTTTAACACGATACCAATGTCTGATTAACATTTTTTCGTCTGTCGTATATATATTGTTTCTCATGTTTCTATTTGACTCATTGACATCGGCGGTACTCCTCTGTTTATCATTATAGTAAGTTAAAATCGAAAAGACTCTATCTCACAGTGTTCCACTATCTCGTTTTTATGAAAAAATTTTTTCCTTAGATGCACGCATTAATAAAGACATTTTTTATTTTTTGCGTGTTATTTTTTAAAGGAGATTTACTAATAATACTGAAAAATTCATTTTGCAAATTTTTTATTCCCTTCATACAAAATTCTTTTTGTATCAATTCAAAAATGCCAAAATTTCAACCAAAAATCACTTTTATACTTCCGTCTGTAGAATCATAAAATACACATACATGAAAATCCGAATATATAAGGTAATCGTATAAAACAAAACTTCCTTTTTTTAAGTTTCAATAGTCAAAAAATCTTTACAACAGGATTTCGACAATCTTTGGAACTATTAGTTGAAATCTGTAACAGCGTTTATATGTTTTATTTATTATTTATCTGAGGTTCTCGCAAATTTAAGTATTTACATACAAATATGTATAAAAGAAAAAATGGTTGATGAAAAAAACAATATTCTATATCTTATATCAATAAAAAATAAATTTGTTTTTAGATATTTATATTATGGTAAAACGTTGTTTTTAAAAAAAATTTTATTTCTTATTTTTATAGATAAGAGAATAAATAGATAGAGATAATAAGACAAATAGTATTTGAATTTATAAATTATATAAAAAATGAAATAAGTAAAAAATATTAAGGTAATTTAATAATATTTAATATAAAAAAGTGTAAATTTGTTTCGTATTGATATTCGATGTTTTTTTTATAACTATGCAATCAATACCTTTTCTACTGTTGGTTTTTGCAGAAAGTCTTTCTCTTGGCATAAAAAACATTTTTTTACTTTCGAATGATAAATTTGTTTGAGCACTTTGCTTCTTAATAAGTTAATGAATATAGCAATTGGTGAATGTAGGAATCTTTCATGTTTTAATAAAGAAGTTTGGATAGGGATCCTAATAGATGCAAGAAATTAAAAAATGGGATTCAACTGGTGTTGTTTATAAAATTAAATATAAAGACTGTGCATAGGTTTTTGTTGTTTAAACAAGCGAGAGTTTGAAATTAGGACAAACGAACATATAATAGATAAAAGTGATTGTTCTATGGTGTCTATTCATTTTAAAAAATATCAACATACCATAGATTGGAAACATGTTTTAATTCTAGATAAAGAGACTAATTATAGAAAAAGAGTTCTGTCTGAAATGCTGTATGTAAAAATGCATAATAATACACTCAATCTATAAGAGGACACTAGAAATTTTAATATTCGATATACACACATGTCAAATAAAAGGTAAGTAAATGATCACGTATAACAATAATAAGTGATGTAAAATAGATGTGCATTTACATTTGATGTAGAAGAAATTTGTATTTACATTTGATAATTTAAAATTGTAACGAACACGTCGTAGTTTGCGAAGTTTTCCATCGAAAAATAACTCAGCAATATTGTTATAGTTTTTCATATATATATATATAATATTATTATAATTATTAATTGTATATTATGTATTTACATTAATTTTAATAAATTAACAGCCTTGAAAAGGACCAGCATACCCCTGTAGAAACGTCGAATAAAAAACTAAGAATTACTATGTATTATTGTTTACTACCTATTGAGATCCCTATAACTACCTTTTTATTAATTAATCAATATATATATCATAAAACTTTATTAATTACATGATAATTAATTTATGAAGGACTAGGAATATAATAGGATATATAATATAATATAATAGGAGAAATAAGAAAATTATCAGTTCTTTTATTTTTTAAAATTTTAAATGATACCTTAATTGAATTTCATTATTCGACATAAAAATCCTTTTCAGCGAAAAAAGGGAAAAGCTATCACTGTTTCAAGATACTCGCTTCGATTGTATCGTTACTCGACATCTAGATCAAATATATAAATATTTCATGTTGTGTAAATGGGAATTAAACAAATTTATTTCATAGGCAATAATATATCAACTAAAGTTCTAATTTTCCTAATATTATAAAAATGATTTTTAATACTTCTATGTATAAAATAATCATAAACAATTATTTTATTTATCTAGATGTTTTGTAAGTGATCCAGAAAGCTCTTTAAGTAAAACTCAGATGGATATTATAGCTGTAACAAATGATTCTCTCCATAAATCTATTTTACATGCTCACATAATGAAATGTTTGTGTGCTGCTCATAGTATGGAGTTTTTTGTGGAGGGTAAACAAACCCATACTGGTAAACCATGTATATCTATCAATCACATATTTAGTATTATAGTAGATGCATATATGAACGACACAATTGATGATGCACTTATAGTTCCTTTATGTATAAATTATGAAAGACTCATAGAGGGAAATTTCGTATTAGATCAACTAGGTAAACCTAAAAAAATAAAAAATTTCTATTCAACCATCAATGCATTCTGGACTATTTTAACGGGTAATTATGGTATCGCTAAAATTGAAATTTGTCAGCCTTTCTCTTTAAGTGTAAGTGACACTAATTTTTTTGGTTTATTTTTATTGTTAAATATTTTTATTTTTAATTAAAATTATTAATTAGAATGTAATACCTTCCTTAACCTACCCAACCTACCATCATCTGCGAAAGTGATAACGCGCACATTACAATAGAATCAATTAATGTATTCATGTTTTATATCAGAAATATCAATTTATAAAAAAAATATTTTATTCCTTTTAATGTATTTTTATTAGTAGCATAAAATTTTTTAAAACTTTGCATATCTATTTTAATTTGCATTTCAACTATTTTAGGAAATTATCAATTTTTATTTATCACAAAAAAATACGTTAATTGTTCCTGAAAATAAACAATTAAAAATGATTACAAGAAAATCATCACTATATGAAAAAGATATTTTTCTAGAAAAATATCAAGGAGTAATTGATTACATAGCTCATCATATTATTTATGGTAACAAAATTTATGAGAAAATCAAAGTATTATTGTTTAAATTTTATATTGATTTACAATAAAATGATTAGTTGATCACTGTAACATCGAATTAATTATTGTTCTAAATTTAGTTAGAAAATTTTATTCACACTGTTTGTTTTATATACTAAAATTTTTTGATGAAATTATTCATAAGAAATAATAAATTAAAAAATTTTATAATTACAGATTGTTCGAAATCATTGCCTATTATGTCAACTAATGTATTAGCATTCTTGTTACTTAATAAGTTTAGAGATGGCTGTACTATACATTCATTAATAGATGCTTTTGATGAAATAAGACAAGAATTTGAATTGGCTAAACGTGAAGTTGGATTTTGTGGTAAAACCATTGATATTATTCATCATGCTGTGAGTATAGTAATTAAAGTAAAATATAAATATATGTTTCAAGGTTAAACTTATTTAGCAGTTCAATATATTTCTCATACAATTATAGTTAATTAGATATAATTTAAAAAAAAAAAAATAAATATTATAAAAAATTCTGTTAACTCTAATTTTGTCATATAGCAAAATTATATTTTAATCAAACCTGCATGTATCGATAGCATACATATATATATATTATGTATATATGTATATAAACAGTGCGCTAGACTATTTCCTGTAGACCTAATTACTTTCTCCTTCCCCGAGTGTATAAAAAAGTGTATTGTAATTATGTATAACACGTAAGCACGAGCGAATTTAATATTCAATTTAAAACTATGTTAATTTTTTATAATTTCTTCTAATATGAATAATATTTAGATGACACGTTATGATCTCATTGTTTTTTGTCGATTCTTTTACAAGTATTCATCGGCTAATTGCATTGATTAACGGTTTGACATTAGTACATGCTTTCGAACCCCTGATAATAATTCTTATCGATAAAAATAGATATAATATACCATTTAAAATATAAAAATATTTATAATGTTAAATTTTATTACTATAATCTGTTACGAATTTATGAATTTTAATTTAAATTAACGAGTTCGATACTTTGCGTCTTAGTTCAATGAATTCAGATCATGTATCGAATAAATAATTAATAATTTATTAATTTAATCTTTTATTTAAATAATAGAAGATAATTTTTAAAATACAAAAGTATAATTATGTACGATTCAATAGTTAAAGATTATACTTATTAAGTTAGATTTTATAAGGATCTAATTTAATTAATGTCCGCTTAGTGATACTAATTTCTTAATTAATTTTCCTCCTGAATGTAAATTCATGTTCCTTTATATTTATTTGTAGTTTAATTATTCCTTTTTTTGGGTAATTTTGAAATTATGTCAATGTTTTGTAATATCTTGATTTTTTTCCGCAATTATTGAATTTTGTAGTTTTCTGATTGGTTTTATTTAAATTTTGCTTAATGTTGTTTTTTAAATCAGTCAATATTCTTTTAAGTAGCTCATTATTTATATAATAATAGTTTCAAATTCTGAAGAAATTTGACGTAATAAATCAAATTTAACATTATAATTATTTTTAATCTTATAATGTATATACATAGTTTAAATTAATACTATATGAAATATATAAAAAGTTTAAACAAAATTTTAATTCACTATGATTTAGATTCAAATTCTTGGACCCAGATTGATAAAAAAACAACAACAAATAATTGTTGAATCAGGCAGTACAAAATCAAGAAAATTAAAAACGATTATTGTATTTAAACCTGTATGCATCCTGCCTACTGTACTAGAATTATCCTACTACAGTAACACGATGCTTTTATACTATTTAATGGAAAGCATTCTTATTACAGCTTTTGATAGCTTATTTAATTTACAAAAGAATGCCCAAAGTTCAATAGCTGATAATGAAATTATAATTTCAGAAAACATATTAGTAGATCAGGCCCTTACTATCTGCAACATTTTCAAGCATGAATTTATGTTTTGCAAACCTTGTCAAGATCTTAAACAAATTATTCATGACACGATAGATATTCTACTAATCTCAGGCATTATTTTTAAATTAGAGGTAATATTTATATATGTTTATATGCTAATATATAGTATATTATATTTTTACTCCATAAAACCATTTAACTAATTTATACATATTGTTTTTAATTATGTATTTATTTTATCCTATTCATACACCTATTTTTTACTGAGTATAATTAAAAAATATACGCTCTATTTTTATTAATATTGGATATTTATTTATATGAGTGTTCAATGATAAAAAAATAATTATATTTTACGTCGACGTTTCAACGAAATGTTTCCTCGTCCTTATTAAGGCCTTTTTAAACAATTTTTAAATTTTAATATAGTAACTTTTGATGCATGTTCTCATTGTGGAGTTAAATATAATACTTAAATATTATTATATAAATTATTATTTAGCATTATGTTTAACTTCGTAATGAGAACATATAAAATTTATTGTATTAAAATTAAAAATTACTTAAGAAGATCATAATAAGGATGAGGAAATATCTTATTTCATGAATATATTTTTAATAATGTAATATATTCAATAATTTTGCAATAAAGACCTGTTGAATATAAGAAATTAATCTGTTGAAATATAACTGTAATTTAAACAATAACTTTTATTATTATTAATACATTAAAAAAAACTGGTTACTAGGATTATATATTTTAAATGGAACATCAAAAAAGTCTGAATAAAAATTAAAAAATATAAAGATTAAGATGTTACGAGTTGAAAATATGTATTTAATACTTTAATTATTCATAATTGATTCTTTAATAATTTAATCAAGATTTTTTTACTTCATTATTTCATTTTCTGTATGTAAATTTGTTTGTTTTAAAAACGATAGTCTGTGTCAGTATATTGATAACATACATGATGAAAGAGAAACTAAAAGTATGAATATAAACTTTGACAAACAATTAAGTAAAATTTTGTGCAAAAAAATATCGAACCACAACTTCTGTTTGATGATTACATTGGCCGATATTGTTTATGGAAATTTTTTTAGAAGCGTAGTTTCCTTGTCCGGCCATCGAAATTATACAAAATTTATTATAGTTAATTAAATTCATGTAAAAAGTGGCAACAGCCATTTATTGTTTAAAATATAAACTATTATATATAATATATAATAAATTATGAAATATATTTTTAAAAAAATCAGTGCTTTATAATTTGATATATTAATTATTTCTATTTATTTAAATCAATATATATTTTACAGGACGATCTTTTAAGTGAAGAAGTTTGGAGTCACAAATTTTCAAAAGACCTAGATGAGAATTCTGATGAGGAATATAAAATGGATAAGAAACACGTACAATATAAAGTATATAATTTTTCTTATATATTTCTCTTTTAGTAATAGTTTTTATAATTAGAAAATAACTGAACAAAAATCTATCTTCTAAAATTTCATAAATTTATTATTATTATTATTATTATTTATTATATAAAATTGTCATTTAAATCGTGTATAAGTTATTAAATTGTAAGTAAATAAAAACCGATATTATTGATAATATGTATATACTACTACGAAGAGTTTTAGCATCGGAATTTTAACATTATTTTCAAAGTTACTACCCGATAATGAGAACTACTCATTGCCTAGAGCAATGAAAAGATTAAAATAAATATCATGTGTTATTAGACTCTCGATAGAACGTTTGTTTAAACATTTTGTCTTATTTTTTTTAATACATCAGTCACTTTTTGGCCACAAGGACACCCCTATAGTCCAAACGTTTCAATGATTCAATAGGAGGATTCGCCATACACAATTAGGTGACAACTATTCATAGATCATTATATTTATCATCTTGGACAAATCATTATTTATAAGCTTTTTCATTTCTAAGGTGTTTGCTATTGGGAACTGTTACAATGGTTATTAACTTTTGGCTTCAATGAAATTGCATAACCAACTGAAGAATATTATATATAAAATAATGAAATGCAAAAAATGTCTATTGCAAATTAATATAGTTATTATAAAATCAAAAACAAAATTATAACATATCAATTTATAAATTTATTCAGTTTAAGAAGTGTTACTTTTATTTAGTAGACAGAAAAAAATTTGTGTACATTATTTATAGAAATATTGTATATTTTTGACAGTTTCGTATATTACTATTTGCTTCTGTGTATAGCATTTTCAGAATGATACTTTTTTATTGTGTTCTTCATCAAAAATTTGTGTGTTGATCCAATCTATAATATAAGTTTTTGTGTGAAAAAAATAACAGTTTGTCATTAAGTTGTTGCATTTAGCAATGAATATGCTAATTACAAGTTTTATATCAGCGTACTCATATTATCTCGTGTTATTGGACGAATAATAACGGTATGTATATATATTGGAGTAAGTGGCCTACCGCAGTTGTTATAATGTTTTTTTGATAAGGAATTTTGATAGAGTAGTGAAAAGTGTTGACGTTGTGAGAATAAAAAGTATATACAGGCCTAAAACCACAACAAATTTGATGTGTTTTGCGCTTATTATGTGTATTATATGTGGTGCTCAGGTGTTCACACCAAAAGAGCTTTGCACACATCGGCTAAGTGTTGCCTCCATGAACAACTGTTCACACTTTGAAGAATAGGTCAAAATTATCGGCATCACGGCTGAAACAATTAGGAAACGAGTCGACCAGGAGATTCTCCTGCAACTAATGACGCTGATCAAAAACAACAGCGTGAAGTCTACAGCTGTCAATGCCGTATTTTATCTTGGTAAAATTAAGTTATTAAGAAATTGAGAGCAAAGGGATTTTTAGATGTGAATCAATCAAAACAGTTTTACACGATTTTCAATTGATTTGAATTATTTATAATTATATCATCTCCACCTCATTTATGAATAAATTATAATTTTAATAATAAAAATATATGAATTATTTATTCGTAATTTTCCTGACATATTAAGACAACGCAATAAAAAATCATTATTGAATTTTGCTTACTATAATTTAAGAAAATAAGAAAGATTGATGAAATAAACTTTATTTTGTAGAAAAGTTTAACTCCAGAACATAAAAATAAAATGGAATTATTTCATATGTTGTTACGACCCCTCGTCGATACCTACACGATTAGTGCATTTTGCTTAAAAAAATTAGTCGGAAGAACTTTAACTGAAATGGATTTCATACAAGGAATACTGAATGAAATTAAAATTAACTTTGATCAAGGAATTGTTAATTATGGTAAATATGCAATACTTCTTTAAATCTTTCTTTAAATTCTATTAACTACATTATTTTATTTTACAGGGGAAAGTTTATCTTTGGATTCAATAAAAAATTCCCTAAAAATATTCCAAACTAATAATGTTTTAGAATCTTATTTACAAGAAAATATTAAAATATATTATTTAAATGAAGATTATGATAATGACATAGCTATAAACGAAGTATATGAAACTATGGCAATTTTCAAATGGATGAAAAATGATAACTGAAAGATTAAATAATTTACTTTTTTCATTTTTTAAAAAATGTGAAAATAGAAATAATTTTTTTTACATATTTTATAAAAAATTATATCAAGAAAAAATGATGATATAATTAATATCTTGTTTCATATGCAAAAATTATCTTTTTTTTTTTATTTCCACTTATAAAAAATGGATAGGAAAGGAAAAAAAAATAAAATAACAGTATTTTCTAAAAATATCAAGGTTTATTTTACACTAAGTATTTACATATTTCTTTTTCAATTATTGTCACAGATTAAAGCCAAATTTATAAAATAGAGTTTTAGTTGAATTTAGGCATATCAGTTCAGTACCTGTATATCTTAAAATCTAACTTTTGAAATAATTTAGTCTAAAATTTATTACTAAATTTTATTGTATTATAATATTTATAATATATACACCTCTGCATAATAATCAGGTTAATTTTTTATGTTTGTTTATAAATGTGTTCGATTATTTTTGTTTTCTTGAAATTAATTGCTTATAATGCTATATAATGACTAGACTATTAGATATAAATATTATATCTACATTAAACTACCTATATAATGGTTAAGTTTAAATATAAATAAAAAATGTATTACTAATATTATAAAAATATTATTTCAATATTGTAATTGAAAATGCAAAAAGTATAAAAAGTAATTAGAATTAATATTTTTCTACCAATGATTCATTTCACATTATGTATCAGCATTACATATTATTGGTTGTTAAACATACTTTTATTTTGGATTTAAAGCTAATAATAAATATTTTTTTATATTTTATAATATGTAACATAAATTTGATTGATTTTTAATTATAAATATTTAATAACACTTTCTGACTTTCATATATTTTGTATTACCTCTCAAATTGTTCCTTTTTTTATCTATCTAATTCATATCAAACTAATTAAATGAAATTTGATTAAAAATGTTTTCACATATATTCGTATAAAAACTAATTTTATCCGAAAAAATATTAAATTATCATTCAAATCATATTATACGAAAACGAAATATAATATACAATTATTATTAATAGGTAAGCTTTAATCTTAAGCAAATATTTAAAAAACAAAAGTATTGAATGAAATAAAATATTACATTTTGAAAAATGAGATTTTACAAAAAAATAAAGTTAATTTTAGTAGTTGAGCGTAAATAATATAAAGGTGAAATTGTTGTTACACTTTACATGGAATCTAGTAAGAAGAATGGCTTAACTTTCACTTTCACTACATGCTCTCCTTATTCTCTAGATAAGAAATATTTTAGTTTATAAAATGTCCACCAGATTTTTGAAAATAAGAATTTAAGGTTCTATTCGTTATCTCCTTATTCATTTCTGCTTGTATTTAAGGTTAATTGGAAAATATTCAGGATTGATCAATTTTGACAATTACAAGGCAGTCACGTAGATAATGTTGCCTATAGAGTATTAATTGCTACACATATAAACTTCCACGTATATGGTATATTGGTATCATCGTCTAGATTTCAAACAGAATAAATTACATATTGCTTGTATTTAATGAACTTTTGGATGAAGATTAATAGGTGATTTGGCGCAAATTGTTTATATTTTAATTCTAAACAGTTGCATAAATACTACTATATCCGCTAGGGATTTAATGTAGCCAAGAAAAACAATTAGTAGAACAGAGACCGAGCTATCCATCTAAGATTTATAATAATTAAGCATATTAAAAATTATGAAATTTAATTCAAATAGTTTATAAATCAAGTATAATGTAACATCGTGTTTTGGAAAATTAACAGGGTATGTTTCTTAATGAATTTTTAATAAAATGTGTATATTTTTATATTTTAATCAAAAGAATATATTATTTATTCCAAATATTTGGATCAAATATGTATTGACTTTAATAAGTACTATATTATGTTTTACATTATAATATATCTTTTTTTATTTTTAAACACATATAAATAAATATAATTTTGCACACATAAATATTTGTTTATACAAACATATTTTACTAAAACAATTACTAAAAATATATTGAAATTCTTTGATTAATTATGCATTGTTTAATTAAAATTATGTTAGTATGAATTTCATATATTCAATGATAAGAAAAATAAAAAAAATTAATATGAAGAATAATAATAGATTTGAAAAGAAATTAGTAAAAAGAAATTTTAATTTTTTAATTTAAATATTATAAATTTTTATATAATAATATTTATGTATTAAAAAATTTTAAAAAGAGAATTTTAAATATTCAAAGTGAATAAACAAGATGGAGAAATTCGAATCTATCAAAATGACTATGAATGACTGTGCTATTATTATAATATATTTTTGGGATTTTAATTAGATTTTATAATATAAAATGTTTAAAAATAGTTACAAGTAACAAATATTTAAATAATAAAAATAAAATAATTTGTAAAATATTTTTCTTTAAAATAAAATTGTAATAGATTACTTTACAATTTAAAGAAAAATTTAACACGATGCAATTAAAAATATAATTAAATTATAAAATAATTAAATATATTGAACTTAACTAATTTAAGGTATTCAATTTTTATATATTAAAAAAAAAAAAAATTAATAAATTAATAAAATAATTATAAGTTAATTTTTGCAATGTTGATTATTTATATAAATTTTCCTCTGCGTTAACAAAAAAGTATTATCTATTAGTTTAATATTTTGCAAATTTTTTTTTTAATGTACAATTCTTTTAACAATAATTATTTATCTATGGGTATAATAATTACTATAATGAAATCATAAAATAATGTAATAAAAAAATTATTGACATTCAAATTGTTAAAGATATATTTATGTATGTTTTCAAAAAATTGTATGAATAAACTTAATTGTAAATTCCAAGTATTATTTTGAATTTCATTTATTCTAGAAGAAGTGAAATTATAATTTTACGAGAAATAAATAATTATTTCATATAAAAATAAATTGGATTTTATTTTTTTCTTAGATAAGTAAAAATTTTTTATCTAATTAATTTATTTCATCATATTTACCTAATAATTTTATAATTAATTATTATTTATTAGTATTCGAATTGCCATTAATATATTATGTGATAATATATTTTAATATATACATATATCTAATTTTTCACTTATTTTAAAAATTTAAGATTTATAAAAAATAAATATTTAAATTTTGTTTTAATATACATATATTTATTGCTTAAATATTTATATAAATATAAATTGTATTGAAAGTGTAAAATTAATTTTATATTTAGTATACAAATGTAATAATAATCCAATTTACATATTAACTACATGAAAAAAAATGTATGTATTAGTTTTGTGTTAACACAATTCATGGCAAAAATTCATTAAGAATATAAATTAATTTATGAGAATTTTTGATTATATAGAGAGAGAGAGTACACTATATATGATTAAATTCTGAAATAATTGAATACTTCAATTAGTTTTATTGTCATAAATGAATATTTTACTTTTAATAAATAATTTTAATTAAATTAGTATTTAATACTTAAGAGTATAATTTAATTTATTTAATAGGAGAAGTGACAAGCAGAGTAAAATGGTGTAGAATGAGTAGAAAAAACAAGTAATTATGAAGTACACATAATATTTAATTCTATTTAAACTTATATTTTTATTGTAATTATAAGAAAAATAAATAACGTTTTGTTTCATAAAATGCATTGATTCATTAAAATATATTTCATTTTGATATAATTAAAAACATTTTAATAAAATTACAAATAAATTATCCACTTTGGTGTAATTTTAAACATTTTTTTATAAAAAAAAAATTAATTGAATAATGCTGATTCAGCATTATCCTATCAAGAAAAAAAATACATATACGCTAATATTATGACTTTTGAGTTATTTTCTAAAACATTTTTTAGATAAAATCTTACATGAATTTTAATATATTTACGAAAATTACTTATTATGTTATATTTTAAAATATAATTTATTTGTTACAAGATATATAGTTGATTTTATTTAAATAATTTGGGGAATCATGTATAAAATAATATTTTGTTTTAAATGAAAATAATTCATCATATTCTTTGCCAGATACGCGATAATAAATATTTATTTTAATACTTAAATAAACATTAATATTAAATAACTAAAACAAGAAAATGCAATTCATTAAGTAACAGATTTTTTGCAATCTTAAGATATGTGAGGAGGTTTCATTCATTCTTCATAATTCATTAAACGCCGCAGATAAAAGCGGTTCTTAGTATGAAAAAGCATATTCAATTCATATTTCTCCCACACCTTCCTCCGCACGAACCCCGGTACGAGGAGAGCGATTCCGACCGAGGGTAAGTTTTCTTGTTTTAAATATTGTAAATAAAAGTTTATATTACATTGTAAAATTAGTTTATTTCATAAATTGATTTAAATTTTGAATGCGCCATTAGTGTTTATATTTATATTACTGTTCTTCGAATGCATGTACTAGCGTAAGAAGCTTTTTGAAGAAGACTACGTTGTTCATTTGCACTCGTGTATAAAGTGTATAAATGAAAGTTTTTTAAAAAAGTTATGCAAAAAGTGTTAAATTAACACTTAATATATATTTCAATAACTTTTTTTCCCGTATATTCTATTATCTTATCACTAAAAGTTATTAGACATAATGTAATGATAACTTTAATATGTTAATTTTGAGATAATTAATATATATAATAATTATTAATTATATATGTTTATCGTTAACCTTTATTTTATATAAAAGTATATAAAAAACTTTTTTATAAAATTGATTTATAATTTAAATATTAATAATTTAAACATTTACAATAAAATTAATTTGCCAGAAATATGAAAACCGTTTCATTAAAAAAAATTTTAGTAGTAAATTTATGTTTTTATTCAATTTCAAGTTTAAGTATAAAATATTACAATATAATTTATATAATATATATATTTATTTTTATTTTAAAAGTTTTTTCAACCCAATATTATCTAAATTTGATGGAAAACCTCTTTTCTACCATTTATGATAAAAGATAAATTTATAAAAGTTTTTTTTTTTATATTTTTATTAACAGACACCTTTGCAATTATTGAGCAACTACGGCACCCTTGACGTTAATTAATTTTGGTACCTTCGAATTTACGTACAGTATTGCAACGGTTGATATCATTTCAAACAATGTCGAATTTATTACGGGTACTGTCTTTCAAAAGATTATGTAAATCAATATTTACACCAGTAAAAAAAAACTATTATACTTATGTAAATGAACCATCAATGCCTATTCCAAATAAGGAACCCTGCTATGTTCAGACTGCCGAGGAAGCTCTTGAGGCTGCTGGATTAACCTCTGGTGAGTACATGTAATAACATTTATAATTTTTACTAAATTTGACATAAAAAATGTAACACTATTTATTTTGGTCAAATAATTTGAATTAATCATTTTAATATACATTAACTAAATAAGACATGCTAGACTTTATCATTAATTTAATTTTTGTCAATATTCCTTATGTTGGTTTTCTTGAATAAGTATCATTTACGAGATATATCTAAAAAGCAAATTTTTTTATTAAATATATCAGTTATTTTTCCACATAATCGTCTCAATATATGTACTTTTAAGTATTTTTAATAATCTTCTCAAGAAATTACATTTATCAGTTTAGTACATTTTGTTTTATATGCTCGTCGATTGAAATATTATTTCGACTCATATGAAATTTCACGATATTTACAAAGACAAAAGTTTGAGCCATCAGTATACGATATAGTTCAAAATACGTGGGGATTGCTTTCGACGAAGCATACTCTCTTCGGTAATGCTTACTACTCTCTGCTTTACATTTCGCTTGAGCTATTGTAGAAGCTTAGAATGTTATGCCATACTAAAGGATTATAATTAGATATATAAAATATTTGACCACATTTGGTCATGAAATATTTTCCCTAAAAAATTTTCATCCTTGAAAAAATTTCAATAGGTATGAATGAAAGAGTAAATAAAAAAGTAAATAAAAAATAAATAAAAAAAAAGTAAGTAAAAAAGATAAATGAAAAGTAAATAAAAAAGTAAAATTAAACGCTAGTTAAAATTGACAAAAATAGAGAAACGCCTGGAGCAGCGATAGCCGGTCTGCCAAGGATCGGGAACGTTGCTCACAGGTGTAGTCAATGAAAAAAAAAATTAAATAAATAAATGTCACCGGGGAGGTTTCTTTTAATGAGCAGCTCTCTTAAACAAATAAAAAATCAATGATGTAGTAAGTACAGTCAATTGGAATAAAATTTGAAGTGGAATAATATAATATTGTATTTCGAAGATGTTAATCCCCGGACCAAAATAGTGGTAAAAGTCTATTATTTACAATATTTAAAGTTGCGTCTATTCGCTGAGAGACCGCCTGGTGCGCCATGGACATAAACAATAATAATAGCGACCCGGGCACACAAAGACTCGTGCACTATCTAAGTTTCAAGTAATTATTTTAAATAATTCCTTTACAATATCTTTATATACTTGAAGACATTTCAGATAGTTATTTGCTTTTAAAATTTGTTTAATAAATAATGATAAATAAATATTGACATACTGCGCGAAAACAAAAATGAGCCGTAGGCATAATAACACGGTAGCAAAGAACCAGCGCACTGTATTACTAACCGCGAAAGTACCGAATCGGTGAAGAATGAGAGGAAAAGGAAGAGTCGGTTTGCAGAGACGGTGCTGTAGCGGTGGTTAACGAAAAAAAATCCCTAGTGCAAAAAGGATACTTATCACGAGCCAAGGTTTCAGATGGTGGATGCGAATGATAAATTTGCAGCGGACGCAAATTTACACACTTGCCACAGAATACTTCTGGTTACAGAACAGGATAATTTGTGACACGGAATTGTGTGTAGCGAGATAAGCGGAAAAGATGGTGCGGTCGGGATCGAGTCCAGAACGATTCTGCTGCCGAGAACATGCCGAAGTACTAAGTACCCTCGGTATCTTGGCGCTCGGTGTGCTTGGATGCTGTTGCGCAAGGGGATTCGTGGATTTAGGAAATCAGGGATGGTGATTGACCACGAGTCATTAATCCACATGGACTACTGCGTCCGGTTACGTGATGAAAAGACTCGAGCGGTCTATTCCTCTTACCTCGGCCCCGTTGTACGGTTCGGCATGTGTCAACATGACTGCCTACATACGTCAGAACTTCCGTAGAAGAGACCGTATTGAAACGTCTAATAATGAGGATGTCTCGTTGCAGTAGTAATAATAGTAGTGAGAGTAGAGGGCAGCGGTCCCTGTTTGATGACGTACTACCATTGTGCACTGTCTTTTCCAAACCTAATAAAGAAAACAATGGATTGTATAGTTCCTCATCCAGTCACAGACTGAGAATCTTCCAATTGGTAACTACTGCTTGCATGACAAACAATGCCATGCAGAATGAAGTATCTAACAGGTAAGATTAGTCGCCAACCTTTGTCGTCTCGCAGGCATGATGATTCAGCTTTTGTATTATAAGCTGCCACTCTATGCTCTCAGCCCTTCTTTTCGCCAATCTATCGCCTTGTTATTTCTCAGATTATTTTCATGATTAGGAAACTACGTGAGAGTAATCTTATTATCTCTCTTTAAAGTATACAAAAGAAGCTTATAGTGTAATACTTTTTTGGAATGCTTTTCAAACTTATTTATGGCCTGCAATCAAACTTTGCTATTTGGGCAATAAACAAATGAGTTTCATCTGCCTACTCAGTAGCCAGTTTGCATTCTCTGAGATTGCACTAATTTCAGTTTGGAAGAGTATGGAATAGTTACTAAGCAGTAGACAATTTCATTTGAAATTGAAAAATCTGCCCGCAAACTCTCGTATCCATGCCATATCCGTTGTTAGAACCATTCGCAAATATCCCGTTTAATCTAAGTTATACTTTTGAGACTCGCTGTTCCAACTTTCTCTACTTGGCATAATTAGGTAAAATTTCAGATCAGGTATACGTGTCAGAGGTATGTAGTCAAATACACAGTTCTTATCTAATTTTATGCCCAAAGGAGTGAGCACTAAGGGGCAAATGCTTTTCAGCCCTTTTTGATGAACAGATTTCTTTGGAATCTTTATACTAATATAACTTTATCTAAAGGTGAAAACCCCAGTAGTATTTCAAGAGTGATAAATTAGTTGTTTTTATAGTCCCAGTGATTCCTCTTAGGAAGAGTCCTTACGCTCGATTTAGTGTTTTGATATTTCTCTTGAGGTTGCATATATAGTGTCAAAGTACATATCTATGAAGAGATTTGATGATCACCTCATAAATTCATATTACTTTATCTAGTTACAGACCCTAGGAGTTACCAATGGGTCTTCTGTAAATGCAGTAAGTATTGATAGATTCATGATAATTCAACTTTATGTGTAGTTCGAGCGATATATTGAATGTAACGTCCAGATACTCGGTTACTAGATGTATTAAGTGAATACTTGTTCAAACGTAATGCAACGTCAAATAAAATTTTATTTGTGGTAATAAATAATATTATCTTCGTTTTAGTCGAATTAACTAATTTTAAACAATTTTAGTTCACTCAGAGACTTTTAACGAGGCATCTTGCATGATCCCGACAATTACTTTTTAATCATTATCTATTACTAGAATGAGGACTTTGTATAAGGTGACGCATATAAACCAAGGTTTTCTAGTTTTTAGTTTAAGCAGCTCATCAATTAATTAAACACCATTGGATGAAAGAAAGAAATCCACTGTGTAATCCATTCATGCACCCTATATATTTTAACATAACCAGTTAGGATGGTGGTATTCTATGGGTCATAATATTTCTTTTACCCAGAAAATTTATAATTCTTTTACGGATAGTTTCAGGGATTCCTTAGGCAAACACCGTATTGAGAATCGATTCACGCGTGGCTTTGCCAAAGGCCTCCTTAATATCCATTACTGCAGTCAGTACCATGTTTTGATTTATCATTCTTTTTTTAATGTGCTCCACAGCTTCTGCCAATATAATGTTGACAGATTTCTCAAATTGGTAGACATACTATTTATAATGCGTTGGCCTATATTTTAGTATCCTATATAAAGAATGTTAGACAAATAGGTTTATAATCCTTTGATAAACAGTATTCGGTCTTATCTGCCTTAGATATAAAAACCACCTTGGCTATATACCAAGATGTGGGTATGTATCCTGTTGCTTGGCTAGCTTTCAGTAACATAGCGTTATCATTAGTTTGTCTGCTCATTTGCCTAGGTATACTGGGGAGATGCCATCAGATCCTACAGATTTGTATGGTTTAAAGCTATCCTCCTCCTTGATCTTTGAAGGGTTTATTATTTTCCTGGCTAGCATCAAATTGACCGCTGTACCACCAATTATTAATCTATGCTCAAAGCAAGCGGCAAACGCGCCTTGTTCGTCTCAATTTTTTTATATAATTTTGTAATAAGAATAAATATAATAGAATTAATTATAAATATTATAATTTTTTTAATTTTCAAAAACTATCCTAAATAATTTCTTTTTTGAAAATTATCAAAACTTATTAAAAATTCAATCTTGGAACAATTTAAAAGTATTTAAATAAAAATATATAATATTGTTATATGTAAACGTTTTTAATTAAATATATTTATATTTTTTAATAATTAGAATAAAGATCAATTTAAATTTTTATATTCATATTATGATTTTTAGATCATCTAATATTTGCTCAAGGGGCAGCAGCAACACCTGGTGAACTTCTTCGGGGAATGACGGAATTGGGTGTTAAAAAAGATATAAGAAATGTCAGACTATTTCATATGCATCTGGAAGGGAAGGCTTCATTTGCAAACAAAGATGTCGCAAGTACATTACTTTTTATGCTTGTGTTATGAATACTCTAATTTTAATTTCATCGATCGCATTTGTTCATTGTGTTACAGTACAGAGTTCTTTTAAATTATATGTGAGGATAAAAATTTAAAACTAAAATTAAGATTTAAAAATGTACAAAAATTATTTTAATTTCATAAAAACATAATCTTATAAAATGTCGAAGATATGAATTTTTTTATATTTATAAAAAATTAATCTATATATTTTTATTGAAATTTTAAAAATAAGAAACTACAAATTTGTTTTGCGATTTTTTATATATTAAGTTTGCTATCTTTTGTTTTTATATTTTTTAAATATAACTTAATTTTCTTAAGTAATAAAATTTTAAAAATATTAATTATTTTTAAATTTTGTAATTGACATTGCTTACTCTTGAACGGCGTTTTCAATTAGTTATTTTAGTCAACCTTATAATTGTCTTAATTTCATTATATCATTTTTTTGAAAAGAATCTTTGTAGTTATTTATTTTAAAAAGTAGAGTAAGGTATTGTAAAATGACCCTATGAACAAAGGCAATATTTCAAAAAATTATATAATTGTTTTAAATTCATTAGTGTTATGTTTATCAATTCAATTTATCAATTATTAAAAAAAAATACAGAATTCAATCTCTGCAAAGTTAAATTATTAAAGTTGACGTTGAAAACTATTCATTATTAATTTTTATTTATTATTTAAAACTATACTGTTAATGTTAAGTATACGTAATGCATTTCATGAAAAATTTAATATAATTTAATATCATAATAAAAATATGTATAAAATTGTATAAAAATTGAATTTTCTTATATAAAATAAGAGGTAAACTCTAATATTGTAAAGTGATACGACGATATTTTGTTTTCTTGTTAGACTTTTATTAGTTAAAACTTTATTTTCATAAAAAAAATTTTTTTTTATGACGAGTTATTTTAATTAAATATAAGTTAAGATTTTCCTTTAAGTTATAGTTTCGTTTAGATCTTGCATGAAGTGAATAATTAACAAACAAGTAATATTTTAACTTATAATTCATTAATTTGGATATTTAAAGACACAGGTTTAATATGAGTAAAAAGTATGGTTCGGTATAAATCGATGTCAGTACTGCTACTTATACTTTGATTTGATTGAGTCTTATCAATTGGATATAATTGATAGTTTATATTAATTAACATTGTAACTGTGAATTTAGAACTCTTGCAGAATGATTTTAAATGTTCTTCTACGTTCATGATTTGATTCACTTGTTCACCTTTCTAGATAAATCATTTCTAATAACATTTAAATTTCTTTTTTATTTGTTTTGATTTTTTAATTTTAAAATTTATGTTTTGTTGTTACACCTTTAAAATTCCATTGTCGATAACACTTTTATTAAGTTTATTAAGTTTGCAATAAAAATTGCATATTTTATTTTTTTATTTGTTTTTTTGTAGATTAATTTTGTTCGCGTAAAAAACAAAATATTTAACACACATAAACAATAACAAAACCAACCGGCTACTATAATACTGCACGAAAACATTATTGCACGAAATTACCGTGAAAATACTAATTTTACTATTTACGAGTTTTGAAATGATTCGTTAATATGAACGAAAACTTTCAAAATACGCCAGTACTGGCCATGAAGAACTGGAGATCATAGTTTGGTGGCCGGAAAATAGAATGTAATCGTCTTCTGGTATCAAGAGTGGTACATAGAATGAAAAGAAAGCACGGTTAAAATAAAAGAGACCCGAATTAAAACAGGGGAACTCTTGATTTGCTTGCTGCCTAGTATTGTCTCCAGTGTATATACGGGAGTTGTACTAACAAGCAAAAAAAAAAGTATCATACATATAAATTAAATATATAACAAACAGCAGTAACATTACTGTTCAATTTTATTCGCTCGTCATAACAGAGAGAAATGGTTGAAAAGAACTTGCAATTTTGTTATATACTCACACGTGCAATATTTATGAATTTCTTTTGTTAAAAATAGTTCAATAATTCTTGTCGTAATAAAAAAAAAAGTGATTGCTTGGGTTCTCCTGTTGTAACAAGGAGATAGCTAACTCTTAAATAATTTTCTAGGTACCTATCGAGCATTGGAAAGACATGATGAAGAGCGTCAAACAACTGAGAGAGACGAAGTTAAAAAAACGCCATGAGCTCTAAATTTAGATATAAATAATCAATTCTTTTGGCATATAGAAATATTTAAAGATTCTTATTATTGCATATTTTCTTTACTTATTTTTACTAATTCACCTTGTCATCCGCGCGACTGAGATATCCAACCCACAACGAAAGGTGGTGGCGTTACAAGTTCTTTTTAGTTTATAAATGTTCCTGATTGACTCCGTTTTGCTTATGACAAATTGCGGACTCTAGAATAATTAACACGTTACGAAATGTACGTAACAATATATTTTTATACATTTTTTTTTTTTAAATAAAGATCTTTTCTTTAATATACACTTAAAGCGTGGATTAAATTAAGCTTTACAACTAAAAATTATTACAATTAAATACTTAATAAATACTATAGTTATAGAATTATTGTACGAAATGTTTAAAGTAAAGATATTACTTTTAATTACGAGTAATATAAACAATAAAAAAATATCTATATACATACATGGTTCATCTGACAAGTAGGGAGGATAAATTATCTTAGAAGCTGCTATTAACTAATAAAATTTCATGTAAATCATAATTTAAAAAATTTTGTAATGCTTTAAACAAGGTTACCAATGACTCCAGTTGTCAGTAGCTAAAAATAGCTTGAATCGAATATAATGTCCAAAGTGTACACAAAATTTTGAGTTCACACCATCATTTAAGTATCAGGGTAACCAATAACACCTTGAATTCATCAAAATTTGCATAAAGTTACCCTTAAAAACCTATATTAACATTTAATCTTTTTTAAAAATCTCTATACTCTTTTTTGCCAAATCGCACACCAAATTTTATCGTATAATGCTATTCCACTAGAGGATTCATCGCATCGTGTTACAAGACTGAAAAATATCCTTCGCCAGAAATAAAATCCAGCCGCTTGTAGCGATAAAAAAAAGGATAAAATAAAAAAAAACTCCCCCGCAAATTTTCCTACCTGTCCGAAATCAATACGACTAACAGCGGCTTCTAAAATAATTAACCCTCCGTACTTTTCAGATGGAACATGTATATGTATTTATATGTATATATATATATATATATATATATATATATATATGGATAAAACATTAATAGGTTAGTTTACTCGCAATAAGAAAAGATTTTAATTTACAATCTTAATGTGAGTTTAAATTAACAAGGCACATGAATTTAATAGAAAAAAAGGATTAATAAACGCAAATATGTTTTTAATCATCGTACTAGGATCCAATGACAATACGGCAATAAAGGTGTCCACAATGGTAACAAATTATTTATTTAAAAGAAACAAAATATCTAGTTCATAAGTGATGTTAAACATAAAAAAGCTTTCGGTAATCGCTGGTTACTCGGTATAGTTGCGGATGAGTTTACAGGTCGAAGTAGGATTCAGTGGGGGAAGAGGTATAAGGTCGGGCTTAAAACCTTTGCTTAATGACACTAGGAACGGTTGGCTAGGAGTTCACGTCCAGTGTCTGGATTCTACGCTGGGAAGTCAGGAGGATACGCACTTGTGCTCAATCCCCAAAACCGGGAAATCTTGTACTACTGAATACTCTGAGTAGAAAGATTCTCTATGTTGGAAGAGGCTGTCTTATATATCAACAGTGGTCCATAAGACCTATGAATAAGGCTTTACGAATAAGTCGTGTAATCGGGAAAGTTTATCATGCGCTCATGCGATAATACTTCTCTGGTTCACTGAACATTCTAGATATTACAATTTACGGTATATGTGTTTTGCGTGTGATGAGTGTATTTTATAATGCGGCGCGGTACGTTGCAATATATTGTCTAAATATACATTATGTTTTCAATTATTTGAAAAAAATGTAATAAAATATGACCTAAAATGTATTAATTGATAATGAATAATTAATTATGTAACTATAATAATTTAAACATTTTCATTTGATTTAATTTTTTTTATATTTTATATTAAATTCATATCAAGTCATAATGTATAAGCCTACATATTTATGCCATATCATTATCACTAAGAAATTCAAATTTCAATGGATAAATTAATTTTTTGTATATAAGAATAATTTTTATACAAATTTATTTAAAAAAAAAAACAGTTTGATTTTAAAGTTGCAGAATTTTTTAAAGTAAGAAGGTTATAATATGTAAATTTTCAGAGAACTTTAGATCCATTAGTTTATTCATTGGTGGCAATGTAAGACAAGCTGTAAATGAAGGTCGTGCCGATTGTATTCCCATCTTCTTACATGAGATTCCAAAACTGTTTATTGAAGGACACGTTAAACCAAATATTGCACTGATTCAGGTTACTCCACCAGATTCTAAAGGATATTGCTCATTAGGCACCAGTGTTGACTGCGTTCGAGCAGCTCTTATCCATTCAAAAATTATCGTAGGTAAGTTGAAAAATTAAACATACAATTTCAGGATTTATTTAAATTCATTACATAATATAATATAATTAAATTAATTAGTTTACTTACACATTTATATATATACATGGTGCATCCACGAAGTATCGAGTTTTTTTTCTTCATTTTGCGCCTATTCATCATAATAATTCGGGAGAGGTCTTAAAATATTGACAAACTCTTTCTGCATTTGTCCTTTTTTTTTTGTTTTTCGATAATTAGGTGCGGCAGAAGTTAACTTCGCGTGAAGGGTATTTTTCAAATTTTTGACACGGTGCGTTGAAGCGATTAGCGGAAAACCACTACGCAAGAATGTTTTGTTCAAAGATTATAAAAAAAAAAAATTCTTACCTTTCTTTTTTGAAAAATGATTTATTGGTGGAGTTATAAACAGTGTGAAATAAAAATTTTAAATTCTTCAAAATAATTTCCTCCTGTATCAACACATTTTTGAAGGCGTGTTTCCCAAATTTCAAATGCATCTTGAAACTCTTTAGCTTTGTTGTTTTTCAAAAATTTTCACATCTATAAATTTTTTTGCACTATATTGTACACTGAAGATCGCGTTAAATTCAGTTTTTCCTGAATTGCTTTATCTGTTAATCGACAGTCCAAATTTAAAATTTCTAACACGCGCCGGGTATTCCTTCAAAAGTTTTTTGGGTACCAAATATAGGCATGCTGATGATACTTTCTCGGTTCTCTTTAAAAGCTCTGTGCCATTTTTCATTTCGAAATTTTAACATACAATTATGTCCATACGTTTCTTGCAATATTTTATATGTCTCCACACTGTTTTTTTTAATTGCAAATAAAACTTTATCGCCTAACACTGTTCAAGTAGTCGCTCCATTGCGCCGTGTCAAGAAACTGAAAAAACCCTTCGCGCGAAGTAAAATCCTGCCGCTCCTAATTTTCAAAAAAACAAAAGAAAAAAAGGAACAAATGCGGAATAAGTTTGTCGACAGTTGAAGACCCTTCCTAAATTTTTATGACGTATAGGAGCAAAATGGAAAAAAAAATCGATACTTCGTGGATGCACCATGTATATATATATATATATATATATATATAATCAATATAAGAAACTTTATAATTTTTTAAAAAAGAAAAATATATTATACATTTCAAATAAAATATTATAGTTTATACTTAATCTATAAATAAATTTTTTATGATAATAGATTTATATTAAAAATGTACAGATATCAAGTACTGAGATCCCTAATATTTTTAAACCTTTTCTTCTAATCCATTTATATATAAATTAAAAAATATCATCCTATATTTAATATAATTTACTATTACTCGTATTAGATACATTAATAATTAATTAAATTATTTATTACAATAAATTTAAAGATGAGTAATTTAAATAATTTTAGAAGGAAAAAGTATAGATAGAACAAAGTATAATATACAATAAAATATATTGTTAAATTTTTTGGATATTTACAGAAGATATTCACTAATTCTATTGTATACCATATATATACCAAACTAAACATAACTTACAATCCTTAATTTGAACAAAAAACTAATAAACAAAGTATTTTCTAAAATAGCACTCATGAGGTTTGCTTTTTGATAAATAAAATTTTTCTATCAAACTGGAATTTATATTAGAACTAAGCATATTCCTATTACTGAAATTTTCTTTTTTTTTATCTTTTTTGATTTTAGTAATTTTACAATTATTCTGATAATATATCCATAATTAAGACACATTTCAATATTTACAGCTCAAGTAAATCAGTATTTGCCAAGAACATTTGGTGATGCGTTGATTCATCAAAGCCACATAGATTTTGCTGTAAAACACGATGAGCCATTATTGAGTCATGGAGGTAATGAACCAAGTGAAGAGGAAAAACGCATAGGTAAAAATATCGCAGATAATCTTGTAGATAATGGTGCGACACTACAACTTGGTATTGGAAGTATACCTGATGCAACACTTGCGCTACTAAAAAACCATAAAGATCTCGGAATTCACAGCGAAATGTTCAGTGACGGAGTAGTTGACCTCGTCAATTTAGGATGTATAACAAACAGTCAAAAGAAGATGCATACAGGAAGGATTGTTGGATCATTCTGTGTCGGTACTAACAAGCTTTACGATTTCATAGATGACAATCCCTTTATAGGTAGGAATTTAATGATTAATTTTTTTCAAACATTACTTAAAAAATATAATATGTTTAAATATTTTAAATATACAAAAAATATTACTATTTAAATACTGTATTATATCTTCATACATTTTTTAAATAACTGATTTTTAATATTAATGTTGTTACGTACGAAGTTAATTACTATTCGGATGTGCCCAGTGGACAGAGTCGCTTTGAACCATAAACAAGGGTCAAGTAATAATAAAAATTCGAGTTGAATTTTTAATTGTTAATATTCTCAAACTTGTGAAGAAAAGAAATGCAAAATTTTCTTGTAATTTCTTAATTAATCATTAACAAATCAAGTATTACGTTTTCTGTATGCAATATAATTTCGTTTTAATTTTGTTTGCTGTCCCAATAACCCAAAATTTGAGTTTAATAAAATTTACTTTATCGTTTATTCAATTAGTAATATAAAATAATAAATTTCTTGAACTTAATAATAATACTTATAGTAATGAAGCAATATTAAAAACTAAATATTATGAAAGTAACGATTTAAAATAATTTTATATGCATCAATATATTAAACATATGTGTTATTAATTGAAAAAAATTCTAGTTGCTTCATTTACTATAGGATACACGTAACATAATTTACATTAAAATTAATCTATTTATTTTTTATATTATTTATATTTTCTTTTTATTAATTTTTTATTATTGTAGTTGGACACTGTTGTAAAATATATAATTAATAAAAAAAAATATATTAATTATATATAAATTAAGTAATAGTTTTCTTACTATTTCTACTATACCAATATTTACTATTTTATGTTTTTTTTATAGAGATGCTAAGAGTTGATTATGTTAATGATCCAAGAATCATAGCAAAGCAACCAAAAATGACAGCAATTAATTCTTGTATAGAAGTTGATATTACTGGACAAATTAGTTCTGATAGTATTGGAACAAGAATGTATTCTGGTTTCGGAGGACAAGTAGACTTTATTTCGGGTGCTGCTATGAGTGAAGATCATCTTGGGAAGCCAATTATTGCCCTTAGATCTACAACAAACAAAGGTGCTACGAAAATTGTTCCTACACTCAATCTCGGTAATTATATTTTAAATTATTACATGTAAATGCTAATTAATTTATTATTATAAATTGCTTTTATGTAACGAGATGGTCTTTTTTCACCTTGAGTGAAGGTAACATTTGGTTGCTTGATTTAAATTTAATTATTACTGGTGTAAGTAACAGCCGGTTGTCAGAGATTTGGAAAAGTTTTCATAGTTAGTTAATAATAAGAAAAATTTAATAGAATAAAAACCAGTTTGAATAATATTTTATGATAAAAATGTAAATATAAATAAAATTATGCATATAAAAATAACGGTAAGATTAGTTTACGATCGATAAAGTTCAGTTATTTCTGTAAACGAAACAGATTTTATGATTTTTGCTAATTAAAATTTCGGCATTCCATCAAATATTATAATAATTAAAATTTCAGATATTTCAGTAACGGAAAAATATTTATAAATAATATTTCGGCTTTTTTAGCAAACGAAAAGATTTTATTACACGTCGATTTTTCAAAATTTATAAATTTGTCAACCAATTTGACCGCCTTACACGGATGGCCTCCAGACCGATCACGTATACAAAACCATAGTATTATAAATACCCCACAATCGTTTTTCATGAGAGTTTTATACAATTTATCTATAGCGGAATTTCGGGCAGCGGTTGGTGAAAATAAATAACAAAAGAAAGAGAGATTGTATAAGAAGCGGTTAGAAAAAAATCTCTTATGCTCAGAAAGCACTATGAGTCAAGCTGGATAGATGGTAGCGAATGCAACTGCAGTAAACTCAGTTACACTCGCGGGTGGATTACTCCTAGCTGAGATAAATAAGAAACAAATGGTGAATAATTGGGTTGGCGAGCAAAAACGCTCAGCGGATGGACAGGTGGGGATGGTGCGTTAAGGTTCAAGGCTTGGAGTAATCTTCTATCAGCTTTCGTGACCTGAGCTTTTTACACGCGGATCATGACGCTTAGGTCAGGGATGCACCAGGACGTTACCCGAATTGGATCGGGATTAAAGGACGGCAATCTCCGGCTTATAAAAATCTACGCTTTCTTGAAAATCCCGCGGATACAGCTCCTTTACTGTGTGGTGATCGGTTTGGCAGAATTGAGTCCTCCAGTAGTGCGATTGGTACCTGTGACGGAGTAGACCGCAGTGCATGAAAAGAATCGTATACACATAAAAATTTATTAAAAAATATTAAATCGACTGTATAGTGCGAAATTAAGTTAAAATTATAACTTTAGATACATTGATAAAAATCTTACACTTACTATATCAACCATTATAAAGTGTTGACTTTGATTCGATTTGATCATCGTGACATCTCTATTCTTATTTTTTTGACAATAATTCATTAATAGAGGTCAAGTGTTAAAGTAAAATTTCTTCAATAAATATTCGTTTTTAAAAATATTTAAAATTTATATTTAAAAAAAAATATTGTTTATTTTGTATTGCATAAATTAAACAGTAAAGCTTTAAATTAAAACGATTATTTTTTTTTTTTTTATATTTAAATATAAGAAAAATATTTTTTCAGGTGCTGGAGTTGTTACATCTAGAGCACTAGTGCGTTATGTTGTAACAGAGTGGGGAATCGCTAGTCTTTTTGGTAAATCATTACAGCAAAGAGCTTATGAATTAATCAATGTGGCTCATCCAGATCACAGAGAGACTCTAGAAAAGGCTGCGTATGACCGATTAAAAATGATGCCTATGCCGAAAAATTATTAATTGTGTATTAAAAATTGAAATAACATTTCGTATTTCATAATTGATATACATGTAATTATTGTATTTATAATTGTGGAAAATTTTATTAATGAAAAATTTGAATTGCACATCGCATTAAGCATTAATTTATAAAAGCAAGATACAAAACATACGTAAACATTTGAAATTTTTTTTTTTTTTATATCTATGTATAATTTGTTGAGGTGCCAGTGTAAAAAATATATAAAAATATATGTACTTTTACAAGGATACTGTAGATAATAATGGAGAATAAACAAATATTTAAATAATAAATTTAGTAAATTATTCTCATTTTTATTTAATCTACATTTATTTTTAATAATTTAGTTATTCAATTAATTTATTTTTTATTTAATTCTAGTAAGAATATGAAATTTTGTATATTGTTTTTTTAATATATATACACATCTTGAGTAGTCAATCCACACAAATTTACTTAAACACACACACATATATGAGAAATTTATTTATAGATTAACTACTCAAGATGTATGATTTAACGTTTTTTCTTGTAATTCATATAAATTATTTTATACATTTTGCATTTTATCATTATATATTCCAATAATAGAATTTATTCATTGATTTCTGATCATTTAAATATTGATGTTAATTATACGAACATCAATTTTTTTTTGTCATTTCTATTCATTTTGACATCACAATTTTTTATTTTATCTTATACTCTAAATAAGAATCTTTTTTCCCCCTTGTGAATTAAAAATATTTAATTAAAGAATAAGAGAGATATGACATTTGGTCTTTTAGTGTGAAAAATACTGTTAATATACTTATTCAATTTGTTTCTAGCCTTAATTATCTTTGCTAAATCGATCTAATGTTGAACATGATTATCTTTAAAATAATGAGTGTTTTTTCTTGATATTTCTATTTTATTTTTTATATAGTTCTTTTACTTTTTCGTATGCATATATCTCAAAATTTTTGCAACATGATTATTACTATCTTTTTTATCAATCAGATATTTCTTCTAAAATTTGTTTGATTTCTTCAATGTACTTATGTAACATTTTCAATAACAGAATTTCCTTCATCAGTATTTGTAATATTATTTGGATATTTTTTAAAAGCTTCAATGTTAAATTGTGTTTCTTAGTATGAATCTGTTTTATTGTCAATTATAGAAATCACATTTTTAGCTGTTTTTGTAGTTAAATTTTCCAAAATACGAAATTAGATGGTAAGAATGCGAAATGATGAAAGAAATCTAATATTACATTAAAAATATTTTTAAATAAATTTAATATAATAAATAATATATATATTATTATTTTTATTAATTTGAACTTTTTTAATAGAGAATGAAATAATGAAAAAATAAATTATTAAAAAGAATATAAAACAATTCAATTTTAAAAGATTAACAAATAATTTATTCAATATTAATTAATGTTCTAAAAATCTTCTTTGCCCTATTAAAATTGAGAATTAAATTACTTGGGTTATTAATTTAAAATGTAATAATATTAAAAAAACAACTATCTATATACATATGTATCATTGAATTTATTTTACTGAACTAATTTTTATACATTTAATAAATACAAGCATATAATTATAATTCATATTCTTGAATTTTAAAGATATGTACATACATATATGCTATTCTTAGTACCATTCACATTTATAAATGAAAATATTCTTTAGAATCTAAAATTCAATATCTGGAGGTAGAGTACCATTAGTTTTTCTTTTTTCAACATTTATGTAATATTCAGAAAAATCAACATATGATTTAATTTTTATATCCCTTTTTTCTGACAATTTTGTAGTATTATATGCTTTTTCCAAGTTAGCATTGGTTGTAGAAGTAAAATATTTTTCCTGTACACTGCAATCATTACTATCTTTTGATATACGAGAATTATCAGTACTCATTACTTGTGGATAATATGTATCAGTTTTCAAACAGAATTCATAAAAGTATTTGTCAATAAAAATTGATATTACGAATTAGCTGTTACTTTTATTTTGTATTAAAGTATTAAAGCAATGAATTTTAATAATTTTTTCAACTGCTGCTCGAGTTAGTCTAATCTGTGTATTGAATTGTGAACTGAAATTTAAATTTTTAATTGAATTAGTCAATTAATGTATTTGGTTGTTCAATAATTAATATTATACATATAGTGAATGAGTATAAATATCTTTAATTTTAATCATATAATTTTTACAAAAATATTTCTTTAAATTCTTTACAATCTCTTTTATCATAGTAAATACTTCAAAATATTTTTTTATTACTTAAATGAGATCATGTATTTAATAATTTTTTAAATACTATTTGATTGAAGATATTGAGAAATTGATATTATAAAAATAAAATTTATTTTACTACTTTCTTTAATCAATTTTAATATTCAATACAAGCTTGAATAATTGAAACAAATTATCTTTATTTGTTATATCCCAATCAATACCTATAACTATAGTAAATAATTAAAACAATTAATATATTTAATTTATAAAAATATTTTTAAATAATATAGAATAATTTTACATATTAAATGTAATCGCTATAGATAGGATTTATTATGTAAAGAAATTTTCATTAGAATTTATATAAATTTAGCCTTAGAATATGAAATTTAAAATGTATCCCTTGTGTTACAAGATAATATATAAATATAATATATAAAATTATATTCATGTTCAATTGCTATAAGTGTTTATCAATAATTAAAAAAAATTATTACTTAATAAAGTTATATATTTTCTGACAGTTTAAAATAAATTTAATAAATTATACTTTTATCAATAGCTTAAAACTTATTTAACTTTCTTTCTAATGAGTTTTATCAACTAATTAACCTAGAAGCACATTTATAATAGTTCTTTACATAATAAATATACCTTTTCGGTATTTATGAATACATAGAATATTGAATATAAAAACATAAAGTTATTTTAATGTCCGTTCTGTGATCACCATGTGTATAAATAAAAAAATGTACACTAATATTTTTCAGTGAACAATTTAATGTAAAAAGCTTAAAATAATAAATATTAAAAGAATCATCCAATCACGTGCAGACGATTATAATGTCATTCAAGTTTATTAAATATCTTTAAAATAAAACGGCTATTAGAACTAAATAATTCCTATTTTCTTGAAAAATATTTTAATTTATGAATGAAATTTTACTACTATATATATTTTTTGTAATATTATTTTAATATAAATCATCTCCAAATGTTGTAATTAAAAAAAATTTAAAAAAATAAATTACTTTTCAATAATAATATTAAAAAAATGATAAAAATCATATATTAGAAACCACAAAGCAGATTTAGAATCGATTAATTTAATATGCATAGCATAATGCATGTTTGCAATTTTTGCGTTTTCTTTCTTTCTTTTTCTTTGTTTTGTTTTGTTTTGTTTTGTTTTTTTTTTTTGTCTTCTAAGAATTCTCCGTAATTACGAATAATTAAAGCTAGCAGTTGTAAATTTTAATATATTAAAATATAATTATTTGAATATAAATATATACAAAAGAAGAATAAGAAGAAGAAGAAGAAAAAAAGAAAAATTTATAAGTATGCATTATAATTTAAATGATAAAATAATTAATATTTCTAAATATTAAAAGTATAATTGATACATTAACCTACTCGTGTGCATGATGTTTTTGTTATTGGTAGCATTTGAAAATTGTCGAAATTCAATAGTTACAAAAGAATCCACTGCAATGTGAAATGAGCATGCGCGTATAGTAAACTACATTATTAATTGTTTGTTGAGTATACATCTATTTACATCTATGTACATTCATGTATAGTTATAGTGTATTATTTGTAAATGCAGACCACGATAAACATGGCGAACGTGCGAGACAGTGATACGTCTCTATGGCTCCATAACAAACTTGGTACATCAAACGATAGTTGGACCAGTAGTTCAATTTGTTCACAGCTCAATGCTGAAGTACTGCGTAACATCAAGGATTGTTTTCCAGATTTACAGACTCAAGTCAAATTGAAACTACTGCTTTCTTTTTTTCACATACCCAGGAGAAATGTTGAAGAGGTTTTTTTTACATTTCTACATTAAAATATTAAGAAATCTAAACCAATGCTAAATATATAATTGAAAAATTAAAGAGTTTCTTTTTTTCTTTTTGTATATTTAAATATATTTATTGAGGGTACGAGTGAACTTTATTTATTGTTGCTGAATTTTTAGATTATTTAAGGTTATGACAAAATTATAGGATGGCACAGATATTCAAAATTATGCTAAGATCTAAAATAAATCACTGTATTTACTATTTTTTGAATACTACAAATGAATATTATTTTCCTACCTCACTAATCCGACCATTAAATTGTAGATATTTCTAAACATGATCTACCATAATTGAGATCTATGATGATAAACAATGTAATAGTGAAAAAAAATTATCATTATTATATTTAGATTATATATTTTTTGATTTAAAATATAATATAAAATTTATATAGATTTTATATGATTAATATTACGAATTTTCTAATGTAAAGTGTATTAAGAATAAGAAATATGTGTTTTAAAAATTAAACTGAATACTTAATATAAAACATTATTTGTTGAAAAATTTATCTTGTTATTTTTCAGCATTTATTTAATAATAGACTTAAATATTCATAATTTAATTTTAAAACATCAAATACAAAAGTTACTTATGTTTATTTATTTTTTGTACGACTGATTGACAATATTAAAGTTATTTGATTTATAGAATACTGATAATTAATTTATTTTATACTCATAATATATTAATTAATTGGAATTTATATTAATAAAACAATAATTTATTATAATATTTTTAATTTAAAATGTTCAATAATTGTTTTAGTGGCGAATTGAACTGGAAGAAATTATTGAGGTTGCTTGTTTGGATAGCGAATTATGGGTGTCAATGCTATCCGAAGCAATGAAAACTTTTCCATCAACTGGGTCTTTAAATACCGATATCTCAGATCTTGATGAACATCGACCTATTTTTGGAGAACTTGTAAATGATTTACGAAAATTACTTAAGAAGCAAAATGATCCTGCAATGTTACCATTGGAATGCCATTACTTGAATAAAAATGCTTTAACTTCTGTCACTGGCCAATTACCTACACCTACAAAGCATTTTACATTAAAAAGAAAACCAAAAAGTGCTACTCTTCGATCAGAGTTGCATCAAAAAAGTTTGGATGCTGCAAATAATATGAAAAAGAGCACTGCTCCAACAGTCCCTGTAAGAAGTAGAGGAATGCCAAGAAAAATGACAGATACAAGTATAAATATTTATTATTATTTACAGTATTTAATACTATATTTATTAATTTAATTCAAAAAAATTAAATACTAAAAATTTCAAAATAATTTAAAATATTTATTTCTATAAACTAATATGTAGCTGTGAATTTAATAATTATTTCAAAGTAATTAAAAATTCTCATATTTTGAATAATATGATGAATAATATTTGTATAAATTATTAATTTTCATTAAATTTTTTAAATAATATATTACAGTAATACTTAAATATGCAATCTTTTATATTTAATTTAATTTAATTGTATTTGATTTAATTGTATTTATTTTTTATTCAATAATTTATATTATAGCATATTAATAAAAATATTTCAATACAATTTTAAATACATGATTACAGAATGTTTGCTAATAAATTATTTTAATATGTATATGAAAATAAATAATTTCCATATATATATGTATGGAAATAATTTTAATTAAATAAAATTTTATATTTTTTATTGAATTAGTTAATATTAAACATTTTTTTGTAATTTTTAGCACCATTAAAAGGTATACCAAGTAGAATGCCAACATCAGGATTTCGTTCTCCAACTCTTACAACGTCACCAATGACAAATCGAACACCAGTTAGTGCTCGAATACGTAAAGATGGTGGTATTAAACTCTTGGATATAAATGAACAGCCACTAGGTTATGCACAGGCTAAACGACGTAAACGTTTATTAGAAATGGAAGAACAACAAAAAAAAGTAGAAGAGGCAAAGTTTGTAGTAACTACAACATCAGCTTCTGTAACTCCAAAAATGGAGACTGCAACACCAGAATATGCACAGGGATTAGCACCAATTGGTGCACCTGTGGCAGCTACGCCAATTATCACAACAACAGTTCAGTCTCAACCATACAATACAACCATAAATCCACCTGTACCCATCACTGTTATTGCACCAACTGCTCAATCTTGTAAGTATTTGTTTCATTGAATTTTTATTAAAAAATGTTTGAAATTTTATAATTTCACATAATATTTTAATAAATTATGTATATGCTTTTAAAAATATTTTTATTTAATAAGAAACAATTGATAAATAGTAAATTAATTTTTTAAAAAATTGTTAATTTGATCAAAATTATCATTTTTTAAAATTTACAAAATTTAGCTGTACCAGCTACTCCACCAACACCAATAGTAACAACACAACCCATTAGTACTCCAATTGAAACTCCACCAACAACAGTTCAGACTGTCAGGCAACCTCAAACTGTTACTCAAACGCGTATTTCAATGAATAATCAACAGCAAGTTAATGCAGTGAACACAAGAAAAGGACTGAGCCTTACGGTAAAATTTATTTTTAAAATCAAGCATTTATTTTATAATAAATAAATATTTTTTGACTGGAAATTTTTTAAAATATATATAAAATGTAATATATAATTATAAATGTAAAATAATTTAAATC
This sequence comes from Eupristina koningsbergeri, assembly GCA_018907245.1. NCBI lineage: Eukaryota > Metazoa > Arthropoda > Insecta > Hymenoptera > Agaonidae > Eupristina > Eupristina koningsbergeri. The sequence goes on along the minus strand of JACCHV010002777.1, from coordinate 543,272 downwards.
AAAGGAATTATTAAATCAAAAATTATTTAATTATAAAAGATTTTATTCTTATATTATTTTATAATATTCGTAATTTTTGTAATATTCATAATTTTATTTTTTAGAGAGAGCAAATGTTAGAAGCTCAAGAAATGTTTAGAATTGCTAATAAGGTTACTAGACCTGAAAAAGCTCTCATTTTGGGATTTATGGCTGGTTCAAGAGGTAATATATTTATAATTTTTACATATTTATGAATCATGTATTAATGGATATGTTATTATAATGCAACTATTTGTACATGAGCATGTGTATGTATTTTTTATTTACATTTTTAGATAATCCCTGTCCAAAGTTGGGTAATATTGTAACAGTCATGCTTTCTGAAAACATAGAAGAAGTTAAACAACCTGATGGTACAACTGTCTTGATGCAGGTGGAAACTCATTTTCAAATGAATTACACAAATGGAGAGTGGAAACGTATGAAAAAAAATCGTCGCATTGTTAATGATGAATCTTCTAGTGGAATAACAAATCATGCCCGATATACCCATTAAAGTTTACGATTTATTTCTCTAGCTTGTTTTTGTATTTCTCCATCAATGTTTGTAAATTTTTTTTTTTTATATTATTTTTAATTTATAGATCTCAGGGAAAAATGATCTATCATATTTAAATTTTAAATATTTCTAAAAACATAGTTATGAGTAATCATTCAAATCTTTATTAATATTAAAAATTTTACATTTTAAATAACGATAACTAATCAGTAATTTCATTAAATAATACTAGTTTTACAAATTTATTTATAATTAAAATACAATTTGAATGTTTAATTAAAAAAAAATGTTTTTAAATTAATGTTATTATATAATTTGGTACAATTTTTTTTTCACAAATTGATGTTGATTATTTTTAACCATAATTTATTAAATACCATACTTGTAAAAATTGTAAATCATAAAACAAAATCATTTAATAAGATTGAGTTAAATTATGTATATTATAATGTTTGATTTAAATACCCTGTTCAAATCTTATAAATAGTTTTGTAAATATATTGATTTTGCAACAAAAAATTTAATTTAAAATGAATCTAATTTATGTGATTTTTAACAGGTAAATTACTATTTGTATTATATGAAAAGATATATCAAAAGTTTATAAAAAATTAAATTAATGTATATTTTGCTCAAAATAATTAAATATAAAAGTTATGAAAATGTGAAAATATATATTGTATAAATTTATTTAAAAACGTAACTAAAATACGTGATGTTTTAATAAAATATATTTTTATTGTAACTTATTAAATTAGATTTATTAACCACATAACGATAAGATTATTTTTATTTTAAAATATGATTTATTTTTATTTTAAAATATGATTTATTATTTATTCAAACAACTGGACAGGCCATATTTAACATACTGTTTTCATTGAGTATTTAAATTTCAATAGTTTCTATTAACAAAAAAAGAATTTTATAAAGTTATAATAATGGGTTTATTGTAGTGGTTATCAATAATAGTTTTATTAATGAATATTGAATCAATTTTTATTTTCAACATTTATTGTTATACATTCTTTATAAAAAAAAAAATTATAGTTTTGAATTAGTTTTAATATATATATATATATATATATATATATATTAATATGAATAAGTATATAAAATATATACATATTAGAAATAGAAAGGTAGAGTCTTTTTAAAATAAATTTATAAATAAAAAGTAGACTAGTTTTCTTCCTTTTAAATAAATACACAAAAAAGTATAGTGCATAGTAAAATATTATAAATATAAATCTAGAGTATGTTCATATGAGTAAAAAAAGTTATATTATTTACCTGTTCAACTATTTTATTATGTTTTAAAATTAATGTGATTGAAACAAAATATTAATCTGCATAATGGAATAGATATAGTTGTAGATATTAAGATTCTCGTTATGAATGGAGGTGGAACATTCGGTACATTTTAGACACTGTAAGAAAAGTTACTAAATGATGACTGGAAATGTATTGTTGTAGGCAATATCATATGTTCTGCAATGAGAGTAATAAACCTGAATGATCTAGTTATAGAACCGCTGAAATAACTATCCAATATATATTTATCTAGTGATACATGTACAGATATTAAACATATTGATTGTAAAATCTTAAGCCTTGAATTCTCCCTTTTATTTTTTTTATTTTTACTATTTTTTAGTTTTTTTTTGTTCCTTTTTTGCGATGAAAGTCGTGGAATGAAGAGAATTTTAAAAGAAAAAAACATCTGTAACTAAATAGGAATATCTATGATAGAAGTAAACAGGATCTATTAATTCTGTTTTTGGGTTGAGGTGAAAAGTTGAAAAAAATCATAATACGAGATTTGATGTATTACATGATAAAATTGTGAAGATTTTAACTTTCGAAGCAACTAAAGAGGAGATGGAAGGATTATTGAGTCCAGTAAGAATTTCATTTTAAGGTTCCTTATAAAGCGATAAGTCTTTATACATGGATGAAGAATTTCCATGAAAGTTGCTTGAAGAGTGCCGATTTTACAACGAGGAACAGTTTTCCAAGTAGGATTGGTTTATCTAATGATGTCAAGAATGATAGCTTTGAATGTTAGAAATTTAAATTATTTAAGGTCACTTTAAATAAATGATGTAAGAAGATGTCGGGAAAATTTAATTTTAAATTTAGTATAAAGAAATTGAGGGTCCAAAGCGAAAAAAATGTGAAGATACATAGCAGAAGAGGATAAAAGAAGTGGAATGCTATTAATGAGAATGTTTGATGATTTGAAAATATGATTCCTGGATTTTTGAAAAACTATAAATTTAAGTGACTTAACTTTTAAATTCCAGAGTTTTAGTCATTTAAAAAATGTGATTCAATGTTTATTAATAGAGAAAGCGCAAAACTTAGAGCTTTTACTAATAGACATTATTGCAATGTCATCTGCTTAAAGTACAATCATGAAATTGTCTAAATTTGGATATCAACCATTAATATTTTGAATAAGAAGGGATCAAGTTTGAAACCTTAAAGAATATTAAAGAGAATAAGTCTAGAAGATGAAATAGAATTACCTTTTGAAGAAAAAAGAATGAGCTACAAGAAAAGATTGTGTGATGAAGATAAGATAGAAAACGGAAAATTAAGATTGAGTAACTTAAACACCATATTAAAGTTTATGAAAGGATTGACAATAAGTAAAGTAAGAACTGAGAAAAAACCTGTGTTGGTATGTGATACATGTTCTATGTTATGCAGAAACTAATGGTCATTGCATTTTGCGAAAAACAAACTGAAAATGGAGAATTATTTTGTATAAATCAATAAAAATTAACATTCGATGAAAAGAAACAGATTTTTACTGAAGGATGTACTATTAGTTAGTTAACGTAGTAGAGTAATAGATTTCTAGCTATCAGTAGGTTATGGCGGTTTTATCAACCACGTGTATTGTTATTTACTCATAAAGCGTTATAATCTGTTAAATTTTATGGAATTAGCTTCAAAGAATAAATATCAAAGATGTAAACATCTTCTCAATACTCTAAGAAAGGATAACAAAGTAAGCCTCATATGGATACTAGAATAGGAAGGTCACTATAGTAATAAAAAAGTGGACAAACTTTCGAGGAGAGCTATTATAATGGGTATTATAATTAAAATTAAAACAGTATATCATTAAAACTCGAAAAACCCGTACTGTAATGAAATCAATAAAGTCATTTACAGCTAGTTAATGAAATAATATCTGACAAATGAAAAAAGTCAAGAGGTTTAATTTATCAGAAAGAATAATAGGAATCGAAGCCTCTTCAGAATGAAAGTACCTCTAACGCTGAATAGATCATAATGATTTGCTGTATTGTTTATTATTTTACTCGAATTTATGTCGAGTCCCTAAGACGGAATGGTTGGCCAAAGTATATTCCGTAGATGACGGAGAAGGGATTTTTGTCAAACGTACCAGATTTTCCCCTACGATTATTCTTTTATTGAAAATAGTTTTAAATAAGGTCTGGAAAAATAAATCTACAATGGGTTTGATCAATGCATATTGAAATATTTGTGAGGATACTTACAATCTAATATAATTTTCTAATTACAATTCTTAAAGATAAATATATATAATATCAACAACAACAAAATAATAACTTAGATACAATAATTAAAATTATTTTTAAATTAACATTTTTTATTACGATATTAGCATGAAACTCTTGAAATGTTATTTTGAGAATAATTAGTCACTATTGGATGTAGAATTGAATCTTTCTAAGTTTTTTAATGACATTCTATAATTTAATGAAAAAAGTAATGCACATTTTTTTATAATCGAAAGAAAAATATAGATACAAAAAATTTCAATATTTGTACATTTATAAATAATTTATATAATTACAAAATTGATATTTAAAGTTGAATTGAAGCTAAATTTTTTTTTTATTAGTAATCTAAATTTATTTTATAATTTTCCTCTTAAAATTTATTATTATGATTTTTAGTTCTTTCAATATCCGCTAGGATTACTATGAATCACGTATAAGTTTTTTATATAGATTCAGCAATGTTGCATCTCTAACAATTATACTCATTTTATTAAATTAATTCCCTTTTGATAAATATGTAAATACCTTCAAATAGTTAGTATTACACAACCGCATTTCATCAAAAAATTAGTGTTAAATATTTTTATATTTTTAATTGACAATTTGTATTTAGCAATTATTTGAAATACAATGTCACGATTGTTGATTAATTTAGTACAGTATTCTAAAAATTTGGTAATCATTTTAATTTAATAGTTATCAATTATAATTGAAATAAATTACTTGTCCGATAGTAATTATTTAATTATTTCATTTAACACAATTAAGATTCAAAATTAGTTTAAATTTATCAACATATTTTAGGCTACTGTAACTCCATCGCTAATATTAACAAAATCAAACACATGCAAATCAATTAAAAATATCCGATATTTCGGAATAAGTTCAACACGTTTAAATGTTATAACTATTTCCAAGCCAGCTCCAGATTTTTCAGGAGTTGCAGTTGTAAATGGAGATTTTAAAAATATAAAACTCAATGATTATAAGGGAAAATATGTGGTTCTTTTTTTCTATCCTTTAAATTTGTAAGTATTTTCACTCATATTTTGTAATAAATAATAGATTATTTATATATTATTAAATTTATATAATTATTTGTATATTAAAAAGCCATGAAATGGTTAAATAGTAAAATTAAACTTGTATATGAGCACTTGTATGAGTTATGTGTTTGTAAATAGAAATCATGAAAAATTTATTTTTAATGTAAATTCTAATGATTATTTTTTTCATTTACAGCACCTTTGTCTGTCCAACAGAATTAATAGCTTTTAATGAAAAAATTGCGGAGTTTAAAGCTTTAAATGCAGAAGTGATTGGTGTCTCAACTGATTCTCACTTCAGTCATCTAGCATGGATTAAAACTTCTAGAAAAGAAGGTGGTTTGGGTGGTGATTTAAGTTATCCTTTGTTGAGTGATATAAGCAAAAAAATTTCAAATGCATACAATGTTCTCATTCATGATCAGGGTATTGCATTGAGAGGTCTTTTTATTATTGATAAAGAAGGAATTTTAAGACAAATCACTATAAATGATTTACCAGTTGGTAGAAATGTTGATGAAATATTGAGACTCATTAAAGCTTTTCAGTTTGTTGAAAAACATGGAGAAGTTTGTCCAGCAAATTGGCAACCAAATTCAAAAACTATTAAGCCTAATTTAAAAGAGAGTAAAAAATATTTTGAGTCGGTTAATTAAGAAATAAATACAATATTTTGTTTTAAAATAATTCTTGTATAATATTGTATTATTAAAAATTTTTAATTTTTTTTTATGAAAAATTTTATTTGTATTTGAAAAAAGTATAAATATATTGTATAAAAAAAATTGATATTAATATTTTTTTTCATAAGTTTTTTTAAAACAATAAGTAGAATTTAATTCTATAAAATGTTCTGTAAAAATAATACATATATTTATAAATTTTGATAAAAAATTTTTCACTATAATAATTTTTAATATTTTAAATACAAATCATATTATTGTTTTATTTGTCATATTATACATTAAAATCCCATAACAATAAAAGTTTTATTATCATTTAAATAGTATTTAAGGTTTTTGTCAAACCTAAATAACTAAGTTTTGCTAATGTAATTGCATAATTATGATTTATAGTATATATTTAAATAATTTTATTGTAGGTTTGTAATATTATAGTATAAATGAAATATTCTGTGAGGGTACTTTTAAAACATGTTTTTTCTTTTATAGTGAGATTTTCATAATTCATTAATTGATATTAATGTTTCAAAATAAAAAATATTGAATAATTCCTATTATAATTATCTATTATACAAAATTTGCAACTTATTACCATTAGTTTAATGATTTTTTATTAAAAAATTTTGTTATATTTTAACAGCATTTAAACACATCGATATTAAAATTCTTTTTTATTAAAAAAATAATTATTTTACATAATTAATTTTTGAAATAGAAAATTATATTTATAAAATTTTAAATATTAATTTATAACAGACAAATTGATATATTCATTTTAAATATATATAAGTATTATAAAAAAAAATAATTGTAATTCTCCCATTGCTTATTATAGGAAGAAAAAATACCTAAAAATACATTTTTAATTTTCAATTTACTTCGATTATATTGGATGCTAGTATATGATATGTCATTAATTTTCGATTATTAACTTTTTGTTCATTGGCATTATGCATTAAAAATATATTTTATATATTCATATATTATTGTTACTTGTAGTTGGAAGCTTTATCGCTTTAGTATTTTTTGGTTATACCGTATATTTCTTAATTTTATAAAAATGTTTTAATTTCTCACCAAAGGTTATTTACAATATAAGGTTAATAATAATATGTACATCAAATATTATGTAACATGTTTTACGAGATACATTAGGTAAAAAATGTATAAATTTGATTACTATTTTCGTTAATAATTTTATACAAAAGTATTTTTATCAGAAATGAAAAAGGAAATTTTTTTTAATTTAACTTCATACAAAAATTTAATTTTATATTTATATAATGTAATATCCGTATAATACATTTTAATTTGTATTTTTAAAATGTATTTTAGGTAGAACAATCTGTCAAGAATAAGTTTATTTTCAGATTTATGTTGTAATGGGATATTTAGGTTGGTTAAATAACATTGTATTTAGTCTGACTTAAAATATGCTCGCTCATCAGTCCCAAGTACTTAATTAATTTCGTTAGACAACTATGATACTAAAATACTCAACACAAAATGGTTTCCGTATCAAGATTCTATCAACTTTTTAATAATAAATTCATCTAAACTAAAAATTACTAAACACTACATTTTCTTAGGAATTATTTAAATTTTCGACCTTTGTGGTTTCGTTTTATTTATCTTCATTAGAGCTAAAATACTTGTACAATAATTGTGGGTACACAAATTAAACTGGGATGATCCATAGCTACATCATTTTATCAATGGTTGGACAGAATTAAAAGTAATTTGATAACTTTATTTACTATATTTTTGTTCAAATTCTTCAGCACATACTTGTACTTAAGTGTTGAACTTCATGGTATCTTAAATACTTCTCAATGTCTATATTAGTAGTCACCTATTTGATAGTTCGATTATTAGAGACAGTTACCACCTCTCTCATCGTCTCCAAAACCATTGTCAAGATTTGAATTTAGAGTAGTTGTAGAATTATTAAAGGTTATAAAACATGTCGAGAATACTTTGAAATTGAAGGTCAATAATACTTATTTATGGTCAGATTTACAAATCACTTTGGCTTATCTTTCGAAATAAAAGATTTCGTGAGAAATGGAGTAGAAAAAAGTAAAAACTCACCAATCATTGTCATTGGAAGCATGTTCCTGGGCTTTCAAATTCAACATATTATGTTTCACCAGTCATTACAACCGATCAACTTAAGACTCATTCACTAATGTGAAACGGAACATCTTAACTTATTAAATCTCAAGATTTTTGTCCACTTCAACTACATAATAAGTCAAACGAATACTATTCATTAAAAGTTCCCCCACGGTTGTGTAACAAACAACCACCGTAAAAGGGGAATATGAATTGGTTCTCATTTTCAAGTACTTGTTTCGATATAAATTGTTGAGGATTATTTCTTTACTATTAAAATTTTTACACTGCTTAAAGCTTCACTAAAATCATCATTTTCATCAAGATTATCAGTAAATGATATTGTAAGAGCAAGAATCTATTCATTTTAAATCATTTCGAAAGATTTTTTTAAATAAAGAACTCAACATAATCGAATCTGGAGTTTAATTTCATAAGTCATATCCTTTCAGTAAACTCAACCTTTGATGACGATAAAAATATTAAGAGTCAATGGAAGTTTCAACAATATATCAATTCCATATAAAATGAAATATCCAGCAAATTTACCTCGAAACCCTCAATTGTCTTAACTCATAATAGATCAAATCCATAAGAAAACCAATGCACGGATGTACTCAAGTTGCATTGGCGTTTATTAGACACCAGTATTAAATACTAATAGGTAGAACTCCTATCAAAATTCACATTTTAAAATGTACCGTTGTGCAAAAGAAAGAAGCGTGCAAACTCAACAACTTATGAGACAACTGCCTCTATCAAGAGTTAATCCTTCTCGAGCATTTATTCACACTGACATTGATCTCTAACTCTGAAGACTTGCAAAGGTAGAGACTTAAAAACTCGAAGAAAAATGAATATGTGTATTCGTTAGTTTTACAACTACAGTTACTCATCGGAAAATTTTATTAGACACTTGAGAAGTAAATTGAAAGCTTATTAGATAATTACAATAGATTTGTATTACGTAGAATAATTCTAGAAGTTTTTTATTCCGACTGAGAAGCCAATTTTCTAGAAACAAAGATTATATTGAAGAAGTTTTTTAATTAAGGAATTGATCAACACAAATTCATATCAAAAGTGTTTACTTAAGATAAAAAATTCAATGGTATTTTGACCCATTTGCAGTCTCTCATATGGGTGTAAAATGGAAGCTTCTAGTTAAATCATTTAATTACCCATAGACGCATGGAAAGGAAAATACTACTAAGTTATGAAGAAGCTTTAACCAACTTGACTGAAATGAAGCGCATTCTCAAGTTAATACTAATTGAACCTATAAGTCATGATCCCAATGACTTTGCAGTACGTACCCCTGGACACTTTCATATTGGATTATGGAATATGACAATTATGGAAATAGTGGTCAAATAATTGTTTGTAAAGAATTAAATCAATATCTAAATGGCATTATCCACAACATAATATACAAGTTGGATCACTGGTTTTGTTCACTGATGAATAATTTAAGATTTCCAGCAACCGAATCACCAATGGCAAGTGTTATTAAATTTCTGCTTAAGAAACAAATTTAACGAACTGATTCACTCAAGAATGCAAAATCTACACTCATATGATCAAGTTTATAATTAACACTTTTACCTGTTCCATTAAAATATCACAAATTTTATTTCTTTGATGTATGCTGATATTCATCCTTAATTGTGGGATTATTAGGATCAATAGATTTTTATTTTTGCATATATACTTCTTCCAAAGATTATTTATCTACCAAAAAAAATTTTTAAATTAATTTTATTTTATGTACGAAATAGTATTGGTAGAAATCTATAATACGATAATGCAAGATTAAACTACACAAATATATAAACTAATTTTTATTTATTTCAATCATAACAGCTTTTTTGATACGAGTAGAAAAGTTTGAACTTTTAATAATAAATGTTTTTTGAAAATATTTTTTTTAAAAAATAATCAATTGATATTAATTTAGAATTAAAAACTTGTATACTAGTTTATAAAAGTATGGTCAATCAGAATGATTTAATTAATAAACAAAATTTATTTGTTTTAATTTATTGTAAAAAAATTTACTGTTTAGTTAGCTTCATTTTATGTATTATAATAATATATCCTTCAATAACAAACAAAAATAATTAACTATATAAATGCTGTGCATAAATAAGTTCACTAGATAGAACTCATGAGAAGTGAGGTCATGTATTAATTATAGGATGATCATAATTAACTGTCAACTGGTGTAGTTATAAAAAGAGTACACAAAGAAAATTAGTGTGTGTTTTTAACACAGACAATAATTTTATATTATTATAATGAAATTAATTTTATTTGATTAATTAAAAAGCCTAACTAACTTTTTAAATATTATTTAAAACTGGTTGTCATAAAATATGAGTTGTCATCTATCAATTTCTATCATAATCAGTTGGAAAAATGGGCAGATTATCGATTACTTTAAACACATGTATGTATGTATATATGTACTATACATTTCAATTTTCTGAATTTTTATATTGTATATCAAAAGATTTTATTTATAATTAATAATAATAAAAGATAGGTTGTTAAAAATATTATAATAAATATAATTGGTAAATAATTATAAATAATATGTTTTTTTTTGAACTTTAATATAAATAGAAAAAAAACATATGAATTTTCAAGATAATAATTACTAAAAGCAAACTTTGCTTTTTTTAATAAGAACATCACAACTATAAGAATCATGTCCTAACCACTTTTTAGGATATAAATAAATGTCCTAAATAAAGTATTACAATAATAAATATGACATACAAAAGAGCAGTATTATATTTATATAACTAAATGCAGAGTAATATAAAAGCATGGATACATAGATAGATATTTAAAGAGAAATACAGTGAAAAAAAATATATTCTTCACACAGCTGGGGCATATTTTAATATCTTGATTAAAGCAGTGTATACTGCAGAGGCTGATACGAGTACGATGAAATCTAAAGAGATCGTTTTTCTGTAATTAAAAAAGCCTTTGAAAAAAGTACGGGAGAAAAATACGCACACGTATTTTTATTATATACGTACAGTTTAAATGTATGAAATTTGTTGTATAAAGTAATAAATATTTTTATCTATTACTTTATACAACACGATCGATCAATGATTTTAAATAGAGATATATGTTTTGTCTTATATATTTGTTGTATAATTTTTATTTTTCAAATGGTTTTCAATATCTATAAAAGTTTGTTAATTTTTAATCATTCCAATCAAAAATTTTTGTGTAAATATTTACTAGTGATTATTTAATACAAAAGTTAAAATATTTAAATTAAAAATGAATACTATGCACTAATTGTGACTTCTACAGTTTTCTAATTAGCACTTAAAATAAATATTTAAATTTAACCTTAAAGAAAAAAAAATAAAAATTTTATGTGATATAGAAAGTTTTGTTTATATTATTTATTTTTAAAAATATCATTAATTGAAGAGCTTTTAAACTAGTTTACGAATTAAAGCAGTTGGTAATTATTAATAAAAAACAATAAATTAAGTATATCCAAAATTGTAAGAAAGTTTAATATTTTTTATTTTAAAAAATTCAACTAGGATATTTATTAAATAATTTTCTATACAAATTTTAATTGAACTGTATTTTTAAAAAGTTTTTTGATGTAAAATAAAAAGTAATAAATTAAGTACAATAGTGTTAATAATGGAATTGTATAAATTTAAGAACAAAATGAATTTTTAAACTATAAGATTGGCAAAATATATTTTTCAATTTTTGAAAATGGTTTTTGTAAAATTAAAGTGATTTATAGATACTTCATTTATGTATAAATTAAATGCTGTTATATTATTATTTCTCGCAAAATTAAATTTTTAATTAACTTATTCGAAAATTTGTTAAATTTTTCCTTGTTCAAAAACGTTGCGCAATTTTAGTTTTTAAAATGATGTAAAAAATAAAATTACAGCTTACAAAATTTCTATCTCACATTTTTTCAAAACATTTGAAATTTGTTTAAAAATGCTCATTAAAACAGCCAAAAAAATATCTTAACCTTTGTAAATAGAGCCGCAGTAATTTTGCTAATGTTGTAATATGGTAAAGTACCTAAATATGCACAAACATATTATTAACATTTTTTTCACCGTAGAAAATCTGTTATAAATGTAAGTCGAATAAACCCAAAAAAGATTCATTATATTTACAGATACAAGCAACTTCAATTTTTGAAGGTAATTTTCTTGAGTTCCTGAAAATATTTTTAAAAACATCGACAGACATGTGCTCATGATTCTTTAAAAGGCTTTCGAAGATACGAAATGGCAGTTCTGGAATTTTTTCTTGATCCTGTAACGAGAAGTCTAGTCATTTTGTTGATCACTGTGTAATGAGATAAAAAACTATCATCGTCTTTTATTTGAATTTTTACTTTGTTATAAAATATAAATTGTATTGTAATTTTTTACTTCCTGTTACAATAAGAAAGTATAAGAAGTATCTGTCAGAAAAATAACAAACTACTTAAAGTAAGTAATTACGGGAAGTTTGAATCTGAAGGATAGTTATTCACTAAAATGTAAATTTATCAAACGTGTTAGACTTTGAATGTAGAGTTATTAAAATGACGTACTATAAATCTTTTCAATGAATTTTGAGCATGAGTTGTAGAATGCAATGTTCGATAGAAAATTTCCCAGGCATTAATAGCCTTTTTTCAGAAATTTAAAGTAAATGTATTAATTTTTATGCATTATTTTTTAAATAACTTGATAAATGATCAAACTTCACCATTATATTTATCATTGGATCAGTAACGATTAAAAAAATAAGCCTTCATTTAAAAAATTCTTAGTCATTTTCATAAGGAAATAGAAGACCAACGGAAGAATAGTATATAACAATTCTTTGTTGAACTCTGCCAATTGATAGCTTCGCTATTTTTTTTTCTAATCCAAATTTTAACTTAAGATGTCTTTCATTAATTTTTAAGAATACTTTATTGTAAAAATAGCCTTCATTAGTTGTTACAAAGTTAAAGTTAATTAAATAATGTAAATGTATAAGAATTATATTTATTTACTTTTATATACAAAGTCTTAAAACTTAGTACTTAAATTTTAATTTTAGTTTTTCATTTTGCATTTAAATTTTGTGCTAGAATTTAATATAAATTATTTTTTGTTCTATAAAGCTGTTCCGATTTAATTATTTTTTTGTAATTGGTCTTCTTAACTACAATTGAAAATTTTTTGTAGTCTATATCATATTTATATTGTTATTATTATGAAGAAATAATGGAAGAATTATTCATACATTTTTTACATTTATTGATTCTTGCTGTTAAAAAGCATTTTGTGTTATCCCTCATTTACTATGATGTAGTGTAATTCAAGTCTTTCATTTACATTTATATTACATTGTATTTAAATTTTGTTCTAACTTTTTTTAATTCAATGTTCAAAGAAGGTGCAAATTAAAAATCGAAACTTTGTACAAACACCAACAAAATTTATTTTTAATTCTATTCAACTAAAAAGAATCATATCAAAAATATCCTTCCTCAGAAGACTCGTTTGACTTGAAAAATTAAATATATATAGTGAAAATTCAATAATTATTCATTTAAAATAATGATTTAAAATAACAATAATTTAATTTAAATAATAAAATTTAATTTTATTAATGCTGTTAACGAATATTTTTCAATAGAAATATTTTTTGTTTTATATAGGAGATAATAAATATGAAATATGAAACAAAAATAAAATTCAAAATTGAATACTTTTATCACTAGCGTTTTTAATTTAAGTTGAAACTAGGAATGATGAAAGTAGATAAATTAGAAGATAATTAGAAGGTTATAATAAAGAAATTAATTGAACAAACATTTGTCATATTACATTTTTCATTAAAAATTTCTCTCTATATTTATATTTAATTTACATTAATATTACAGTAAATATAAAAATATAAATTAAATGACAAAAAAATCTTTATTGCTTGAAAATATATTTAATTTTTTTTTTATGAATTTAATTTTCATCTGTAGAACTAGAATATCTTAAAAGAATAAAAAAGAGAAAGAAGCAAAGAAAAGTAAAGGATAGAACAGTAGGCTGATCGCAATTACGTGTTCTGACTGACAGATGCACAGTCGGTAGTCAGAAGATTAAAACAAGTAATCAAAACCTTGCCAGACAGAGTACATGTTCTAGATGATACACATGCAAGCATATTTTTTCTCTCTCTCTTTCTCTCTTTTTGTATATATATATATATAAAAGACCTGAAATGTATTTCTTTCTAATCGATAATTCTTGAAACGGCTTAATCATTTATCAACAAATTGTATTTGACTATAAACTTAATTTGTAAAAAATATTTTTAATTCTAAATATTATTTTAATTATAAACAATAGATATTTAAGAAAACAAATTCATGGATACTTATTAATTTGATGAAAAATTTGTCTTATTTTCAGATATATACAGACCTTATATTTTATGAATACTGGAGCATTTATTATTACTCTATGAACAGCTGATGTATCATATTTATGTATATATATATATATATATTATATATATATATATATATATATATATATACATAAATTATATAAATATAAGTATAGAAATATAATATTTTGGTATATAATTATATAATATATATCAAAATCGTTTACAATTTATACAGTTGTAAATGAAGACAAGTACATTTTATGCATAAAAAATACTTATGAAGTAAATTTAAAATATTTCAATGAAAAATTTAAGGGTCATAAAAATATTTATATAAATTTTATTTACATGATCATGTGGTAAGTGCTAAAAAAGACAGAATAGCGTATTTTAAGAATAGTTTTTATGTAAACATGTATATATATATAATTAATTACAAAAAATTGAGATGGTAATATAAAAAACATATTTCACGATACTAAATTTATTATGATATGAATTACGAAATATTAAATAATGAAAAATTACTTACAAAGTATTAATGATTTTTAAGAAAAATTATAATTTTTTCTTATTTTTATTGAATTTAAGTTTTTTTTATGAAATAGCCAATTATGAAAAAATTATGTTCTGTTTTATGATTAAAAATGCTGATATTTTAGAAATAATGAATAATAATGGATCGCAACTTAATATTTAATTAGCAAAAATAAAATTGTTTTTAAAAAAATGTTATTAAAAAAAAGAATTTTCGTAAATTATAAAAAAAAACTTAATTCATGTTTGGTCGTCTATTCTAGTCATTTCCCTAGCAATACTTGTTTCAAATATATCAATTGTAGTCGATAAATGGGCTAATGAAGTTTTGGCCTTCTTTTAGTAGTTTATGGTAAATGATTGTACCAAATACAATGTATTTTGTTTTTAACACAAATATCTTGCTCAGACTATATTGATCTTGATTCGCTGAAATTCATCGATGATTTTTTTTTCTTCAATGCGAAACGTGTTAGTAGGGTATGATGTTCTACGTGAAGGGTTTGAAGTTAGTATCGATGCATCAAGGCTGAATTTTTTTTCTGAAAAGGATGGTATAATGCGTCAGATATCCTCCACGTAGACGTTAGATGCCGTATCCAATTTCTCCACAAATCTATCCGAAGAAGATTTGAAAAATTAAAACGATTACTTTTTTCTTTCCACGAGATTTGGCTGTAAAAACGAGAGATATTGGTAAATCTACGATGGACGAAATATCGATATAAATAACAACTGATGAGCTTTTTCATTGTCGAGCTTAAAGTCTAAGTAGATCAAAATAAAAAACACAAAATATCATTTATATGATCTGGAAACACTCGTAGTATATGTAGTCCTGTGGAAGTTTTAAATGTATTTAATCGGTATAAAATTTACACTTATGACTGACTGCATTACTGTGAGTACTACTGCTGCAAAGAAAGACATCCAACCACGCGTTCTGTACTGGTGGATATGATTTGAAGACTTTGATCTCGAAATTAAATACAGACCTGGAACAATAATTAAATACTTAGACTATCTAAGCTGCAATCCGGTTACATGCGTAGTCATCGATTCAATTTGTTGAATTTGCCCCACCATTTATAATACAACATTGTAAGACCGTTCTCCGGCTTGCTAGTAAAATTTACCACCTCATATAGTAGATTTTTGTAATTTCTGGTGGCCGGGAAAGCTCGGACAAGAGGTTTCGAGGGCTCTTTCCACGTGTAATGTGGCTACTTCAATCCCTATCTCCACCTGCGTGTATTGCTTAATAACTTCGCGGGCACGAGGTATAAGATCATCCTGTCATCCCAATTGTAAATAACTGAAACTTTTCTCGACTACCGTCAGCCTCTTTCTCGGTGAATCGTATCTGTCAATCTCACGTGAGTTTCCATTAATATGAGAATAACTGAAGTCATCAATTACTTTTAGATTCAAATTTTCATTAAAATCTATACATGATCTTTCATAAAAGAATTTTAAACAAGCTGTTTTTACAAGAGGTATTTAATGCAATAAAAGTCCATCAAATACATTGTGGACAAGACTTGTATTCATTTGTATTTTCTCATGTTATAAATACAGTATGAAATTAAGTTCTTGTATTTAAACAACTAGAATCATATGCATAATAGATTCTTCACGTCTAAAAAACAATTGACAATAATCGGATGTCGCAAAAGTACATGTTGATTAAGAAATTATTGGCAATCTTTTTCGGCTAAAGGCCTTATATGCATTGCATGAATATATATGAAGATTAATACTATCAAGGATTAAATTAAATATTTTTAAGCAGATGCAATTTTGATGATTATTTATTGAAGTTAACTCTCATTTTTTTTTTTTTTTTTTGATTAATGCAAACTAACAAAGCAATAAAAGTATTTATTCATACAATATTATTTGCACAAAAATTTATGAAATGTAGATTGTAAGAATAAAATTATATATTAGCAATAATAAGCTTAATAATAATAATCAAATAATAAATTACCAGTAATACGTCGAACTATAAAGTAAAAGAGTAGAGTTTCAAGCACAAAAGTTGAAGACAATGAGATTATATTTTCTAATTATGAGTGATAGTTATCAGTTTTTTGTGCCAGTTTCTATTTTTCCGATTGTAATTAAAAAATTCTTAATTGCGCTGTTGAAATTTGGTACATTTATTTCTAATTTAGCTTATTTATTTCTAGTTTAATCATTAATTTTATGTTTAATAAATATCTGGATGTACAGCTCTTTACAATTGTAGTTGAAATTCTCTGCAGATCTTTGAAGTTGCAAGTAAATTTGATACTCGATGTTGAATGACGTAAGTTAGGAAACAACGTTTTCAAATTTGCAATAAAAACGAAAAACCTTAATCGCTAATTCAGGTATAGATAGACAATGAAAATTAGTCTATCAGTAGTATATTTATTTAATAGTCGTGTTGATCAACGATGGGATTACGTGTACATTGAAGTTCAGTTAGAGTTACTGATGGAGATGCGATCACATATTGGTTATAAAATCATAAGATTCAAGTACTATTTGACCCCTACCGTTATAGCCTTAGTAGGTATTTTTATGAGTGTTTTATTGCTCGGACCCTAATTGGCAAAGCTTATAATATTCAATAATAATAAAAAAATAATAATAACACATGAGTTGATACAAGTATTTAATTAATTAATATTTAAATTTATAATATTTTAGAAATAATATTAATATTAATAATATTAATTAATAACGAGAAAACCCAGGACAACACCTGAATTGCATTAGGTACGTCGGCCCGCAGCAAGGAAAGTCTAGACGAGTAACGTTTCGCAACTTACCCGTGAGAAGAAGTTTTTTCACAAGGAAGTTACTAGAGATGTGTCACTTTTATTCCAAATGCTGCACTTTTTGAACACCACATAGTAATATCGATAAGAGTACCTGTACGTGAGACGAGTGACTAAGGATTGTGCATTTGGGTTATATCATCTGAGTTTTGTTTAATTGCTGTAGTTGGTACTATCACTGTTGATAAAAAGACCTAACATTTTAAAATGTGAGATTAATAAAAAATAATGGTATTAATATGATTCATTTAGATATTTAAATATTTTTATCAATGTCTATATACAAATAACAGAAGAACTATTTATTTTTCAAGCTGGTGGTCGAGCATTTCGTTTCTAATTTTTAAACACAGTAATTTCAATTAATATTTTGTGAGGATTACATAAAAATCAAAATTACATACCTCTTTTGTTGAGTTAATTGTTTGTACTGAATATTTTTGTAATTAAAATGTTTAAGTAAAATGTAGTTAACGAGCAAAAATTCTTGATCATTATCGTATTAGTTTAATTAAGAAAATGACTAATATTTAATATTAAAACTCTTATTCATAATTCGTAATATAATTTTATTTTGAATTATATTAATTGCTATTTATTCAGTAAATTATAATATTTATATTAAGATTATTAACTTAACTAGTTTGATTTTATGATAATAATAAAATGATAATTTAAAATTATGCAATATCATTAACAGGTATTTTTATGAATAAAACCAATTTTTACAAAATTAAAGAATATAGATATTTAACAAATATTAAGATAAATTAAAGAGCATAATATTATACAAATTAATTTATTAATTTATATTATGGTGAATGATCAATTTTAACAGAAAGTGGAAATAATATATTTTAATTAATTGTTTTGAGTTGAAATCAATTGATGATATTATAATTAAAGAGACAAAAAATTATTAAATATATTAATATTTTTATTTGAAACTAGTTTTACTTGAAAGTAATTATTTACTATTAAATATAAATCAGAAAATGTTTTAAAATGTGAAGTAGAAAAATGAACAAACTCTTAAATATAATTGTACATAAATTTCTTGGAACCGCAGCTATTGTTTGGTAAATATTTTAATTATCAGAAATTGTAGAATAAAATGGGATGAGATAATAATTATAAAGCTCCAATCAAAACCACCCGTTTATTTATAATTCTTATTCTATGACGACACATCCGAACAGACGGTTCATCCGCAGTCACAGGTTTTTCATCTAGGTTACATTTACCGTCACATCTGGATAGCAGACTGATTGGTTTGATGTGGGATTTAAAAAATACGCCGGTCTCGTCTCTTGACCATTCATTGTTACATGATTTAGGGAGGAAAGGTCAATAAACTACAAGTAATTTAACGATTTTACAAATACTAAATCCAAAAAATGGACAGTATATTTTGATTTTGCAATTTAATGAAATTTCACAAATTATAAAATTTGCTAAAATAGACAAACTTTTTAATTTATATTAATACAAAATTATTAGTTACATTTTTTATCTTATAGTTCTAATTCAAATCTCAATTTTTTTTTAAAATTATATTTATTATTATACATTTCGATTTAATAAACAATAGTACTAAAATTTATTTAGTACAGTTAACATATTACAAAAAATGTATGCATTGTAACTGTAAACTTTTATAATTTTTTATTTTGTTTCGTAAATAACAAAGGGTATTAATTTTGATGAAAATTGTATCTTATGTCAACTCTGATTTATTTTAAAAAATTTTATTTTTCAAATAAATTTATCATTGTATCTACTTAATATATTAAACATAATCTATTATTAGACTAGACATTTTCAATATTTAATAATATTTATTACTTAAAAGTCACATGTGACAGTTATATATTTAAAAATTTATGTTAAATAAAATTTTTTATTAATGTTTGATATGATAATTTATTAGAAGTAAATATGTTAAATTAAAATAAAAGTACGTTGGCTATAATAAAATTAATTTGTTTAATTGGTGAATAGACATCATTGTGTATATACAAAATGTATATAATATTTACAGTATTTAAATAAATATAAATTTAATTGAACCTTAATTACTAATTTAATATTAGAAAATAGAATCAGTAAAACAGATATATTTGAAAGAAATCACAAATATAAAATTTTTTTCTTAGGATCACCCTACATTATCACTAGTAAGTATCAAAGATTAATTTTGATGATACAGCATGAACTATTATCCTCTGATGAAGTAGATTATTCTTTCAATAAACAGAATTGAGGATATTTGTAATAATACATTCTTCAAAAATGAACCAGTGACTTTTAGTTGACTGATTAGTTTGATTAAGTTTTATTTTGTTCAAACGTTATTTATCAAGGTATATATTATTTTTTCGTTTTCTCTTTTTTCCCTTTTTGTATATTTGAATATTAATTTGAATAATGATAATAATAATGTTTAGTCATAATATAGCATTTGCTATGAGTAAGAAGAAAATTATATAATTATAAAATATTTTACAAGAAATACTTTTTTATTTTTTTTTAATTTAATTTATTATTGAATAATTAAATATCTACATTGTCAATTCAAATTAAAAATTATAGGTATATAGAAGGAATCTGTAATATAGGAAAAAAGCCTACACATTAAATTATTTATTTTAATTTTTGTTTTTGATAATCCAAACTACTAATGTTTAAATAAGAAAGGAAAATCTTTGTGTTTAAAACTGTTTTATGACAGTAATATAAATAGATGTATCACCAAATACTTCAAAAAAATAATTTTCTTGAAAGACCCCATGGAAAGAAACAAAAATTTCTTTAATATAGTTTTTTGCTCTCTTTTTTCTGTTTCTTTATACCAATTTGCTCTTCGGTTCTATTATTACACTGTATGCAACTTTAAAATACATAGGAAATATGATACCATTATATTTTAGCCCTATTCTTTCTATAAGCAATGCTTTATTAGATTTGTACATGGGTACATGTGTTTGTGTATTCTTGCATACTGCATAGAAGCGTAACGTGATGATCGGTTACAAAACCTGATAGACGCATTTTGTATATTGTAATATGATTTTATATGAAGGTTCTTCTTCTTTTCTTTACATTTTCTCCCTCGTACTTTTGCTTTATTATCATGTATAATTTGTCTGTGTATAAACTATGCATATGTTTAATTTTTAGAGTGTATATTTAAAAAATACATACTCTGTGCTATAACCTGCAGTACTCATTTGTACTTTAGACACAATTACTTTTAAGATTTTCTTTATACTTATTGCCATAATTGACTATTGAATTGTAGAATATATGAATTATGAAGATATTTTGGTGAAGAAAAGAGAAAGATTATATATATATGTATTATCTTTTTTTAAAAATTAAATTGATTTTGTTTTATTACTCAAGTATGAATTTCTATTTTTTAATTTAACACGAAAGCGTATTATTGATTTAAATTATATATCGATACGTACGTTTTTATATAAAAAATTTGTGCTAATACTTTATTTTATTAATTATATATTTTAATTATATATTAATTTAGAGAATAATTTAATTGAATAATTATATAAATGTATAAAACATTTTTGGTTATAAATTAAATGAAAGCAATTGTTTAATTTTACGAACCGAAGTTTCTGTGAGTTCATTTTTTGTCCATATCTACATCTGAATACAATTATAAATTAATTTAAAACCTTGATGCGGGCAAAAAATTCTCTTATTTGAAAAGGATTTTCACATTTATGTAATCAAAAAATATAGAGATTTTTTATAATAATATTAAATTTTATGAAATATTTTAATAATTATAAGCAAGTTTAAAAATAAATTTTATTAATATTTTAGTTAAAATTAAAACACATTATTTATTATAATGTAATTTTAAATATTTTCTAATGTGATTAAACGATATGTAAGTATTTATTTTTATTTCATTATTGTATTATCTTATTGATTTTTGAGTTAAATAGTCGCGAATATTGATTTTATTATTTTTATTACCTGATAAATGCATTAAAAATACTATCTATCTAATTTTCAAAAAATTGAATAAAATTTTTAAGTATTTTATTTTTTTTAAGCTTACTAGATTAAAATTTAAATTTAAACTATAATGATTTGCAAATATTCTGAACAAAATAGAATTAAATAAAAATATAAAAATATTATATTCAAGATATTAATAAATCAAAATACAATTAATTAATTTTTTTAAAATTACATATTTATTTTTAGATTAAATAAAAATAATATTTTGTATTATTAATATTTATCCATCTAAGTAATATTCATTAGCTTGCAATTATTTCAATAAAAATTTTTTAGATAATATTATTATGGCAAAACAATTTCATAGTTTCAAATTAATTAAAATAGATTTCTATTAATTTTTATTTTTAATGGCATAAAGCCAAATTTCCAAATAAAATTTTTACTTTGAAATATATTATGCATGTACATTTTTATAAAATTATAGAACTTTATTGTATGGTTATATTGAATGAAAAAAGTTTTTCTTAAATATACCACAAGATGTGCTTCGAAACATTTATGTTCAATGCATTTAAGAACTTTAAATACTTCAAAATTAAACGTTGTTAATGTTGTTTGCTAAAAATAAGTATTTGATTGTGCATATGAGAATTTTAAAAATAATTTTTAAAATCTATCTTCGAATAAATCACCATTCTTATTAAAAAAAATACGTAAATCACAAAACACTGACTATAAATGAAAATCTTATGGATGACTATAAAAGAATGAATACAAAGATGATTGATCAATCCTCAGACAAACGCTCAGTTAAGACTACATGATTACTATTTGAAGTAGAAAAGTAATCGTACGTGCTTTATATAGATAGAGAGCGAGAGAAGAGACGAGACGAGCAAAAGCGGACCCCTGTGGTTATCCATTAGAGGGCAAAGAAGTCCCAATAGGAATATTGGACGTTTTTAGAGTTCAGCCATAGGGCAATTATTGATCGGATAGTTGCCATTTTGCAAAAAAATTTATGGTTAACTAAATGTATTTTTTCTAAATCATTAAGTATTTGGAGATTTTTTTCAATCGATCTTTCGTTCCTTCGTTTTAATAATTAAACCTATTTTAAGAAATGTTGAAATGTTATTGATGTTACAATACCATATAATAATTCAGTAGCTGAATAAAAAAAACTCAAAATTAATCATATAAATAACACAAATAACCTCGTAAATAATTTTGTAAAAGAAGTTGTTGAGTTATATTTAAATTCATCATTGTTTTATGGTTTATAAAAATATAACTTGATGTTCATTCTCGGAGCAATTTTTTAAACATTATAAAATCAAAATTATATATATTTGAAATATTTTCAGTTAGTAAATATGCATCATACATATACGTATATAAACATATGCACATATAATATACGTATTAAAATTAGATAATTATACCTATTATATATCAAAAGCTAGAAAATTCAAATTGATGTAAGTTCATCATGATATAAAATAGATATAGAACTCAAACTACCCTTGCGTTGATTCCATTTGGATTAATAAAATGAATCACCATAAACTTTCCAAGCATCTGTCATAATTTCTGAGTATACTGGTAAGCCTCGAGCAGATTGGATGTTTACAAGTTAATCGATGATAAATGCCATCAGATATGAAAAAGCCACCACCATTACCAGTTTCTCTCTTCAATTAGGATTAAAATACTGGCAGTGCCCCTTCGAGACGTCAGGAGATGCACTTACCAACCTATTATAGTTGTGTTTTCTCGAGTATGGTTTATTTTGAACTGAAGGTATTGAGTGCACTATTTCGCACGACATGTGGGCTTATCGAAGCAAAACCGCTTGTCGAGTCGAAACAGGGATGAGTGATATGAGCATTCATGTAAAAGGGAGTAAATTGATCATGATAAAATAAATAGAGAGAGAGAGAGAGAGAGAGAGAGAGTAATAAATAAAAAGAAATATTGGAAATCTGTGCTTATGAAATATTTTTCAAACTCTGTAAAATGCGATGGTTACATGCAAATGTAAAATTAAAAAATATAAAAGCTATCCATTTCAATTTAGTAGTATTTTTTTTTTTATTTTTGTAACATTATTTTATAAAGTTTGTGTATATTAATTAAAACTTAGTTTAAAAATTTTTTTGTTCAAATTTTTGATTTGATATCAATTAATACTATTTACTTTTATTAAGTTCTATATTTTACACGTAGAATTAGTTATTCATAGGTTGTACTCGTAAAGTTTGTTATGTTAATAATTTAATTTACTAATTTAAAATAAACGCACTAAATACATTTTATATTAATAAATTTAACCATTTAATTCATACCAAAATTACAAATATTTGAATTAAGTATTTCTATTTTAACATTTGTATTGTTAATATTTACTGATTTTAAACAAATATAAATTAATTCATGATTAAATGAATGAAAATTAAGGATCAATAAAATTGAAAGAGAAATATAAAAAGAAAAAAAAGTAATAATATAAATAAATTTTCAATCTATTTATAATAAAAAACTATTAATACATTATAAAACTTATTTAGAATAAATTACATATATATTTTATATGTATTGTTTTCTGAGTGAATAAAATTTCTATTATAAAAGGATATACGTTTGTTTTGAATTAAGTCAGGAAAAAATTATTCTATGCACATAAGGAGCTAATTTTTATTATTATTGTGGGGACTATAACATTATTGAATTATTTTTACATAAAATACTATTATTAATAACTATTTTAAAAAATATAATGACATATTATTTACACAATGTATTATCTTAAATAATAAATCTAGTGAATCTGACTATTGATTTTGAAAATTGATTTTATTACGATACTCTATTAAATTATTACAAAGCGAATGGCCAAAGGGTGATAATCATTATTATATATTATTATATATGTACTTAAAATACTATTGTATTTTGTTTTTTATTTTTTCACTTACATTACTGCAGGTTTTTTTTATCGTTCATACACGTAATTTCTCACAGTTTATATATTTTTGTTATTATTGATAAATCACTTCTGTACCTTATAATATTTTATCTTAATTCAGTATAATTAAAATATTATATTTTGAAAAATTTAAAACAATTTCAATTATATTTATAATTATCGTTAAAATATCATTTTTAATTTTTTCTGATATCCATATATATAAGTATAGGCCATCTTCATTATAATTACCATTAAAGTATGTCTAAATTTAAATAATATATGTCTACATAAATCATCATCTTTTCGGAGTCTGGACCTTATGAGAGTTTGTCAACTTTAATCATATGCCGTTTTATTATATTTTAGAAAGACTACATTATTTCGTAATTTGACTAAATCCTTTATCTTGCAAAGAAACAGAAAGGTAACAATAGTTTAAATAAAATTTGAAGTATAAGAATATGAATTAGACAAGTTTACTTTAGATGTATTAGTAGATGTAAGATGCCTATGTGAAAACAATATAAAACGATTTTTATCAATGACAAAAGCATTTATTTATTTTTTAATATAACTAATTCATTATTAATATGTAATTTAATATTTTATTTGTAATTTATTCCTGTTTAGATTCCGTTTATATTTTGTGCTAGGTTATTGTAAAGAAGATCGAGAGATATCATTTACTTTTTTTCATATTATTATTTAAATTATAATACGATAACTAAGAAAAACTTTTATAAGGTACATTATACTAGTTAAACCATGGATAAAATTATTTTGACTCTGCTAGGCTAATTGGAACGTAAGATAAACCTAGAGGTTTTATAAAATCACATGATAATTTTCTATAATTCATACATACATATTTATATTTTATAATCGTATATTAATATAACTGGGTTAAATTATAATTGTTATTATATTTGCTTATTATTTAATATATAATATTAATAATTAAAAATCCTAAAAAATGCTATTGGTAAAATTATATAAAATAAAATGATATAAAATGACTAGATAATACCGAAGGATAAATTAAGACTATTTTAAATATAAGAACTGACGGAAACTTAGTATATTAAAAATGATTTTACGTATGATACATAATTTAACTTTTATTATGTTAAAAAATGCACAAAAATTTTTTATCCTTTTTTTCGATATTACTGTGCAGCCTAAAACATGTAGTGTTTTAATAATTATTTAGTGCAGTAAGAACTTGTATTAAAATGTCAAGATCGTAACAAATATAATACAATATTATTTATATCGCCGTTTATATTATTAGCAATTTTTTGGAGATTGTTCTTCTAGAACATTCTTATAAGTAGCACAAAATTTTTTTTTATTAATTAATTTTTAATGATTTTCCTTTTCTAATCATAAAAAAAACTCTTACCTATGGTGAAATCTGCTAAACAACTGAAAACTTCTCCACTTGTTTTTTATCATATTATTCTTGGTAACTCTATTGCAATTATCTCGTGCTATTGTCCTGCTTATGCAAAGTTGCAATGAGAAATTAAAAAGCCCTGGAACTATCGGTGTAACAGACCAAACGAATTAAAAACTTTTCTTTTATCGTTCTCATAATCCCAGCTCTATTTGAGTAAAATAATTTGTGGTCATTGCAGCTGTCATCTGTAAGAAAATTTGATGGAGATTTACACTGTTATGAACCTTTTTTTTGGAAGAAATATTACTTTTCCTAGTAGATGATGATTCAACCTAATAGGGAGAAATATCTATCTCTTATTTTTATTCATAATAAATCCAAATGATGTCAAATTTACTAATCAACTATTGTCACTAAAATCAATATTTCTTATGAGAAAAAAAACGAATTCAACTCAATTCCTGTCTTCCATACTTCTTCTGTAGATTATTTTAAGTTAAAAAATCTTCCTTTCATTAATAAACAGTATTTTTTCTTTGATTTTCAAAAGGACAAAAATTTGATGATTTGATATGAAGAAACTCAATGAAATTATTTTTTAGAATACAATCCAAGATGAATTTATTTATTTGAATTTTAATGTCGAAATAATTCTTAGAAAAAGTAATATAATATATTTTGATGTATTGTAACTATACAATTCTAGCTTTCATACCATAAATCTCCTAAAATTTTAAATCAAATCCTTTTTTTTATGTATAAAAAAACGGAATTCTAAAATTATTCCTCAGTAGTAAAGATAAATGTATTTCAACACAATTATAATAGTTAGAGAGAAAGAGCCAGTTATCTTTTATTTAACCTAATTATGAACGACAGTATACTTAAGTGCAAGGGTAGTTTCTGAAAAGAATTACAGGGATAACGAGTACTACATTTGTTGCTCTTTAAATGCTGTTAGAGATTCCATCTTTAAAATGATGCAAACATAGACATTAATAGATACTTACGGAATGAGAGTAAATTGAAAACATTTCTTCCTTTGGTATTATACTCTGCAATTTTCATATTAGGAAATTTCGAGGAAATGGATCAAATTGATTTGAAATATATCTCAGATAAATCGTATCAAATAATAACTCTAGATAGAGAAATGAAGAAAGAAAAAATTCACAGTTAATTTAATTTGCTTTGTAAATGAATTTAAAGATGAACTCGGAGTAAATGCTACTATTTGGGACAGGTGCAACTCAAATAAGATTGTCTGCTCCTTTTCCAATTACTTCGTAGTGTTTCTAGTAGAGATTAGAGTCATTTCTGAGAGCATAAGATGGCTGTTAAGCAAGCATCCCAAAATAATACTAATTGTTATCTATTTAAACAGTAGTACCACCGGTAATAAATTGTACTGAAACTTGCTTCTAAAAAGAACAAACATATAAGAAGCTCTTGAATATTCTTGAAAAGGACAAAAAGGCTGCTTTCATGTAGATGCTAGACTACTTTGGCATTAAAAAAGCGAATAGGTTAGGAAAAAGAGGGGCTAGGGATATCCGAGTCACTAAACTCGAAAAATTCTTATCTCAAACTGAAATCGACAATTCGTTAACAGTTGCTTAACAGAAGGTTAAGTTGATAGGTGGAATAAAAGGAGCTTAGATAATCCAAAAAATTAATATGAATTAAACTCCCTAATGAATATATATATATGCAATTCAAAACCTTACTAAATAGGACATCAGACTAACCGTGATTAAGTTACGGGACGCTAACTAATTGACTATCACATAAATATGTTTAATGGCAATATTAACACAAAGTGTAGATTTTTCCAACAAGAATATGAAAAGCATCTTCTAGCTAGATTTTTGATGCAAATTAATAATAAAGTGGGGTCATTCTATAATTCTTGTTAAGCTACTCGTTTCACTATTGGTAGGAAGGTAGACCTTCTCCATTCGATTTTCGGCAGAATGCTGGGGTCAACGATTAAAGAAGATCCGACGCTCAATAGGGTTACCTCGGTTAGATGGATCGTTTACGTCAAATGCTCAGAACGGTGTGTTTGTAATTATTCTTGGTATATTCTGGTAAAATTTTTTCAACCATTATTATTTGGTTGTTAATAGATTTAAATAAAGTTCTAAAGAGCAGATATAAGACGAGCTTCGCTTGACCCTGTTCAAACATTCGTCAACAGACTTACAATCTAATTTATCCATCGCAAATTTAGAAGTTTAACCTTCCATTTCTGATTCTCTTCGATTTTGATTTGTATGTTTTTTTTTTTATATACTACTGTGTTTAATTTGTTAGATTATTATTTTCGTAAAAGTATTGGTGTATGAATTGCAGTAACAAATAGTTTAAAAAGTAAAATAATTATTTCTAATTTATGCTTTTTTATTCAATTCGTATTTCCAGACATTGTTTTTTCGTCATTTTACAATAAATTTTAATACATTTGTAGTTTTATTTCACGTCAAACCAAATGGCGTTTTATCCGATTTTTCTAATAACTTCATCTCAGTTTTGATGTTTGTGTGTGATTTTTATGTGCACAAAGTGAATAAAATATATAAGGTAAAAAAAAAAAAAACATTCAATTTGATAAAAAATGAAGAAAAATCAAGAGAGTTTAATGCGTGAAAGACAGGTAGCTTGTGTATTTCTTTTAAGATGATTGAATGAAGCCCCACGATAAATTTAGCATAATAGAATGCTATATGGGGAATAAAACTACAAAAAGCTCAATAAAATTAAAAATGCATTATTATCGTGTTATTATATATTATTATTCATGTACAATAATAATTTCAAAGAACGATAATTATATGAAAAATCCATGTTTATAATGATTATAACAAAATAAAAAGCAGATAGGTTCTAACTTCACTTTAATTTGAATAAATGAGTGAATGGGGGATTTTATGTACAGTAAATAAGAAATAAAAATAAAAGATGAATACATGTGTAAGACATATTATACAAGATACTCAATCTAATGTTATGAATAAATCCAGATTTATATCAGTGAGTACTAGGACATGTTTGGTTGAGGTACTCGTTCAGAAATATTAATTTTATTTATTATTTGTAAATTCTGGAATATTTACGATTGATTATAAAGTAATGTTGTAATAATTATTTTAATAAATTAATTATATAAAAAATTTAATGTACGAATTAAAGAATAAAAATTATTATGTCTAAAATACTTAAAATTGAAAAAACAATATATAATAAGAACATTTTTGAGAGTTCTATTCTAAGTTTAAATAAACATTAAATTTTAATTTTTTGTTAATAAAAAAGAAAAACTCATCACATAAAAATAACGAAAAAAAATTCCTTTACTTTTTATGTTACATAAAAATAAAGTAATCCATATTTAACAAATGTGTAAAATAGAACAAAAATTAAATTTTTTATTCAAATAAAAATAAATGCTTATATCGTGGAATAAAAATTAAATGAACACAATACCACAGAAATGTTGCGCAATATGAGTGTGTCTTTTAATATCTATAGAAAAATCCAAAATTTTATTTTATTTTCTATAACATTTTGTCTTTAAAAAAGAATTTTTTTATTGTAAGAGATTTTATATGTAAATATTTAAATTCATTATTCAAATATTAAAAATAAAAACAAAATATTTTGTATAATATTGTTAAAGTTTTAATTATCTATTTTTATAATATTTGCAGCAAGAGTAATGTTTGATTTGAATATATTTTGTATTTGAATACATTGTAACGGTCGTAGTAACAGGGCCATTAAATATTCCAAAAAGAGAGCAACAGTGACAGGATTGATGGTAACGTGGCAACTTTTCCTTGAAATCATACGTTATCAAACCCTCGAAATTTTATAAAAAGGGGACCTTTTTATTCAGGAGCAGTGAATCCCGATGAACGTTCTTATGTGTTGCTTCCAATCATCTAGGCGTACTTATTTCCAAAGTAATTACCATCCTATTCTGCCACATGTGATCACTTGTCACTGGCAATCATCTCAGTGCGTTAACTTATCAGATGATCATCCGATTTGCAATTACTCGACCCGACGTGCTTTCTCACTAGTTAACTACCCACTCCAAAGGTTATGATTGCGCATCAATTAATATTTTATTTGTTAAATTTACGATTAGGTAATCGTAATTGATCGGCACCTGTTCACAGAGCTTATATTACTATTAATTATTATAATTGTTTTATTATATCGTTTAAGTATTTTCTGCTCAAAGTTAATTTTTTTTATATTAAATTTATTTCTTTCTTTCATATTATATTTGAATTCTTTTATGAATTTTATTTTTAATAAATTATCGACTTATCATAAATTTCATCTTAATACTTCAAGTTCGTGCAATCTTACGAATTCTAGACAATATCCAATTAGCAAACTTTGACATTGACCAAAAGAGCTGTCTGGTACACAGTAATAAGTTATTTAGTAATACTAAAAAATTGATGTTTAAATTTACTTCATGTTAAGAGTTACACTAAAAGTTTAAAAAATTAAAACTTTATATATATTACAACAGTATTGATCATATTTTTTTATAATTTCTAATTTATAATAAATGAAAAAAATGTTTATATCAATCTACATTTTCATATTTATTAGAAAATATACATCTATCATATATAAATTATAGCAATCATACATACTGTTTATGTACTAATATTTGTTTTACCAATACTTCCATGTATTTAGTTTATTATTTTCATTTATTAGTGTTTTAAATATTATTAAATTTTTTATTGGATTTCAAAGCAAGTATATATAAATGTACATATTGAAATTTTTCATAAGATTTCACTTACATTATCCATAATTCTGTAATATTACTTCTATTAGAGTTTTAATTTATGAATACGCATTTAAAATTTTAAGTTATAATTTAAAAAATTTTTATTACGAATGTTTGGACTCCATAGAAACAAAAGAGATTGAGTTACGGAAAATCAAACTATATTCAATAAGGAATTACTTTTTGATATGTTTATTTTTTTATGAATTAAAATTAATAATTGTTACGTATTAATAATGTTTAGTTTAAAAAAACCTTCAATCCTTCAGTTGTAATATTTATATTATTATATGTCTATTTTATGATATTACAAAAAAAAAAAATTTTATTATTTCTTGAGCATTACAAATATTAATGTACATCAATAAAAAATGTTATAACAATAATAACAACAACAACAACAACAACAACAACAACAACAACAACAACAACAACAACAATAATAATAATAGATTATTAATAGTTACATAATCATAATAATACCAAAAAGAAAAAAACCTGTTTTAATATTAAGATAACAATTACTTTACCGTACGTTCAATTAAAAAGTCACTCGAGGAATCAAGGAAGCAGCTGGCATGTCCACTTAGAGTTTCTATTTTAAGGGAAAGAGGCCCAGTGTCAAACCCTGGTCTACTCATTCCAAGAGAGGTGAAAGTAGAAAAGAGATGAAGAATTGCTGTGTAGAAAATAGCTATTGAAGCCACGTTTCACCCTCGTGATTCTTCCGTTGCCTGGTAACCGTCCTATCCTCAACTCGCTGTATATCTACACCCCTTTCTTTTCTTTCTCTTTCGCTCTGTCTTTATCTCTTTCTCTTCAAATCTGTTTTGTTCTCTGTATCAATGTCCCTCTTCATAAAAGTGCAAGTACAGCTTTCATCAGTTTACAGCCTACAGTGAAATCGTTACCATCATTTTCGTAAAAATTTGCAGATGAATTTGTAGTTGCTGGTTTTGGTTAAATTTGCCACAGTATTTAATTATTGTACAAAATATACGTGCTACAGCGATAGTAGGGGCACGATCGAATAGGTTAAAATGTACATATATCTTTGTCGATAAATTAAAAAATATACTTACTCACTCGATAAAATTTTTTTGTATCCACGTGTTTGTTTAGATCTCTTATGAATTAAATCTTATAAAAAAAAAAAAAAAAAAAAAAAAAAAAAAAAAAAAAAAAGGCTGATAAACAATAGTTGATGTAAATTATAGATGTAAATTATTGGGCAAATATGTATGATTATTATCGTCAATGTGCATTAATAAAGCTGCTGCTCCGTTATTCATCCGGAAGCATATTACTTTTTAAGTGTAACTCTTATAGACGACAGTGAGAAAATAAATAACTGAAAAAGAGGCAAGCAGAATAATATACACACGCAGACTCACGCAAAAAGCTATGGCAATGCGTTGATGCGCCATACCACAATGTTTGCTGCACTAATGGGGTTGGATGAAACAACCCTCTAATAGCTGGGGCGGCGCCTATCACCCAGATCCTAATAGCTCTATCTCACCCAAGCTATTTCTCTTGCTGGCTGTTTGTCTTCTAATAGTTTCATTAGCTGTCTATACCTTTCTTTTTTACGTTTATTATTCTTGCACCAAATTCTTACTATATTTTTATGTTTTTCTTTATCTCTCGTCCTTCGTTCCTTCTCACTTGATCTTTGTTTATGTGATACCTTTTCACTCTTTATTAGTCTCTCTTGTATTCCAACATTTTCTGATTAGTCGGATGTCTGACAGCTCACATCTAAACTGTATATTCCATTTGGCATTGGCTTCTACCCTCACTTTCCCTCCTACTCTCTATCTCTTATATGCTTAAAAAACTTTGATTTATTTCTATTTTTTCTCTCTCTTCTCATCATTTTCCTTTTACCATGCTTTATCATATAATTTTTACATGTTTTTCTTCTCATTTCGTATTTACTTTTTATACCTTTAATTTTATTTTAGAATTAAAAATATTTCCTTCAACTTTGAAATGTGATAAAATAATATTTATTTAGTTTATTTTTATTTCTTCATTTGAAACAAACTAGATATAGTGTAAGATTTTTATTATTAAGGTGAATGTTACATCATCGAAATCCCTGCCATTATATTTCATCTCTAACAAACCATAGGTATCATATTTGTTAATATACTAATTATTTTTGTTTTATAATAATTATATTTAGACATATTATATTTGTTAATGGAAAATGATCTTATTTATATAAATAATAATTTGATGAATCTTAATTCTGAAAATAATTTTGTATGCAAAAAAATTTAATTTATTTATATATTTATTTTCATTAACAGCATTGTTACGTTATTACTGTATAATGTTTATTCAAAAAAGTTATCATTATACATAATGTTTATTAATATAAAAAAAATCAAATACTCTTCTGTTAAAATTGCAAATAATATTTTACAAAAAAGACTAATATAAAAATTAATTTTAATTAAAATTATTCACGTAAGATACAATGAAATACATTGAAAATTTATAATGGGAACGTAATTGGTAAATCATAAAAATTAAAAATTAAAAACCTATGTATTCATTTAATCTTTTGTTTTTGGAATGTTTGTAAATAAATAAAAAAATAATTAAAACTTTTTTTTGGTAAAATTTAACAGCTTTAATGATTTATTCTTATTACGCTTATTTTTTGGAAATAAAGTTTTTACATTTAATAATAAATGTTAAATATTTATTTAAATTAAGAATCTTATATCTATATTGATAATAGTATTTTTTTGTAACGAAAGAAAATTTTTTTTAATCGGTAATATTGCATAAATATAAATTTAAATGTATCATATTAATATTTAAATATCTAAATATCAGATAGTAAAAGTATTAAAATCAATATTTTATAGAATTTGATTATATTAAATATTTTATAAATAATTTTTATATTAAAAAAGTATTTTTTTAATAAATTTGCAAATAATTTGTAAGATTAAATAAGGAATTATTATAAAACAAAAATTAAAGCTTTATACTAATATATATTTTAGTAAAGCATATAAGTACAGTACATTTTTTAAAATTAATTTACAGATTTTTAGTATATTTTTAATGAATTAATCAGTTTAACTGATAATTTTATTTTTAATTTTATAATTTTTGTTATTCGTATTCAAATATTTGTACACTTAAACTAGTTTTATTGAATCATTTTGATTTTTTTTATCAATGAGTATTTATTATATTTACATCAATTAAATAAAGAAGTGAAGTGACAAAGTCAGAATTTTAATTGATTTAAATTGCAGTAGAAAATATGTATTCATTGAGAGAAAATTTGCAAATTTTTCTTTGATACCGTCTTCCAAAAATTTTATACAGAAATCAATAACACTGATATGCCAGGCCTTCTAAATTTATAGTAGAGATCTTAGAGGTTCCAGAAATGATCAAAAGCTCTTTTAGCGGTATCAAATCTAGAATAATTGAGGATTGATATTGAACTACCTAAGACTGTAGATATATCGATGTGATTAAATATAAAATGAAGACTGGAGGTCTTTATTTAAACAAATGTGTACAATAAGAAGACGTCATAAAAGATTCTCTTACTTTCGGTAATACATTCATGTTTGTAGCAAAGAATAGCATACTTTTACATTATCACGCAGATATAAAGAAAATAAATAACGTTTTTAATGAAAGGACATGAAGAAAGTGTGTTCTCGAGAGTCTAGATTCTTTGATACTTCTCATAAGTATTTGAAATCTACTTATTAGAAGCTGGAAGATTTGTCAGAAGTGTAATTCATAACTTATAAATTTCAAGTAATTGAAAATGCATTCATTATTATTACATCTGAAATTTATGATATAATTTTACAGTATTTTATGCTTCTAAAACATAATCTTCCAATAACTGAGAATGAATTAAAGATATACTTATAAAAAATTTTCCATATCAAATTTGAGGACTTCTTTCTATATTGAAGATATTGAAGAACAAAAGGCAATTACGAAAAAGTAATGATTGACGAGCATCTTCCATTAGTTTGCGAAGTAGCTATAAGTCAAAAATATTTCAAAGACAACTAAAAGACTATTGACAAAGACCAATCACAGATGAATACCACTGATAAAGACCTGAGGTAAAATAGGAGAAATCGAGCTTTGAGATAATATCTCAATGGAACGACTAAGTAAAAATTATCTCATACCTTTATAGGACGTGTACATGAATGTAATTTGAGAGCACCGAATTCATGCTGAGAGAAATAGTTTAGTAAAAATAACAAAATATTTTATATTACCAAAAAGCTATCACTCAATGCTAAACAAATAAATGAAACTAGTGTACTACCAATTTGATTCTAAAAGTCATTCAAGAAATAAAAACGCTTTTTCTTTATAGTAAAATATTTTGATTGGATAGCTTATAAGGTCTTTGCAGACAATTATTAACATTTAAAAGTTGGTTCAAAGAAAAAATAACCATAACATGGTAAGTAAGAGGTGATTTTTGTATTAGCTTTAGTAAAATTAATCTATTTTATTCATTATAACTAGTATATACAAGTACCTTGAGCCTTGTACAATTGTTGATTTAATATATTATGACATAAAAGTCGTAAGGCTTACAAAGTTCTGCCTGAACTGTGGAAAAAAGCTGACGAAGAAAATTTAAATATCTTGCACTTAAAAAAATAAAGATTAGTAACAAAGAATAGCAATATATCGGACGTTACCTACCGTAGAATATGAGGGACAAAAAACTAAATAAAAAGTTGAGATTTTTTTAAATTAAGCTGTTAGTCCAATATATATTTACTGCAATAAATAAATTATCAAAAAACGAAGCTTTCAAGTAAATTTTTATATCATACATATACATGCGCTGAGTATTGATGACTATAATATTTTTAATTATATATACTAAAGACTATTTAATTCTTTTTCTTAATGTAACATCTAAAACCAATACACTTTTAAATTCGGATGAAATTTTAGTTTCTATGCTGAAAGGGAAATTTTTCCGACGCCAAGACGAATTTCACAGTAGAAAGTAATTTAAAATAAATACACTATATAAAAATAAACAAATAATTAAATATAATTTGACAAATTTATTTTATATTTATAGTGATTGCTTAAGATTAATTTATATATATTTAATATATTTAATGGAGAATTTGGCAGAGAAGTCCTAAAATGTATTACGAGCATGAGTTTTGTAGTATAAAATTTACAGAAGATAAATTTTTTATCACAATAAATCTTCTGTTCATTGAAACAAAAAAAAACTAGTTATAATAAAAGTAAACTATAATTTTTCAAATTCTTACATAAATATAATTGAAAATGTGTGCAGATAACTTAATTTTTTATTCAATATTTATACTTTGAACTATAAGCTGCTATGAAAAAGATAATATTTATAATTGATGCAAAAAATTATACATACGCATGCTATATGTACGTACATATGAACAATGAAATACACAATTATTGTTCTTTGTATTAATTATTTGAAAAAAATATGAAACAAAATTATAATATGATTCTCACTATTTATAAATACTATAATATGAAGGTATATAAGAAAAAATATAATGTAATATAATTAATTCAGTATGTTTCGATATTGTTACATATTAACACCTACATGTGCATAAATATAAAAAAAATTTATTTTTTAAATTTATTTGTAGGTAACAATTGATTTCTTAACAACCTAATTGTTTTTTAATCTTATACATAATCTGGTCACTACACAAAATATTATTTGAAATAGGGACAGATAATTTTTACTCATAAATAATTGCAAGTTATATTATAAACTTTGAAAAATTTATATATTACACATACTTTTTACATCTGCATTTAAAAAATATCCATGGTTCGATACTTTACGTCGTTTAAATACTCTACAAATAATTAAAAATATTGTAATAAAAGAAATTACAAATATATTTATTAATTTATTTTTTTATAATAATATAAATTATTAGTAAATGTTATATCAATAAAAGTATAAATAATATAGCTTGCTTCATAAAATATTATAAAAAATCGTATTATGAATTTTTTATTTAATTAAAAACAGATATTGAAAAGCATATTTGAATGAAAAAGGAATAAAAATAACTGTTAGGTCTTAATAGAGAAATATTATTATTAATTTAAGACCTAATCACGTTATTTTTATTCCTTTTTTATTTAACTATTAATGAAATTAACAGACAAATATTATTATTAATTTAATTCCTCTACAAGCTAAAGAATAAATAACAATTTTTCAAATTGTTTAAAAGTAAAAATAATTTCTTTAAAAGTTCATTTGAAATGAATTAAATATTATTTAGAATATTTAGCAACGTATATGACACATGTATAAACATAAAAAAAAATTAAGTATTATTTTAATCATAAATATTCTTCTTATTAATTTCTATTTTTAAATTTAAGAAAAAAATAGTAAAGTAAATTTTAAAAATAGTAATTAATATATATTTTACTTACAATGTAGTAAATATATTAAAATTGTAATTTTTAATTTATATTAATTGGACAGTATAATTTTAAATGAAAGAATTTGTGCTTTGATTCATATTTTCATTTAAATCATATTCGGAATATTGCAAAAAAGTATTTTTTATGATAGTTTTTAATTAACCAAAAAAATGTAATTTTACGAAAGCCTTTTTTTACAATTTATTACATACCATTTGTAAATACTGACCGTTAAAAACAAAGTTTTCATTATCGATGTCATAAAAATAAAAGTATTTCAAAATTGATAATCAAATTACACATTACATAAATGTTGTATTTCCATGACCAGTATTTACCAAATAAATATAATTAAATTATATTTTATAATTATAAATTATAATGTTTATTGAATAACACTTATTTTAAAATGTAGAGTTAAAAGGTGTTTACCATATTTTAATGTTTGAAACATTAGAATTGTGAAAAATTTATATTATACTGGCAATGGACGGTAAAGCTAGAAATTACTATTGCTATTATAATAAGATACTAAAATAAATAATGTATATTATGAATTAAAAACCTATAGAAATTTATATCAGTATATGCAAGATTAACATAGTAAGATTGTTAAAAGTAATGCAATACAAAAAATAAAATTCAAATGTGCAGGAACTACAAAATAAAATGTTTGCAACATGATAATTTATTAAAATGTATATAATGATTGGTTCTAAAGACCGTTCACCGGTAAAAATTTTAAGTTATATCAAAAGAGAGAATGAGGGGGGGGGGGGGGGGGGGGGCGAACGTCAGAGTGAGGAAGCATCGAGCGGCAAGAAAAAAGCTAGGAAATATACAATAGAAGCACTAAGGTGCGCAGGAAAACGTGTAAGTGTATTATACATATTTATATATACGTAATAGGAGATAGACTCTGTGTAGGTAAGTGGTCCGCTTTACTTTTTACGAGCCGTAACTATTGTTCTACATTATCCGATATGATTAGTCGATGATGCAAGTAAGCCTCTGCAGGAGGTACCATTATGCCTTGACGAAATCAGGACCATGGATATACATTCGTTTATGTGTAGTATCAAATCTTGAAAAAGATCATCAGAGCGCATCTGCAATTTTCTACATCCCTGATTTTGTTTGTTTACCCACGAGATTTTGACTATGAATTGCTAAAGTTTTTCTCGGAGTTTAAATATTTAGCTGTACTTTATAAACATTTTTCTTCTTACCTAAATAATTTAATACAACAATATAAATAAATATATTAAATGTAACTTTTTAATATAATATTTAGGTGACGATAGACTATGCAAATGTAATTGTAAAAAGAATACAATTTGATCATACAAATGCACATTTTGAAAAACTACAAATTTTTATTAATTTTATATTTGGTATAACAAGTGTTATTTACAAATTTACTATTACTAGAAATTTATTTTTAAATATTATTTTTATGAAACTTATTTTAGTGCAATAATTATTTAATTTTAATATTGTTTATACAATATTATACATTAAAAAAAAATATATATATACGAGTGTTATTATTGTTATAAAATAAATTTCAATGCTATTTGATTCAAAATAAATTAGTAATATTTAAGTAGAAATTATCTTAGTTATTAAATATATAATAAAAATTTATTCTTTTCATAAATATATAATTTTAATATATTAGACAAAATAATTTTTCATTTTTGTGGTATTAACTATAAATCAATGTTTACAATACACAATTATTTAATACTAACCAAAGTCTCATTGTTGCATAAATTGAATTAAATACCACTCGATCAATTTAAAACATTTATTTTTATATGCAACAGAGAAATATTTTATTTTTATTTTTATTATCATAAAAATCAATCAAATTCTAAATAGAATGAATTCAGAATGTGTAAACAATTTCTAACCGTATGTACATGCTGCTATATACAAATTGTACACACCCACACACGATAAAAAATCTTTAATATTTAATTTGAAAAACAGAATATATATTCAAATATTCAAAAATAAAATAAAATAAAATTGTATGTATAGACATACTCTTTAATAGTAAATACTTTTGATCCTGCTAAATTATTATGTGGTATCAAAAATTATATATTAATAATTGAGTACACATTATACAATATTATATAATTAAATTTTATATAGGAATTTTAATATAGAATTTTTATTACATGTGTAGTAGTGATAAAAAAAAATAAACGTGAAATAGATTAAAATTATTGTATATTCCTTCAATTTTTAACTTTTGGTCTACGCATTTACATGCATTAAAAAATATGCACAAATTAGTGTAATCCAAGCAAATATTTTTCTACTTCCGTGAGTTTAAGCATATTTTCTATAAATTAAAATCTCCATATATAAAATAGCATACAGAAATTTTTCGTTTTCACACACATGACTGAATGGCGTTTTCTGGTTCAAATATTCTATTTTCTTTTGGTAGTATACCAGCAGTGTCAAAGAAAAATTTCGTAATCTTCTTATGTATCAGGTATAATGTAAATAAGGGCACTATGAGTCTGCTTTTATTTTTCGTAGACAACGGCAGAGAGGCGAAATAGGAGATGAAAATTGCCAGTGAATAGTTAGTAGGTGTCGAGTGATATAAAAATGGACAAAAAATAAAAATACATTTGTCTTTTATTCAAATATAAAAATAAACACTTGACGATTTATTTGATCTATGTGTTAAATGGTTATGAGGCTAGAATATTTATTATGGATTAATGAAATATTATATTTTATTAGCTTCACCTTTTTTAATACGCGTATAGCTGCACGTTTTATATAACAATAAATAGAAAAATAAAACAATATTTGTAAATAATCGAATCTAACAGTTTTTAATTATATAATATTTCAAGAATTGTTGAATTAAAAAAGAATAGCCATGAAATACAAATGAATGAAATAAAATTATATTGATTCAATCATTAATGCTATTTTAACTTTCATATGAAAATATAACCAGTAAATAAGAAACGGATTACTGGGCATGAATGTCATTAATAAAATAACGATTCTTTCAAGGCTTCTTCCTGTAAAAGCAATATATGAAAAAATTTGTGATTATTAATTGATTACTACGTCTCCAAAAAAATTTAAAAAAGCAAAATATTTTACAATGAAAATAAAACATGCAATACATTTATTAAATACTTTATGTGTAATTTTTGTTATAAAAATCTCATACGTATAAAAATTTTTAACACAATCGTATATTGAAAAATAAACTATGTATTCATTGTAAATCTAATTGTAACATTTAAATTAAAAGTTACATGAAAACATGTATTTAGTATATTAATTAATAAAGGATATATAAATTAAAATTGGTGATATTTATTTAAAAAATAATTAAAAAATGTTTACATTAAAAAATGAATTTATTTAATAAGGTGAATAAAAATAAGCAGAGAAGTTAGCATTACCTTAAAATATTATTTCTTTAAAAAACTTGTAAAATAAAAAATTATTGATCCAACTAGTAACATGTATATTTTTTGATAATAAATAAAAATTGATAAAAAGTTTTTAAAATTTATGTTAAATAAAAATTATTTTTTATGGAAATGTAATTGTAAAGCAAAAAGTTTTAATATGTTTACAATGGTTAAATTAAAAAATTTGAAAAATAATAAATTATATGTTTAATGAATGAAAATTTGTTCGTTGTATAATATTTTAAAATATATTTGAAATTCACGAAGAGAGTCAGCTGTTTTCGAGTCTTTTTTGAGTCTGTTGCCAAGATTCACAGACTCAAAAAAAAAAAAAGAAAAAAAGAAGAAATTAGCAATAATACTTGGGGTAAATTTTCTTAAATCAGCTGTACATCAAGCCAGTATAATTTTTAAACCCTTATTTAGTAATGTGATTTAAGTTTTCGATTCACCGTATCAAATTGGAACAGTTTTTATTGGTTTGATTCAAAATAATAATAATCCAATGACATTAATTCGACATTTGCAATTAAATTTGAAGTAAATCTGGAAAGAACTTTAACACATAAGGCAGAAGAGCAACAGGATACAGCGACGACAGCGACGACAGCGACGACAGCGACAACAACAACGACAGCGACGAAGACGACGACGACGACGACGACGACGACAACAACAACAACAACAACAACAGCGACAACAACAAGAACGATATTGATATCGTCAGAGAGGAGTAATCTAACCAGAGTGCATTGTATTGGAAGCGCGCACGCGAATGCATCGAGAGATGGATGACTAGAGGAGGATAGTGTCGGCAAAGGTAACAACAGCAGCAGCATTACTACCATCACCAGACTATAAAAACTAATTGCTTAAAAGCTCATGCCGCTAACTGCTACTGCAGGCTTAAATCAAGATCTTAGTGTTATAATGGATAAGTAACACGCCGCTATGTACGGCGAAGCCACCCCACATCCCCACAAACACCTCCCCCACTCTGCTTTGTTTTCACTAAGTTTTCAGCCAACCTCGAGGCTCCTGTGTAGCTCCGAGTCTTAGCGTGTCCGATTGGTTTACTAGTCGAGCATATGCACCCCATCGATCCACTCTTCTAACCTATGGGCAGCCCGAAACCCTCTCTACCTAATATTTTGTTAACCACGCCCAGCTTTGCATGTTTCCGACAACATTTACGCCTGCTCGGATCGGCTTGCTACCCGTCTCTGTTGACGACCTCAACAACTTTTACAGCAGTATCCAAACTAAGAGGGAGTAAATCATTCTTCTCGTTCTATCCTGTCAAGTATACACCCTTCGACTTCTCCCTCTCTATTGCTTTAGTTTTTTATGAGAAAAGTATCTCTCGTGAATGGCTTTTTTTTCCTTCTTTATATCTCGCAACTTATAAGAGAAGTTATCAAAACGGTTGACACTTCTCTTCCTGGCTTATTATCTAAGACTCTGTTTTCCTTTGACTCTATACTCCATTTCCAATAATAATCCTCTTTTGTCGCAAAATTTTCCCAGACATGTATTCATTTCTTCCCTATTTGCATATCACTCTATCGCCTTCTCGTTAATTATAAAATGTGCCTTTACTCTTATTATCCTTGTATTCTTTATAATTTCACTTGTAAATATTGCTTGTGTATAGATGTATCTTCCTCGTAATGCTCTCGTCTAGCACTATCTAATAACAGTAGATCAACCCCTCTGTTAGGCAATGACTGTATCATATTAGAGTACAGTATGCACGTACTTACTTACACCCTCTCTCAGTTGTACGATGTCACTCCCTCTTTTGATATAGAAGCGCACGCTATTCGCTAGTAGCTCCTCTATCTCTCTCTCTCTCTCTCTCTCTCTCTCTCTCTCTCTCTCTCTCGTTTACCACAAGAGATTTGATCGCGTATCTGTGAGTTTAGTTTAGGCTTTCCCCTTCCACCCCGTATATTTGTCTTTCTTGTTCACAGTGTTTTATCCAGTTACTTCTTTGCTCGACGTACTCGGGAGTTGTTCGTTATCCGCGCGCGCAAATGCGCACAGCGTATGTGTGACTCAGTTTTCTACGTTTTCGTGACTACTTTCATACCGATCAGCAGTCTGTCACTTGATGTAAACGAGCACCTACTTTCATCTGTCTTATTTTTTTTACCTTCCATGCCTAAAAATCTGTATTTCTTCCCTCTTATAATCCTATATTGAGGTTCGCTTTCTTATAAAAAAGCACCGTTCTGGCTTACTCTGCTTTTGCATCTTAAACAGAGTGCGCGCGCGCACCACCACTCATTAGTGCTGAGAAAGGTATACACACGTATACCTGACATCAAACGAAATATCTTATTAAAAAAGGTGCACTCGGTATGCGAATATTGTGGATATTGGATTCATTGTTAATGAATCAAATCTATTATAGCTAAGAGAACCTTTATTTACAGCTATTCATTTTATTTGAAAGCAATGTTTTACACGAGTTTTTGACCGACAAGCCATCGTTCTTTAATTTTTAAACGCGTGTGTTACTACATATGTGAGCAAGTATCGTGTTCTCAAAGTGAAAATATCAAACTACAAAGATTTTTAAATTTCAAGTGAATTAAAAAGATGAAATCTAGAAATCGTGCATTTAGATAACATTTGCTGATTATTATTTAGCTTTAATTATATGAGTGCTTCGTCGCAAGTCTATATTGTAAAAAAATATGTGCAATAAATATTTAATATTAGATGATTGTTTTATAAAAATGAATATAAAATTAAAGAATATTTAAAAAAAAAAAGTGACGATGTATACGGTTCTTAAAATAGTACCAAAAAATACATAGACGTAAAGAAAAGTTATATTTTTAATATTCAAATTTTACTTTATTACTATGATAGAAAAGTGATGAAAAGAAATTATAAACATTGCTAGTTTAATACTGAAAATTAATTTTAATTTAGTGAAAAATGAAAAAAATGAAAATGGTTTATCATGATATTTAAACGATGATGTAATATTATTTACATTATTAACATTTTCATATATTACAAAATAAGTTTTATAAAAATTTAATACCAAAATTAGATAAAATCTTAAATTAAATTGTAATAATGATATACATGGTCAAAATAAAATAATGTGACTGTATAAAAGCATTTTTTATACAAGTGAGATCATTGATTAATAGGTGATTAATACGTTTAGTCTTATTGCAATCGAAGAAGGAATATAAGTTACCTATAATGTTCCTCGACATATTTTAGTATTTCAAACCATTTTAGTGCAATTATTTATCAATTTAAAGGCGACTTTACTACTGTGCAGTGTTATAGTATCAGAAGGAAAATAAATACAAAAAATAAAAAAATGTTATGAACACTAAGGCAAATAAAAATGATTCAATTAATATATAATTTTTTTCTAAATCATTTAATTAAATAAACCACTAAAAAGTCATTCATCATGTCCGGAGAAACGGAAATAGAGGTGTCGGTTGTATCAGAGGAAGATCTTGAATTGGAGGCGTCGCATGGTAGTCCGACGACAAACGAATTACTTTTACAAGATACCAAAAATGACAAATCATCTTGTTTATCAGCCACTAATCCATTCGATTTCGACGTAACCAAAGCAGTACTTCGACCTGCCTGCAATGTTCAATACACATCTTTCAGTATTTCTAGTATTTTGGGACACAGCGAATCACCGCCTTCGGAATCAACTTCACCACCGCTCAATCAACGTCAACAACAAGTCCAACGTTTACATACAACGAGAGCAACAACAACTAATGATGAAACTAGTCGGGTAGTTTCTAATATTACTGATACCAATAACA
This sequence comes from Eupristina koningsbergeri, assembly GCA_018907245.1. Classification (NCBI taxonomy): domain Eukaryota; kingdom Metazoa; phylum Arthropoda; class Insecta; order Hymenoptera; family Agaonidae; genus Eupristina; species Eupristina koningsbergeri. The sequence continues at coordinate 498,559 of JACCHV010002777.1, read as the reverse complement.
CTGCATTAAATTTTATTGCTACTGAAGCCAACAATCCTTTCATTAGTCATCAAGCTTCAACAGATCTCAGTATGTTGTCAAGGTATGTTACATTTTGTGTAATTATTTTTATTTTTTTATTATTCTTTCTTCGTGTAAGTTTGAACCTTATAATTTATAATATTATTAAATTAAAAGTATCAAAATTTCTATGATAAATGAAAACAAAAAATTGATATGCGTTGAACAAAGAGCTTATAACTCAATATAATAACTTGATCTCAAAAATTAATAAAAATTTATTTTTAAAAATTATAAAACATATATAATGAAATCATAAGTAGTCAAAATACTGAGATAAAACATATACTATCTACATTGTGGTAAAACTATTTCTTTAGCGACAATTTTTAATTAATTTTTTATTTCAAATGATTATTTTGTATCATAAGCATCGATTTATTTACTAAAAAAATTGTTTAAATATTTACTTTCCGATATGTATCTTTTTCTTAGCTCAGTTATCAAGGATATCAAAGAATTTTTACAAAGCGGTATAATTAATATTTTTTTTTTATTTTACTAATAATAGTGAAGAAAACAAATTTGTTATAAAAAATTATTAGAAAGAGCAAAATTATATATTATTCAATTACATAAAAATTTTATAAAGAAGATTACATTTCTTTTCAAAATCTTATTTTTTTAATCTCATGCATTTGATAGAATTTGCAAGATTTATAGAAATTTTACATATACTTTATGACATTTTAAATAAATTATAATTTGTTGTAAATAGAGGTATGATAAAAAAAATTTTTCTTAAATTATGATGCATTTTTCATTTTAATCAGAAATTCTTAAAATAAATGAAACATCAGAGATATTATTATATATAAATATTTTTGTTATAATTAGGCAAAATTAAAAACTGGCCGCTATTTATAAAATAGTACAGATCAATTTAAAAAAAAATATAACTGCTAATTTTTATTTGATTTAATTTATATGTTGCGATAGAATTTATAATTTAATAAAAATAAAATAAATAAAAAAATAAAAAATAAAATGTTTTACTGCTACTACTACACTACTACTACTACTACTACTACTACTACTACTACTACTACTACTACTACTACTACTACTGCTACTACTACTACTGCTACTACTACTACTACTACTACTACTACTACTAATAATAATAATAAGAATAATGATAATAATAACAACAATTTTTTACTAATAATTTTTGAAAATAAATATTTAATTATTAATCGGTTAATTATAAATTTGATCTGATTATATATTAATATATTCCTTAAAATATATTAAAATATATTAAACTAGTTTATATTTATTTATTAATTTGGTTATTAAATGTTATTAAATATTATTATTAAATATTATTAAGTTCTTGGTAAAAAAATTTATATTTGCGAATGCAATTTATAATATTAATTATTTAATTCATTATAATATTTTATAATACATTTCAAGATAAATTGTAATAGTTGTTTTTTAATGCTAATATATTATAAATAAATTAGCATGTAGAATTTTTTACTTTTATGAAATTTTTTTCACATAACTTATATTCAACTTATTGTATTATTCATAAATATTTATTTAGTTTTTAAATATATAAAATATTGTTAAAGGAAAAATTTTACATATTTATTATGTTTATAAAATGTTTTGTGTATATATCTTTAGTAAGTATTTGTAGTTAATTTAAAGTTAATATATTATATTACAGATATTAATTATTTATATTTTATATATACACATAATTTATAGTTGAAAAAAATTTTTTTTATGTAGTTTTAAGATGAATTAAAAATTATTTATTTATTAATAATATTATTTTTCACATTTTCAATATGTACATTCATATTTTTATTATCTGTTACTACATGTTTTTTATATATTAATAAATTCATATTAGATTAAATTTGATGTTTATATATATAAATAGAACGTAAAATATACTGGTACGTCCAATCGATATAAAATTTATATATTATATTAGTACATAATAAAAATTAGATAATGTATAATTTTTTTATTATAAGAACGTATATATAAATATATATACATGTATGTCTAGAAAATTTTGGTTTTTTATCTAAAAATAAAAGACTTTGTAAAATAAAAGTGGATATATCACTATTAATATTTAGATTATGATAGTAATTATGAAAATTTTTACGTAAATATATTAAAAACATTTAGTTATCATACAAAAACTATAAGACCATTTATTAATTCAATAATTTAAAAACAAAAATAATAGTAGACTTTTTAAATATATTTAATAATTGTAAAAATGTCACCAGGTATTGTAGAACTATTTGCATGTTGAAGTATTGTATTATGTATGAAAAAATATCTATTTATTAATATTTTTATTTGATAAAGGAATAAATTAACAATGAAGATTAAGAATAAATTAACCGATTGTGCAAAATATTTTTCTAAAAGATAAAGACAATGTTATTCAAATGTTATAAATTATACTGTTGTGAAAGATATTAAATTTAATGATATATAATTCTGATATTGTTGAAAATTATATATAAAAGTTTGTTACATAAATTTTAAAAAATATATTTTGAAATTTTAAACAATATATTTTATTTTAATGTAATTTTACATTAAAATGTGAAATATAATTTTTTTCAAAATTGTTTTTTTCTTTAAATATATAATCAAAACATAAAAAATATATTTAATTATTTAAATATTTTCCATTTTTATATTTTATTGTTGAATATTTGATATTTTTTAATAAAATTTTTTATTATGCATAAATATATAAATATATAAATTTTACAAATATTTAAAATTTTTTAATTTATCTATTTTATGTTATTTAAATTCAAGTACTACTATTCGCAGTTTAATAATTTTTTATATTATTTAGGTTAATACAAAGGTTAATTGTAAGCTAAAAAATTCTTAATATTTTATTGATTAAATACAAGCTTATTTTTTGAAGTTTTTATAAAAATCTTTCATTTAAGAATAAATTGTATAAGAATCTTATTAAATATCTAAACAGTTTTAAATTAAAAAAATTTTGTTAAATTAAATTAAATTGTATATTTTTGAATCTTTTGTGTTTCGCACATCTATTTCAGTAAACTAATTTATCAGTAAATCTGAGTATTGAATTACATATATGTAAAGAATCAGTAACTATCGGCATTTTTCATACTTTTGATATTTAATATAATTTACTTGAATTATTGACATAAGGTAATAGTTTGTATTTATTATAATTTAGAAAAAATTTAGGGTCATATTTTTGAACAAAGGGCGATCCGATAATGAAAAATGAATATTAATAGATAGACTAGGTGGATGGTTTTAGATATTTTTGATAAAATACAAGTAGCTATCGATTACATAATAGATTAACCAAGCTAATAAGGACGAAGCCAAATAAACGGTCAGTATATTTTTAATTAGATTATTTACGATTGAGAACTAAATGTTATTCTTTAAAATATTTTTGATGTAAACCTGTACATAACAGGAAAATTGTCACCATCTTGTGTTACTAGGATATCGGATAACAATATTTTTCAGTATTTCAATACATTGAATAAATTTTGATAGATAATATATTCTAGATAATGAAGATAAGAAACATATAATTTAATAATAATAATAGTAATTGTACACATATAATGTAATGATAATAATAGAATAACCTTATCAAAACATTTTAAACATCATGATTCTTAGAAAAAATGAAAATATAAATTTTAACACTTCATATGCCTGATTTAAAAAAAAATCATTTTTAAAGATGTTTCATAAATATCTAGTTATTTTATATACCAAAATTATATTATTTCTTTATATTTTATTGGTTCACCTCATATATATAAAGAACATAATAATAATAATAGAAAAAAATTTAAATATATATGTGACTATTAAATAATGAGACTGAAGGTATAAAACATTTTATTTTAATTTCATGTATGTTTATATATTATCACCATCAATATACATTCTTTGTCTATCCTTAAAATGTTTTATGCTAATTTTTTATTGTTTGTTTTATATTTACATTTCCATTAGGACATTACTTTGCTTTTTTATACCTTGAACGGACTTTTATTTTATTAAAAAAAAAACTATAATTAATTACATTGTATTATACTTTGAACAAATATTTGTATCATTTTATTTAAAATATAATTAAAAAATATTTCTGAAAGAATCCTAGACATGAATTTACATATAATTTTGTTACTTCAAAATTATTTTAAAACTATTATGCAAACATTTGTAACTTTTAAAATTTCAGTAATCGAACGAATAAATATTATATAGTTGAATAGAATCAGATTATTAATTTTTTCCAATATTGTCGATCGTCTTTTTAGGAAACGGTGAATCGAGTGTGAATCATCTTTAACATTTCCTCGGTAAAGGGTTAATAAGTATTAAACGCACAAGTTTCGACAGCAATTTTTTCAAGTATAATGTGAAATGTAAGATTCTTTTATTAAAATAATAAATAAATTCCAAAATGAAAAAAAGATTTGTTTAAAAAACCGAGAGGTACGATATACCAAAGAAAAGGTTTCTCGCTAAGTGCCTGTTGATCCTTGGTATTTGGCTATAAATATTTTTTATGTAGAATTATTAGTCTCGCTATTTAATAGTCACAATTTATATACAATATAACCTGTGCCCCCCCCCTCCAAAAAAACTCAAAATTAGTTTAAATTAGTTAGTAATTATATATAATTTTTTGAATAAATTTTAGAATTTGATAAATCTACAATATAATAATAATTATCATATGATGGCTTAAAAACTTTACTTTACGTATTAAGCTATAGTGAATAATATTAAATAATATTAAATAATATTAAATTAAATCACAGTGAATACAAACAGTTAAAACGTGATATATAATTTCATACAAATTTTATAATAAAAACATATTAAAAATAATTATGTAATCAAGATTTATCAGCTGGTACAGGGAATAATTATTATATATGATAATAATAATGGTTACAGTACATTTAAGAATGATAGTATAATATTTTTATTTAAATTTACTATTAAAGTTTTATTAAATGAAATAATACAAATATAAATATTTAATAAATTTAAAAAAAATAATACAGAAAATTTATAGTAGTAAATTTTTCATTATAATACAAGAGTTAAATTACAGAAATGTCTTATCTTATTCATAATGTATTTAAATTATAAGCATTTAAATTTATAATGAAATTTTTAAATTTTGAAAGGGTGTGTTAAATTATTTACTGATATGTATAGATTGTTAATTATGTTGGAATTGCTGAATTATAATGAATTATTTGTTGGCAGTTCCATCAATATTTTAGGATTCTGACGAACGGTTTTTACGTACTTTTGGTTTCCCTTATTTTATCTTAGGTTTTGCTCGAAATCGATATTAAGAATAAAGATTTATACTTTTAAATAAGTAATTTAAAATTGAAAGTAAAATTTTCTTGGATAATAAAGGTTCAATGTTTTATTCGAGTTATTTCTATTGATGATTAATAAATCATCATTTTTTTTAGTTTATGGATTATCCTACATTAATTAGATTTGATTAATTCATTTTCTTCATATATTTTGATAGATGACAAAGTTGATTTCACTGAATCATTTTTTAAAAAAGAAGTATATTATTATTTTAAATTAAATGATTTTGATCTTAAGTAAGTCAGAACAGTATTAGGCTTCCATGTTGTGAAATATTAAGCCTTGGTTTTTTCTTAGGAAAATTTTACATTTGTTAATTATATTATTTTAGACACTGTAATTTATAAATGAATTTTTAATATTATATTTTATTATTTATAAAATTAATATTAAAACACGTATAAAAGTTACAGTTAAATTTAGAATATTCAATGACTTTGTAATAATAAATTAATATACACAATTATTAAATTTTAATTGTATTTTATTACTACGTATACAAATAATTATATACATGAAATATCATTAAATAAATTTTTATAATTATACCATTGTTTAATTGTTTTAATTATTGTTTATTACTATAAATTACTTACTACTTATTAAAATCTAGTAATATAAATTTACATTATAAATTATTAATACAAATTTAAAGACTTTTACGTCTATGTATTAATAAAAACAAATATACACTATGTATACCGATGTTTCAAAAAGTTTATACATATTATTTACTTGTATAATATACTATTTAAAAATACTGTGACAAAATTTCGACAGTAATATTAATGTTTTGACAAGAAATATTATACAGCCTTACTATTTTATATTATATATATTTTTTATTATTTCATATCATATATATTTTTCATTAACGATTTCTTTGATCAGTAACTAATTTTATAAAAAGTAAATGTAAATTATTTAAACCGATAATGATTAATAATGATGAAATCTATTATAAAAAAAATAGTTTTAATTTAATATATAAAGATCTATTGACTAAGATTATAAACGAATTAAATTTATAATTCATAGGACAAGAGAGATTATGATTTTTATTAAGAAAACTAGGTTTTTCACACAAATAATATTTCTTATAATCAAATCCATGTATATAAAATATATAAAATTTATAAATAATACTGATAAAGTTTCATAAATTTTTATTCTAAATTAGAACTTACTATTAAAATAGACATTATTATAATGTATGTAAATATAATTATTAAAAGAATAATTGTTTCTGTATGTGCTAAAGAAAAAAATATAATAATAATTTTAGTATGAAAGAATAATAAGATAAAACGTTCAGTGATTGATTTTATACAATAGATCTTTAAATAAAATAAATAATTACTATTAACACAGAATCTTAATTTATTAGACGTTATATACCAAAAAAAGAATAAGAAATCGTTTCTCAAATAAAATAATGAAAAAAAGTCTCGCTCGTAAGATACTTTCCATGATCTTTTTTCAATTGAATAATTTAGCATCGACTATGATATGTATAAAGTATAGTTACAACACAAGTTTTTTTGGTATAATTTTCTCTCAATAGGTAAATGAGAATACAATTATTATACACAAAGTTACTATACAATTTGAATACAAATCCTAAATAATCTGACTGTAAAATAACTATAAAACGACTGACCATAAGATTATACTTTGTATGTATAAAAATACTCCATATTTCTATTTTTTAAGCACTACTCATATATGTTTACTGAGTATCAAAGATTACTAAGGTCGCTAGAACTATAATGTGAAACCTAAAATATCAAGGATGCTTCACTATATTATATAATAAAATAATCGATATGAATTCGGCTTCATATAATTTTCATTAAGTACAAAAATTGCAATGATTAGTAATGTTTAAAATATACTAATATTAAGTTCTATAATTTATTTAAATAATTTTTTTTAAATTTGTATTTTGAAAACTTTAATAAAACAAGAATTTGATTAGATCTTTTAATACTAGAAGTAATTGCTATTCATCTTTTAATTTAATCATTCTATTATGGATTATAAATTTAGTTTATTATATAAAATTATAATTAAAAGGGATACAGATGCAGTCGACAATAGATCTATAACTAGACACAAGAAAGAGTGAATAAGAAGAAAAGATTGTAAATATTACACATACATGCATAAAAGTTTAAGAACAGATATGAACTCAACTAAAAATAACTAAGGAATAAGTGATAATAAAGGTTAGTGTTGGAGACGGTTGGTGACTAGGTGAACTGAGTCTCTGAGAGAGTAAATTTTATATTGTAAAACATAAACTTAGCCTCTGAAATTTATTAAAGATTAATATTATAGTAAATATCATTCAGGATCTTTTTTCATCACATAAAGATGATGGTACTAATAATAAACTATTACTAATAATAAACTGGTAGGAAGGATATGAAATAACTCTCTATATATAAGAGCTCGAGACTTCGATATTTTTATCGAAATTTAATAAGGGACAAGGATTTTATGCTATGTCCTGAGAACTTCTATAATTTGTCGTAGGCAAAGATTCGACGTACTTTTGTATTTAAGTTTTTTACTGAATTTATTAACAAGTGCTAATTAGCAAGACTTTCTTAGCAAGAAATGAAAGCATGATTGGTCATTTCTATAGTTAAAGAGACTCGCAATACTTTATTTTTCTATAGCTTTCTTAACACGGTGGATAGGCTTTATAAACTTATTAAAACGTAGACTGTCTTTAGCTATACAAACTGCTGAATAGTTTTTTAATTAAAGTAATATTATATGTGAATAGATTCTGATATGTATGGACGTACTGGAAGCTATAGAAGCAATCATTCATGTATTTTTATCTTCTTATAATACTGTTTCATTACTTGCGTGACCGACAACTAACCTATAAAACAATGAAGTGGACGGGAAAAAAATATCACATTTGCAGCCAATGTAGCGATCGATACTGGAATTCGATCTTTGAAACATACTGTATGTGAGTCTATTAACACTGGAAATGTCCCAAGACATAAGCATTACTTTTATTTAAACGATACAGTAGTTTAAATAGTTGCTTGCGAGATATACCTGACTGAGCTTAGGTTGAACCAGGTCATGCGATGAGTAAAGGAATAGATGCAAAGATACGGATTACCGCTTTGTCTGGAGTAAATGAAAATAGTTTTATTTAAAAGATAACGCATAAATATAGTAATAAGTTAAAAAATTAGGATGGATTAGGTGAATACAAGGAACGACTTTATTTATATAAGTGCAATTTTAGAAATGAAGCTAAGGTTTTATGTCCATATACGCTAAGTGGGAAATAAACCAATGGTAAAAATAAAGGCATCGAATAAATTTATATCCAATATTTATATATGGGTAAGAAGTACACGAAGATTATTGATGAGCGGAACTTAGTCGACCATTCTTCATGAAGCATAAATTTGAGATATTTCACTAAAGGTCAAAAAATGAACCAAATTTATATCGAATTTACTCAATGTGTGCTTGCATTGTACACATGAAATTATTTTAGAAAATACAATATTCGTAATTGTAAGCGTTATACCGCTTAATTTTTTTACAATTTAGAAGAAATGTTTTTGTAAGCAAAGTTCTAATACATAGAATAAATCACGAGCATATGCAGAACAGAAGATTGGATAAAAACTATAAATTTATATAACGAGATAGTTAGTAAATAAATAAGAATAACAAGAAGGATAGAAAATATGCAGAGGTAGATTTTTGTATCAACCATTTTGTGTCAGGATACGTGAAATTCTCATATTGGTATAAAAGTACAGGATTGCTTTTTCTAAATATAAGCATTTTGGCTCGAATTGTAACGACGTAAAGCACGTTTTTTGGTTTCAATTATGTAATATTGTTTCATGTATAATTAAAAAAAAAATAGGTTATATTATTTAAAATTTGTAACTGATTTAAGTTAATTAATATAAAAGCATTTCCAAAGTTTAAAAACCGTTAAAAAAAAAAAAAAAATCATAAAATATTTATTTAACACTTTTTCTTACATAAATTGATGTTTTAAATTGTTTTTAGAATATTACGGATTAAGAAAAATGCATAACTCCACGTGAAGAAAAACCTTTTTTGTACAAATTTTAATAGTAGATCTCATGAATATATTCTTCAAAAATCAGATTCTAGACCTAATAATATAGAACCCATTAATTAAATAGCAAAATATTTTACAGCATTTTACGGTAAGTATATTTATATATGACAAGGCAGCATATCAACGTATACATATGCTCATTTTACAACTTATGTATGTGAAAAATTAAATAAACCTCCATTTGACTTATTTTAATTAAAAACCAATCAATAAATAATTAATTTATCATGATTAATGAAAATTAAAAAACTTCATTAGTGCAAAGCCTGATAAAAACGAATATTGATGAAAATATAGTAGATTAGCTTATGATTGAATAAAAAAGTACATGTAGCGTGTACAATAGTCATAGAATAAATAAATAGCAGATTGTATTTAGTATTGTCAAAATGAAAATAATGAAAGCGACATTGCTATGCTTATTACTCTATTGTTCAAATATTAATTCTTAAAAAATTTATTATATCAATAAAATAAATGAATTTTCTATATTTTAAACAATTCTATGTAATATTAAATGATTAATTTTGTCAATATATCTTATCTAAACAACTAAAAAAAATTAATAATTTTATTAATAATTTATTATCTTAGATTAAAAGTCTTTTCATTCATGTTAAAAAGAAAGTATCGTATGGATGTTTTTCAACCGTATTGATCAAAAACCAGTGTCAATGAACTTTCAGTATTGCTTTTTGCAAATCCATTTCATTTTATCTCTGGAAAAAGCTGGATTTTTATAAAAAAAAGACATAATTCTTTCCTTGCAGAAAAGCAAATTATAATACAGAAGCGAATAAAAAATAAATGCATTAAATCTTTAAGTTTTTTTATTAAAAATGAAATTTGAGATGATTATATTAAAATATACACTTATTCAATGTGCAATATATTTTTTAATTTTCTTTTAATGAGTAAGTATAATATAGAATAAAATATAGAAAAAAAATTGGTTCAAAATGTTCAATAAACTACTATTTAATAGATTAAAAATTTCCTAATTTATGTATACTTTTTTTAAACAATCTTTTAATTCTTAATAGGAAGTTAATTTATTTAAATTTTCTATATATTTTACAATTATGTCAGTTGGCAAATCAAATATTAAAATTTAGTAGTTACGAAAAAAAGTCATGTACACTACTGTTTTGCACTTGATTCTAAAGCACTTAATTAAAGTTATCATCGAAATGAGCGGCATATATAAATATAAATTTCGTGGTTTTATTGGCATAATATGCATAGCTATTTTATGATTGTCTAAATTAATAACCATTATATAAATTCTTGTATTCATTCTCGAACGTAACAAATAATACCAAATCTATGCGACATATCACCATATGTGTATATAAATTCGCACAAGCAACAGTTTTATAATCGCATGATAAAGAGTGCACATTCATACACAATTGTAATTCTTTTTTCCGCTGAACTAATAACAATAATTATATTGTATATTTGTTTTAATGGTTATTGAATTTTTCAGAAATCTCTAACTATTATTAATGTTTAAAAATATACATATACAGAATTATGTGTATTATATAAAAATACTATTGAAGTGATTAAGCGAAATCGACAATTCTCATATGTATCTATAAATGGTGAATTTAATGAAATGACGTACATACTGTATTAGAAAAGTATAGAAGTTTAATTTTTTTTTTAAATCGATTATCTATCACAAATTTTTCAGAAAGGAAATCTGTGGAGTGAGGGGTAGGGGTTTGCTCTATCTGTCCTTTTTTTACAATCAGTATGAGTAGTAGAATATATCTTCACGCAAAACGTGTTTTTCAAATTTATAACATAGTACGATTTACAAATTATTATTTTATTCCAAAATATCAAAAATTTTCAAAATATTTTTTTGTTTCAATATCTCAATTTTGAACACTTAAATTGACTTCAACAAATTTTTACATCATGTCCTATTTTTTAATACAATTAACGTTTAAATAAATCCCGTCAATTATCTATTTTATAACCTTTCGAATTTTATGTTCAAGAGAAAGTGGATAGTTACATTTTTTTTTGTTACATAGGCAATCTGATTTTGCATATACAATTCGTAAATTGTTTTGTTCGATCAGATCGTTCTCTATTTTTAACACGTTTTTTAATATTATTGTTTAGATTCGATGGTGTGTAAATTTTTCATTTCATTTTAGGGAATAGTTTTCTTTGCAATTTTTTTTATATATTTTATAATATCTGGTGTTTTTGTATTTAGAGATTTGTAAATTCTTATTTGTTAGATTTTGAACATAAATATGCAACTGTAATATAACTATTCACTGCAGTCTATACAGTCAATTACATAAATTACGTTTCAAGAACTGTGTTTTTTACCACGTTTAATCATTATTTCTAATTTTTTACCAACAACTAACATTAAATATGTATCAAATTTATTGTGTTTGTTATACACTGTTAAAACATTTGATTATAATTCTATTTTTCTTAATTTTTTTTTTTATGATTTATCTGTGACATATGTTAAACGTTAATAATAAAAAATTTGTTAATAATTTTATGTTATTAATGTAATATTTTTTTTAAATTTGAGACATTTTTATTTATAAATTGTTTCATTATATTTAAAATTCAATTTTATTAAATGAGCTCGATAAAATTATCAAGGATTGATAATTTTATTATTTTTTTTTTTATATAAAATGTAATATCAAATAAGATTATACATTTATTATTTTTCATTTCATATATAAATTAAAAATTTACGATCTATACATTAATGTTTTTAGATAATAGTTTTGTTAATTTTGATACATACATTAAAGTATTTTATTTATACATTTAAAATAAAAAGTAAAATATAATTTTATACTCTTTGGGTTTCTTAAGTCCTTACTTTCAATCCTTATTTCTGTCTAGTATTATTCATTTTATAATTTATTTAATAGATATCATCTGGTAATAGATACTAATGTATGATTATTTTAAACAGAACTTCGTTCACTAAAAGAGCATAATCAAAACACATATAATATTCATGAATATTTATTGAATATTTATTAATTTTTTTTATATTCAGTTAATAAAGTAGAATCTTTTCAATAAAAAATCAATGTTGTGATTACAAAGTAATAAGTTCTTTTTAATATAATTTTTATGATTTTTATTATAGTTTTTAAACGATTTATAAAAAGGAATATTTTTTGTATTATCAGATAATAAATCGTAGATTGTTTTTAAAAAAATGAAAACGAATATGTCACTAATAAACACGTACTAATTATGATGAAAAAATTGTCCTAGTTTCTAACAACAATATTATATTTTATGTATAAATATTTTTTAAATTAAATTTAAATAGTATCAAAGAAGGAATTATGAGAGGTAAAAATATTTATGTAACTTGTATTCATAGTGTTACATAATTAGTAAATAATGCCACAGTATTGAGAGGAATATAACCAGCAAGACTATAAAATAAGATTAAAAAAAATAAAAGATTTGCTATAAATTTTAAATATATCAAGAAGTCTTTAATTTTAAAAACTTTAAGAATTAAAGATGTAGTAGTACTTCTTTTGTGATCCCTATGGGTTTAATGTTAAAATTTCAAAATTGTACATTATTTTCTTTACAAGCTAGTCCTTAATATTATCAAAAATTTTTATATTCGATTGTAGTGCATTAGGGCATAAGGTTTATATTTTTTCTTTATAGATAAAAAAAATTTGTATAAAATATTGGAAGATAAAAAGTAAGCGAGTGAAGAAATTACAATAAAGAATAAATAAATAAATAAAAATAAAAATGTAAATGAAAAAATGGATCATATATTATAAGAAGTTTTGAATGAAATTTTGATATATTAAAAAATTCATATTATTTTAACAACATTATTAAATGGTAATATTGATTTAAATATCGGGCAAATAAAGATGAATAATGAATGTCTCTAAAATACGAAAATTTCTCGAACAAACAGAATTACTTTTTAATTTGGAGATTCGCATTAGAGTGTAGAGCATTAGTAAAGCGTTAGTTGCATTGGTTTAAATTTTTATTTACTTGTTTTATTTAGAATTAGGATACTTTTAAGCAGTTTGACCGATGAAAAGAGCATTGATGTAAATGATTGAACAATTAAAAACTAAAATAGTAAAGCAACATCGATTTTGGAGCACTGGATAAATAAATATTCTTTTAAAAAATTTAAAGTACTATTTGCTTAATGCACAAAAATGCTCCAGGATAATAACACTTAGGAGTTATCAGATATTCGAGCCACTCTTCTTGCCCTCTGTGCCAATATGCATTTATAACATACGAAGATGTAAAGATCATCGGATAAAGAATGAAAAAGATGGGGGAGGAGGTGCTAGTGCTTGTTGCTGTAAAGCTATTATTAAATAAGACAACTTAATAGGCCCATTAGTGGATAGCCGCTAACGGCATCGCTCTTGTTTACCGTCTCCCCATTATTTTTGGCCTCCCGTACAATATAATCTCTCCCTCAGTCGCCACGTGCCTTACTTCATTCTTTTTATACAGTTACCCTTCACAATACTTTTGATTTTATTATCTTTTATAGATGTTAAGGACTCAAGAGCATAATGCTATCATTACACACATCTCCTTCATAATTTAATGAAGACTAGAATTTTGCTACTGTGATATTATTGAAAATTTATATTTTTAAATTGTGCTATGTCTATACTGTATATCTCTAGTTTTTCCCCTCGCAATAGCCACTTTAAAATTTATGCAAAGAAGTTTATTAAGTGAAAAACAAGGTATCTTTTTTAGCAAATTATCTCTTATTCGAGATAAGAATAAAAGAATAGAGGGACAGTTGATAACACAGTGGTCTTTTTTATTTTCAAAATCGTAAAAACCGATGTGCAATGGTCCTTCGATTTTCAATATATTTAAATTTATTTGTAGATTAAAGTATTATATTGGCCTGCTCGTTCAGCGCTTCTATGTTTTCCTTTAAATATGGTTTCCTCTTAGCAGCATCCAACATCATCTCAGAACAAAGCGATGTCGATCGAATTTGAATAGATTTAAACTGTCGCTTTAAGTGGTTATTCCAGTGTCAAGGCAGCGCCTTCATTACTACTGGCCTGTATAAATTGTCATCACTATTACATTTTTCTTATATTACATCAATTAATTTATAATATTATTTCCTTTCGAAATTTTTTTTAAACATATAAAGTTAATATTTAAAGATTTACCTTTCATAAACACTTATATTATCAATCGAATCTTCAAATTAGAGTTTACATATTATTCTTTTTTAAAATAAAATGTATATTAAATAAATATATTATATAAACGTACATTAAAAAAAGATACTCTTCTTGCTTACTATGTTTATTGCTTTAGGAGTTTTTTTAATTTTTATTTTTTAATTAAATATTTTCTATAATTCGTATATTAAATTCATTTGTAAATGAATATAATATCTATAATGACAAATGAAAAAAAAATAAAAAATAAACAAGTTTACCATTTAATGCAACTGAGAAATAATAATTCATAATGAAATATAAAGAAATGCTTAATAATTCTGGTAATCTATTGAAAATCTTAATTAAATAAGGTTTGAAGGTTAGGAAATAGTTTTTTTCAATATTAAAGGTACTTTACATTTCTTTAAACTGCGAGTAATCTTAATAAAATATGTGATTGTACTTACTGCCCCATTCTATTCTCTTATATAATGTTTAACACTTCGTACCTGAGAAGTATTCATAAACATGATACTGGTTGGGCTTTGTAGGATATTCTTTTGTAATACGATGCACATTTTAATTCCTTGTGCTTGCGCACAAATCTGTAAATAGACGATTTCTATGAGGGTACTTAACATATACAAGGAAATGCTTTTCTCAGCTTTTTGCTTTCATTCTGCCTACTTTTTGTATATTCCTTTATTCTTCATTGTGTACGTATGTTTCCTTTTTTTCTTGTTTTGTTACCATCGCTCGTATATATTAATGTGTATAGTACCATCAATAATATCTATACTACACGTAAGGGCGCAAATAATGAAATAATCATTTTAAATATTTAAATTTTTTAAAAATATTATTTTTAAACTTTTACAGCATTACACGTAAAATACAGTTTTTTTTTGTTTTTTTTTTAATTTAATGTGAAATTATATACATATATATTTTTATTCAATGTCTATCGTAAAATAATTTAATTTAAGTAATTTTTTTACGTTGTTGTGGGAAAGTATTCTTTTAAAGATTAAATTATATAACAAAAATAAACTATAAATATTCTTTAAAGATTATTTCGAAGATAACCAGTTCTGAAATTCTTTCTATAAAATTATGTTCATGACTTTTACCCATCATCATCAAAACTATTTTAATTGTTTTTGGATGCATTTGGTCCATTCTCCATCCTTTATTTTCAATATTAAAGTTTGTTTTATAGTTTATTTATTAATTTTTTCCAGCTGTATTTGTAACACATTGTGTAATTGTATTTTCTCTGAATCATCTTGGAAAAAATATCTATTAAGATGGTGCATAAAATTGCTGACTTTTTATTATCCTTAACATTAATTTTTCTAAATAGACAACAATTTTAAACAGCCTTAATTGACTCATTCTTAGAAGCTCGTGAAAGACATATCTCATTTTTATTGTATGATGGATGGATGCTCTTTATGTTTCTTTATTTTTGAGGGATAAAATTCTGTGTAATTTCTAACTCGTTTGAGTTTCTCTAATTTTACAGATTTATTAATAAAAAATTTACCGTTGATCTTATTTATCTTTTCTATGAGATTTTGAGCCTTTTTTCAATTATCTAATCTTTAGATTTTCTTCTACGGACTTTTTAAAGGGTATGAGGACTTAAATGTATGTTTCTACATTTAAGTCATAAAATATTTCATTTTTTTCTTAGCAGACCTATTAAAATATGGTTTAAATCTCCTTATTTTTTCATGATCTTGTTGAATATCTATTTTTGGTTAAAATTAGTATGGTTTATCTCTTATCTGACTATAGAAATATAATGCATTACTTCTACATTTTAATGACTATTGTTTATCTTGTGTTAGTATAGAAGGATTTCAGAATGAACATCTTTTATTCATGTTCAATAAAAACAAATACTCATTTTGATTCCACAAATATTCAAAAAAATAAATATTAAGACTTAATAAAGATCTACATTTCTGTGGAAAATCATGAATAAACTGAAACTTTTCAGATATTTTGAATTTGATATTAAAGACAAAGCTGATTCAATTATGTTCCTTGATATACTTGTTTCATGGTGATTTAATGTGGGAGTAAAATAAAGTAAATACCAATAGAACCATCAATCGTAAATTATATTTTAACAGCCCAATGGTAAGTTATTCTTTAGATCATTTCGATAATTTAGATCAAACTCTTTATTCACTATTTTATTGTTCCAAATTAGCAGGTCATTTTTTAAGGATATTTATTATCTATGCATTATTCGTACCATATTGATATTATATACATTATATGTATAATTTTTTTTATATAAAGTCGAATGTTCTTTTTATGAAGCACTTTCATTCATACTAGTTGTTTTTCAGTTCAATTGAAAAAAATCTTTTTTCATAAGAGCTTAATTCCTCAAGATTAATCCTGGGTCACACAACTAAGCCGTGATACCTGGATAATCGACAAGTATAAAGAGTTTCTATTGAAATTTTATGTAATATAGTTTTTAATAAAAAAAATTTTAGAAACGGATATTTTAAGAATATACACATTTAACTATGATAATACGGATTTTTCTTGGGATTAGAACTTTTTTTGAAGTGGTACAGACATAATTGTTCGTTTTTATGTATAAGCAATGAATATAATATATTTGTCTCCAAGCATAAAAGGAATAAATATTACGCAGTAGCTATATACGATAAATTGTTTTTTTTTAATATTTACATACAAAACAGCTATACTTTTTTTCCAATAAAAATGTGTACTTATTTAATATCCAGCTTTTACATTTACATCTTCTTTAATGACATGAAAAATGAAATAAAACAGGAAAGAAAAATATTTTAAGAGAGTAAAATAAGAGAGAGAAAAAGAAGGACAGAGAGTGAGAGAGAAAGAGAGAGAGAGAGGATATAGAAAAGAAGCAAGATTGAAAGAAAAGAGAATATGGTACTTAATCTTTTATTAATTAAGCTCATATCAAACTTGTGACTCTTACTTCTTTAATCTTGATTCATAGAAAATATCTGTTATATATTATCATTCAATTATTATGATAATACATTACTAAAGATCTAAAATTATCATCATTATTATCAGTGTGAACATATTAAAAGTTTTAGATGGGAAAAAAAATTGAACGAGCATCCATAAATTTGAATATTTAAAATTATAAAATATCGATCTTATTAGAAAAATATTAATGAAAAAATATGTTAATTATTTCTTATCTTTAATGAATTTAAACTAATTAAATTAAAAAATTTCTATTTCATGAATTGTATTTATAAAAGAAATTTTTAAACACAAAACCATTGTAAAAAATTATAAAACAACTTTTACAATAGCTATAATCTTGAAAAAATTATTTCATCTAAATGCAATAAAGTTGTTATTGTTAGTAGTATTATATTATAAAATAAATAATAAATATTATTTTAAATTATGAATTATAAATTATAAGTCATACGAATATTGGATAGTTAAACATATATAATGTCATTAACTAGTAATTTTAAAATGTATAAAACCTTGAAATAAATAATATTTATTATAAGTCTCAAGTTATATGTATAATTTAAAATTTAATTGAATAAATATAATTTTTGAAAACTTATTTATAGTTATAAATTATAAACTAACAAACTATGAGCAATAGAAGTTGTAAAGGTAAAAAAAAATATTTATATTTTTTTAAAATATATAATTTTACAATTCATTAATATTCCTTAATAATTTAATTATTTTTAAATAAATAATATTTTTAAATAAATCATTGAATTTTTAAAATTTATAAATTTTAATTTAGCTTAATTCTTTAGATTTTATGTAATAATTTAGTATTGAATTTAATTAAATAATTTTCTTTATAAAAATTATTATATTATTTATTATAAATGTCTAGATTAAGAATGTTTTTCAAAATTTTATTGCTTTCATGAAGTAATATTAAATTTTTAATAATAATTCAATGTTTAAATTTTTTTGAATAATCAATAAAATGAAACAAATTTGTGTATTCACTTCAAATTTTAAGAATAAAAATATTAACATTTTTCGTTACATATATAAGTGTACCCAAGTAAAATAAAAAATAAAGCCTTAGCAAGTAAGCGAAGACAAAAGGTATGAACTATATAATCTATTTTTCTGCTGTTAATATAATAGTGAAGCCAAAGACAGGATTTTCTAGATTGGCATATATAAAAGCCAATTAAGTAAGATTTTATTGTTAGATTACTGCAATAAAAATCTCAGAAGACTAATGAATATTAGATTAGTCATATTTTACTGAGCAGTCCAATGACCAAAATATATAATTGCGAATTAATAAAATAAATAAATTTTTAATATTAATAATTTGAAAATTGAATCGAAACATTTGATAAAGCTAACTTGTATACTAAATGATGTTGAAGTTAAAAATTTAATTATAGAAAAATAAATTTACCTTGATATTAATATATTTAAAATTTTATTTTGATATAAAAATAATTTAAGCTAATAATTCAAAAGATTTTAATTACATTATAATAAATATTCCACGTAGTCGGCTGCCTACATGAAAATAATAAGCATTAAAATAACTGGATAAATTCATTTTATTATAATACCTTTTTGAGCTGGAATATTATTGTATTCATCTTTAGTAATTTTATACAATATTGCTAAAAATTGAATTAATTTCTTAATTTCTAGTAAAGATACGTACGGATCCATTTTTTGAGATAGGAGACAGTGCAGGGGACGGATTCGTGAATGAATAAAATAAAAATTGAGAATAGTTATAATATTGTAATAAAATGAAGTAGACTATTTCAAATATTTGTCGAGCATTAAAGAGTCTTGTGCGAACTTTTTTTTTCATATTCCTGTTGAAATATAACTAGCTGATTTTTTCGTCTGTTTTTTCTTTGCCCTAGGGCTTCAATTGTATACAGTATACGTAGTAGTAACCCACCGAGCCCAATCGACCACTTTGCCGCGCTCGGCAACGGTAGTGGTAACGGTGCTCTCGGTCTGAAGTTGACGTAGAGATACGTAACAAAAGGTATCGAGTTTCTTCGAAAACGTGCACCGTCACTAGTCGGCATTCGTTAACGAATATGAAAAGGCTACGAAAATCGTAAAGTACATGTACGTGCATAGATGTAGAGATGTTGAGATGTAGAGGTGTGTGTAGAGATGCGAACAGTCCTCCTCAAATGAAATTCGAATCTCCTCCCTCCCCCCGCCGTCTGATTTTTCACTTTTTCACACCTTTTCTTCAACCATTTTCTTTTACAATTCTACAATAAATTACTTTTTATACATTCATATACATATAAAGGTGTGCGTGTGTGCGACTGCGTACGTGAAATTAAATGATTGATAAATTTAATTAAAATGTATGCATTTTTTACCAACTATCCTGTATTGCTAATTGACTAAAATAAGATTTATTGAGATAATCTAACTCTCATAAAATATGGATTCAATTTTAAATTTTATATGTTCAAAACAAAAAATTAAATACGTTTCTTTTAAATATGTTTTATAAATAATTAACGAGATTTTTCATGGATATAAACAATGGGTCATAGATTGAATTTTAAATTATATAATATAAAACTTAATTTCACTTATTTTATGTAAATTTATACAAAATTATTCAATTCTGTTCATTTACTGACAATGTTTTTAAGTAAAAGTAATAATTATTATTATTATTATACGTAAAAAAGATAAAGAAACCAATGTAATTTTATCCTGTAATATATCGTGATATCTGTATAATGGATGTAATAGAAAGAATTTTTAAGATAATATACGATAAATAATATTTTTAAAAATTAAAGTGTTGTGATTTTTAAAAATAAAATAAGATCAATTATCCTCATGCGTAAACGTATATTTAACAAAATAAAATTATTCATTCATAGAGTTTATGATTTTCATAATCCTATTCTTTATTAAAACGTCTTATTATAAATACAATAGAAATAGATAAGCATAATTTGGTTATGTACAACTGAGGAGTTAGATCAGATGGAATAAAAAAAATAATAACTACATTTTAGGCAAACATATTTTTACTAGATATACGTCGGCACGTATACGAGTTATTTAGAGCTATTTAGAGACGTATAACCAAATTCCCGGTGCAATTTGGATTTTACCTGACGTCATGTTAGTTTCAGTGTGTACATCGTGGTGTTATGGTTTTAACTATGCCAGGACGGACATGTTTCAATTTGACAAAATTCTTCAGGTGTAATGGAAATTTTATTCTGTAGGTACGCTATACAACAAATAAATACAATTTTATAAATTTAAATTGATAAAAATTACACATTTTTTATAGATTATCTAAAGAAAGTTATGAAAAAAATTAATATCAAAATTAAACGTCAATATAATAACTCTGTAAGTGATTGGTTGATTAAAAGTTGCTTAGAGTCAATTTTTTTTTTTATTCGAATTTCTACAGTATGAAAAGTTAAATTATAATATTAATCCTCGCGTAATTGAGGTTGGATTATAATAAACATCATAAGTTCCATGTTATATAGATATTATTTTACTCGTGTTTTGTTGAGTTCATTTTTTAGACTTTATAAACAGATATTCTATAATCAGATATTCAATGAAGCTTCAATAAGTCAAATTAAAGACATTGATTGAAATTTTGGAAAGATGCAGCATCGAGAATAATTAGTGAAAATTTGTTCAATATTTTTATCATTCTAGTAGATCTAATTTGTATGAAATAACACAATTTATCGGTGATTGTTTATTCAACATATTAAGTCATTGTAACCATACATGAATTGTGTGATTTAAATAAATTTTTTGTGCATCATTCCACGCTGTTGTGTAATCATTGTGCAAAGTCGGTAGATTATCTTATTTTACACCCAAAGCTTAACAATCGTCAATGAGAAAACTTAAATGTTATAGAAAATCTGGATTGATAAACGTTTAATTAATATTGTTATCTATTGGTTATTATTAGTATATATGATATGAAAGTAATATATAAAAGCTTAAATTAATTACTTCAATTTATTTAAATATATATGTGAGCATAGTTGCCAAAGAGACCAAATTTTTCAAAATTAAATTTATTCAAATGTAAGAAATAAATTAAGCTAAACTCTCTTAAATCCTTTAATCGTGTATGATAACTATATTTTTTTATCGTATAATCTCTAAATTCACAGTCTATACATTGGAAGTTATTCGTGAGAAGTCGTACATTATCTTCTTCGTATGCGTATATATCTTTTTTTTCGAGATCGACAATCTTTGTCTTTAATGGATTATTAATTTTTTTAGGAGCTACTATGATAGTACTTTCTTTCGTAAACTTAGTTTCTAAAATTTTTTTATATCTTTATCATATGTATACTGGATATTCAATTTTATAATCGTTTTTATAATTGGTAATATTCACTTAAATTATGCATTTTTTTTAAGCCACTATTTATCGCGGTGATTTCAGGGATGTCGGATGTGAAGGAGAGTTTTATTATTTATCCTTTTAATTTATCATTAGGATTGACAGGATTTTTCTTTGCGACGGACATGTTAAAAAAACAGATTTAAAAACAGTAGAAAGTTGTTTGTGGTTTAATAAAAATGCTAAAAATTTAAATGTTAAAAAAGTTTTAAAGGATAAGTATATATGTAAATCACAGTTTAAAAAATGGTACAACGCTTTCAAGGAAAGCTTGGATGAGGTCGCTGACGAGTCTTGTTCTGAACGCCCAGAAACTAACCGAATCGATTTTAACGCAGAGCGTATACACAAAATTTTGAGTTCAAATCGACATTTGAGTATTCAGAATAATCGATGAAACCCTCAATTTATCAATATTTGAATACAGTTACTCTTTTTTAACCGTTTTTAACATTTAAAAATCTTTACAGTATTTTTACCAAGCCGTAAACAAAATTTGATCGCATAGTGCTATTCCACTGGTCCATTGCGCCGTGTTATAAGATTGAAAAATACGCTTCGTCCGAAGACAAATCCTACTACTTCTAATGATCGATAGGATGATAAGGATAAAAAGGAAAAATTCCTCTACACATTTTCCGACCTTCTTGAAATCGCTACGACAAATAGTAGTTTTAAAAAAACAAAATTGATACTTTCCAGACAGACCATGTATATTTGAGAGATATTCGGATCACGTAAATAAGTAACTAGCCATATTATCGATATTCAGATTACTTGTCAAGCCATTGCTCTCTACAATTGACCTCTTTTTCTGATCAAATCAAATCGGTATAAATCCTAGATTACATAATATAGTTATAGAATATTGTATATAATATATATTACAGGATATGAGATTTACCACATAATATAGTATTCAAAATACGTATTATCGTATTAACTATTTAAATTCTCTACTTTAAAATATCTTTCTAGTATAAAATTTATATTTTTTTCAACCCATTTATCGACTATTAGCTAAATCTGAATTGCCATTTTATAAATAAATATAACTTTACATTATACTATTCAAAAAACTTATCATTTTTACACATGAAATTTCATTTTTAAAATCTATACCTGTTTTAAATATTTATTGATATTATTTACACAATATATTTGTTGATCTATTAACATATAATTTAATAATACTCTCGTTTACCGGTTACTCGCAATTATATTTTATTTATTAATTTTACAACTGATAATTCAAGTCTGAAATTTTATTTTAATTAAAATCTTAACACTGTACTGTGGTATGATAAGTTAAAATTATTTTGAATAATGTAGAATAATTATAATTAAAAAAAAAAAAAAAAATTAAATCCAGAAAATCTATTACTTTATGAACTTCTCAGTTTTTGTTTTTCTCTTTTGTTATTTCTTTAGAGTAATAAAAATTTATAACATGATTATTTATTATGATATCTTAATATATAATAATATAATATTTAAATAATAGAATATTTTTTTTAACGCATACAATGAGGTCGCAAATTCACATGAAAAAATAAACTGCACAAAACGAATTAATACGAAGATATAATAAAATATTGTATAGTATAATTAAAAGAGTACAAATGTTAAAAAAGTTATAAGAAATAAGAGACATTAAGAATATGTACAATCACAAGGGGACAAGAATATTCTAAGGTTTCACGAAGCCTCTTTTCCGTTACCGAGTACACCTCTGTTCACGTACTGTCTTATAAATTCAATCAGCAAGCATCAAACGCATAAAACAATGCTTTATAAGTTTCTCACGGTGTCCAATGTTAGATAATTACGCATAATTCACCACCTTTAAATTGTTACGCACGATTACGCTATTTACTACTTGACACTGATTAAAGAGTTATAATGCTTGTTTCAGCTTAATTTTAATATTTAAAAAAAAAAAAAAAAAAGAACCCGAACCTCTCGTACTCTTTAAATTTATCATGGATATGCGGTTTTTGTATTATCTTCATAAAGTTTTTTAATATCATTGATAATAAAAAGTATAAAAATGAAATACATTTAAAAATTATATTATTAATTTTGAATTCAAATTGAAATACTCTGATTGCTATAATTATAGCTAAAAATTAATTAATTGATAATTTAATTTTTTTTTTAAATTAAAATAATATTTTTTTAGTTCAAAGTATTATTTAATTTTTCTAATCATTAATATAAAAATATTTTTATAAATTTTGAATTCTACTATTTTATGTAATTTATGGAAGGCAGAATGACATGATAAAACGAATAATTACTACATATTATGCAAATTTTTTTTTGACAATATCTTATTTAATCAATTTATGCAATAATAATTTCTTTAATAATAATTTTTTCAATTATATTAATAATTTTCTGATGTAGATGTAACATTTTTTATAAATATGATTTATTTTGCCTATTCCCTCGAAAAAATTGAAATTTTACATTCTTTATACTATCTTCGAATTTTTACTATTATTATTTACTTTAGAACTTCCAATAATTTTTTATTTCAATATTTTCGTTTATACGTTATTATTAATTAATTTATTTTATTTATTTATTTATCGTGGATTAAGAAAATCATATTAATATTTAGTAAATTATAAACGAAAATCAATAATAAAATATGATAAACAAAAGAAAATAAAGTCAACAAATAATACAATAATAATTAACAATTGTGCTATAACTATTAAAATAATTTGTATTTAAAATGCATTAGGGAATATTTGAGACAAAATTTACAGGTCGATAATAAGTTGTAATTCAATATGAAATATATCAGGCAATGTATAAGGTGACATAAAAATGGATATAGAATATAGAAATCAATTTTTTTGTAAATAATGATTAGTTATTTGATATATTTACCAATGGTATAAATTATATTTTCTAAATTAAAGTTTATATTATTTTTATTCATTAATTTTTGTAAGGCATTGATTAAAAATAGAGTGCACTGCCAGTAAATCAAATACAAAATATGTAATCCATTCGAGCAATTATAAATATTTATAGGGCTTGTACTGAAAAATATTTTTCAACAATAATCTTATAAAAGTATATATAGAATTATAAATATTTATTGTTATTCAGAAGTTTTGGTGTTCTTACGATGGTATATAATCTCCAATTTTATCAGAGAGCATCTTTACATGATTTTCCCTGTTACCCTTTCTTTATTATCGTTCATGTGAAAGAATATTAGATCAAAATAGATCACTCTGTGATTAATCAAAACATAGATATCAGCAAACTTCATATATATTCGTTTTTAGGTGTTCTCAAGTGTATTCTTCGTTTTTCTATTTTGCTTTTTATCATTATAATGAAGAAGATGAATTGAAGTAAGTTCATTTTTTTGGTGCCGTCGGTTTCTGGTACTCTGACTGTTATTATTCTTTCTTTTTTTTCATAGTGCGACCATTGTCACATTATTCGAGCCATTGGAATTGCGTGTCGCAATCAATTAGGGTTTCTTCTGATTAATTATGCCAAAAGTTTTTCTTTCTTCGCGATATTGTTCACGTCGTCTGCTATTTCATCCGAATGAACATCCATTAGTAAGTACAAGTTTTTCACGCATTTGCGTCATGGAATTTTTGTTCAACTAGTGATATTTTTTTCTATGTACTGGTTCCTCGCAACTTTCCATGAATTATCAACATTTTGTATGTTGACCCATTTGCGCTATGTAAAGAATTATTATGTGTATATTTATATTATTTTATTTTATTTTATTGTTATAAATTTTATAAATAATTTTCGATAGAATATAGGAGAAAGAAATGAAAAGTAAAAAAGTGTTTTCATTTTCTTGTTCCTTTCTTCTATAATTTGCCTTTTTTATATATTGTGATATTTTTTCTCCTCTGTATTTAGGATACATAAATTGGCGTACTACTATTATATTATTTTGTACTTTGTTTAATTGATTGGAGTTTTTTTCAGTTATTTAACAGTTATATTTATTATTTGTAATTATATTGAAATGAAAGAATATATTCTAATCGTTAGTATTTTATTTCATTTTAAGATAATTTACAAATATAACAACTTTTGAGTTTATATCCATAACATTTTAAAGAATTTTGTTTTTCGAAATATCTTACATATACAAAACAATAAAAATAAAAAAATAAAAAACTAATATGTATAAATATATAACGATATAGAATTGTATTAAAATCAATCAAATACAAATGTAAAAAATACAAAGATTGGTTGCTTGCTCATCTAATTTGAATTTTGAAAATTAGTTGATGACACACGTAGTAGCTAACATATTTCAAAATATAAAACAAGAGGACAAAGAGAATGAAGCAGTATGAATTATGAAAATCTTACGTGTTTTTCTTTTTCTTTTTTAAAAGCTTGTATTGTTGATATCCTTATTTCAGCATATTCTCGAAAATACCCTCAATTACCTTTTCTTTTTCTGGTATCTGTTTATCGAAACCAAGGAACAGATTCTTCTTCTTTCCATACCAACTACATTTTCTGACTCTCGATAATCAAGTCCAAGTCACGAATCAGCAAGATGATGAACATAGAATCCATAAGAAGTAACTTTATAATACTAATGACACCGAAGAACGGCATTGAAAATAATAATTTTCTCGACACAGTCAGTCGTTCCTAGTTTTCTTCACTGACGAAGCTTTTCTTCAGATTTTAGGTACATAGGAACCAACTCAACGCCGATTTTCTTTCTTTCATGAAAATACATTTAATTCATCATTTTTTGATACTATAATTTTTAGTTAGAAACAAAGACTAGAGAGATCATTGCTGTATATAATAAGGACTAGTGTAGTCAGAATGTAAAATGTTAGGTATTTTTTTTTATTAAAACTTGGTTTGATTAAGAGGTTAAGTTATTCCTTCGTATAATATTTACCACACCTGATGGTGTATTGTTTTTTCAACTTTACAAGGCATTATTATTCTATTACCAGTTTGGCATATCTTGCATTACATATACTATGTTACGTAAGATGTAGCACTCCAATGGTACATCTTGCGGAGCGAGAATGTTATCTTCCAACTCTATTGCTTTTGATCATTATTTTTGTGTTATATTCATTAGGTTTATTACCACTATTATTTATTATTACTGTTATTATTATTATTGTTATTATTATTATTGTTATTATTATTATTATTATTATTATTATTATTATTATTATTATTATTATTATTATTATTATTATTATCACTGTATTCATTTAATAATTTAATTTAAGCATTTAGTGGTATGCTAACATTCACCAGTCCTAGGCACTTTTCTCGTAAGTACAGTATTGCGTGTTAAAAAAATCACTCCTAGGAGACCCTTAGCTTTCAAATTTTGATTTTT
The DNA here is from genome assembly GCA_018907245.1 of Eupristina koningsbergeri. Lineage (NCBI taxonomy): Eukaryota > Metazoa > Arthropoda > Insecta > Hymenoptera > Agaonidae > Eupristina > Eupristina koningsbergeri. The sequence continues at coordinate 470,912 of JACCHV010002777.1, read as the reverse complement.
TATTACGTCCAGATCTTTCTTTTAACCAGATTTCATCAAAGGAAGGAAATGTAACTGTTTTTAAAACGATCTCTGTTTGTCCGATTGCCAACCAAATAATGTCTACAACTTTCCTCGGTTTCAATATTTAAACCGACGGTACATAAAGCTGTTCATATTATAATACGAACACTGTATTCACTTAAGCTAAATCAAATATATCGCAATCGCGATGAAGTATTTTTATTCTTCGGACTTTCTGGGATTTCTGTTTATTTACTGAATATAGATTTGGATTGTTTGGTGGTGGATTCAATATATATTCCTTAAAATTTTTGTATCGGAAATTCTATTTTACTCACAGTAGCTTTAATCTTGTAGGTATTATACCTAAGAAAATTGTTAATTAATAATGGACTTACGAACTTTGGAGCTGTCTTTTCTGTAATACGTCTAATGATAAAGAAAAAAAGTTTTATCTATCTTCTATGCATTATTATCAATTTTTAATTTCGTATTCTATTATTTCCTATTATCTCCTATTGTATGAAAATGCACACCACATGTGCTTCTTTTTCAATAAGAATATTTATTTTTTCCACAGTTCTGCCAATCAAACTATTCTACTTTTCCTTTTTATTTTTCTTCGCGTATTCTTGAACGTGCACTCCATTCTTAGTCGTCCTAAGTATGTAACTAGGAATGATAAGGAAAAGTGGTGAAGTGTCCTATTCCTTGTGTCTCTAAGAATATTCTGAGTTCCGAGTTTTAAAAAGACTTTTCTCCGTAGTTCCTTTGAACTGTTTTTTTTTTCATTTGCTCTCCTAGTGATGATACGCTTAATTCAACAAGTAAATAAATTCTAGAACATTAAAATATATTGATATTCTTTGTTGGTACACAGTAGAAGTTTCATAATAATTGCGGGTATCAACCCTTAAGATATTCCATACACTTATGAACCATTATTTTTTTGGTTTGTTTTATTTTTTTTTTCATATTTTGTTTTGTCGGAATTTGTTGCTCGATTTTAATCTGTTGTGAACTAAATTTTTGGGTAAACTTTTTTGGGTGACATATATAGCTATTCTTTGTTAATATTTTTTATTACACGATTTACTAATACTATTTTATTTTTAACTAATATTAAAATTAATTACGTATTTTTTAAAATAATTTTAATAATCTTATTTTTAGACTGGGCCTGATGTCATCATTGATAGCTAGTCGATATCCAGTTGGAATAGGTGTAGGCAGCGTATTTTTTCCTTCAACATTACATCACTTTCATCAACAGCAGCAGCATCATTCACGCCTTACTGTCGCAGGATCAAATACATTAAGTAATTCTGTTGTTGCTGCCCAGTCAGACATGGTAGAGCCGGCAATTGATGGAATGAGTAGTCTCTTACCTGACAATGCAAGTACTTGGCCTTTTTCGTGGAACCGATCACACAATCTTCAAAGTCTTGAGCATCCATCAACCAATGATCCAGCAAGTTCATACAGTAGAATTAGTCCCACATCAGCATCCTTTTCTCAGCGTGGTGAGTTATGCTTAGAACTTTTTAAAATAAAAAGTTTAAAAAAATATTCTTTAAAATAAATTAAAAATTATCATATTATTTATCTTTTTACTTCAATTCTTTTTTTTTTTTAGTTTAATATGTCTTCATTAAAATCCCAAGCAAACTTTATTTTTTAATATTTCATTATATACTATTACTTTAAAATGATTAGAATGTCGCTGACTATAGTATTAACTTGTAAAATTAATAGTATAATGTAAAGTTAAAATTATAGTAAAATTGTACATAAGATATAACATTCCACTGTAGAATATTTTATTTTAACTCTATAAACTTCAAATTTATGTATTCCATATATATTTTAAAATCCAGTAGTTTTGAATGGAATCAATTATAATTAAAAGAAAATAAAAACTTGGAATAAAAATATATTCTTTATTCATCATATAATATACATTTTTCTCACTAAGTTTTATAAAAAAATAAAAACAGAAAAGGTTTGTACATATATTATTTATAAGTATTTAAGGATTTTTATGAATTAGTGTTGAAAAATATGAGTTTAAAGTTTGAATAAAAAACATATATTATATAAATTAAATTTGAGTAAAATAAAATTTAAATAAAAATTATTCAACTTTTTTTTCGTATTTTTCTTTTGTACTCTTTATATTATTTTTTATCCAAATTAATTGTAAGTTATGTCTCAGGGATATAAATTAAATACCAAGTATTTATTATTGTAAAAATTTCTTTTATTCGTAAATACTTTAACATTATAAAAGTTTATAAGTTAAGTTCAAAAATTTAATTATTGTTTAACTAAGATAAGTAAGATTAATAATAAAATTATAAAATTTAACGCTATTTAATTACGAACACAAACTTAAAAATATTGATTATAATAGTAACGATTTACTTGAATGTATATCTTGAAATATTTTGCCGATAATATGACCTTGGGGATTCTCGAATATCCAAAAAAGCAGATGCAGGTGTAGAATTTCTGCTAGCAGCGTGCTGTCACAAATCTAAAATATTCGAGTTTGGAGATCTCGATTATGATTTTAATGAATATTTTTATTGAAGAAATAAGAATTAATACACGTACGAATTTTGAAATTATTGTAAGAATTATTTCAGTTAATTTTCAAAAGACGAAAAGTTGAGCTGATCCCTTTTTCACGATTTTTTTAGTCTTTTAATTTTACTCTCATTATAGCAACCTTCGCGTTGCGTTACGATAAGTAGATGTTTTAATTTTAATTAATAATCTTCACTATTGTTGTTTGGAGAATTTTATCGATTATCGTGTTTTGAGAAAAGCCGATGTTTCGAATTTCATATTATAATGTGATTTTCTCTAAATTTTATTTTCTCCTAATCTATTTATGGATGTATTGTTTCTTATTATTCCATTGAATAGTAATCGGGCATTTAAAAATTATCTTATACGATATATCGATACATCGATACATCTTTGATATCGGTGATTTTTATTTTGTAATTTATTAAAAATTTTGAGACATAACATGTAATTATGAATTAATTTTCAAAGTTGTGCATAATTTACAAAAATTGTATATATAGATAATTTCTTTACTCACGCTGCATCATGAATAGCCAAATAAATGGCCCTCTCGAAGAAGAGTAACAATAGGTTGTGCTAAGTTGCTAAGTTTTTCTAACAAAAATGTATAATTTTATTATGTAATAAATGTCTGCTAATTACGGATAAACAAATCGGTTTGTATTGATATATTGCGTTCACCAAATCACTTCTTATGACCACTGACAAGTTCACAACGAGAAAATGTATACAGGTGCGAAGGATGCACAGAGAAAATTTATCCCTTTGCAGGTAACACACGTTACTTATGTACGTGTCTTGAGCTAAATAAATAGATTCTGAATGAAATCTGTCATCTAAAGAGAATCATTTTAACCGTTTTTTTTCTATTCACACATGAACTTAGATTCAACAACCAGGTGACTGAGTGGAGCGATGAATTTAAGAATTATGTCATTTTTCGAACAATTGAACTACGAGTATAATTGTATATACACGTATAAGTGGAAAATTTCGTTACAATTTCAATATAAAACATATTACAATCGAGGAGTGCATTAAAATTATTGATAAAATTTAGAAAAAACTATTTTTTATTTAAATATATTATTTAATATATACAAATAAATAAGTCTAAGATGATTTTAAATAATTATTTTAATAAATTTCAAGATCTTTTACATAATTTGATGAACAAATATTTAATAACAAATATAATTTCATTGTCATATGGATTAATTTATTAATACTATTATTAATGCATTTGAATGACATCATTGTTCAGTATTCATTAACACTCAAATCATGTGCAGATCAATCAATTATCAGTAGTATATAATATTTAAATTATTATTGAAGAAAATAAGAGATATAAAAATAAACACACATACATGGTAAAAACAAAAATTAAGATTAATTTAAATATTTTAAAATACTATGAAATACAATTATTTTAATGTAACTCTTTCATTACTGCTACATATTTTATATATATTAGTAAAATTATTACCTCACAAAACACAATTTAAGACTTTTAGTTCAATTGGTATTTATTGGCTCCCGTTTTAGCTAATTTGTTAACTTGAATTCCATTTGAATTTCCATATGCCCTGATATCCACATAAAATTAAATTTATTACCTGTCATCAGTTGCCTTAATAGTTCAATATATCTTACATTAGTATTGATTTTATTAGATGTTTGTTTGAGGTTTTGAATACCTTTTTAATAAACTTTACTATATTAATTTTTGCTCATTTTATTTTTTATTAAGAATTTTGGTGCATTCGACAGCAAAAAGTTTGTTGAAACTCCCTAAAACATAATTATATATATAAGTTGACCTTACGGTGCTGTATCAATTCTGTTCTCATGGATTCATAATTTTTAAATTAGGTATTCATATCTAATTGTAAAGACAAATAAGATAGTTACACTCCTACCATAATATTTTGTTCAAGTGCTAATGAAGTATATTCTATTTCAGGCAGTACTCTTACTTCATTTATTATTTTTTTAATCTGTAATTGTTAATTTATCGGTACTAACCTACCAGATATATATTTTAAAATTACAGTATTGATTATCAAAGTTGATCTATTTTTCTCTTTAATTATCATCAAATAACATAAATATCAGATGAGAAATTTTTTTATAATAACAATTAAATATGACATAAAATATTCAATTATGTAACACACACACACACGTATGTAATATTAAGTTATGTATAAATTTATTAAATGTATAAAACTTTACGTGTACAAAAGTTTTTTCATAAAAGAATCATATTGATTTCTAAAGTATATTGCCAATATAATAATAAAAAGCTTAACTATATAAATGTTTTTCATTTCTGCAGAAGATATTGATGACGACACAATGATTGAACAACGAATTCGTCGATCCCGTAGCCCTTTAAGTGGTGATGAAATTTCGCAGGATGATGTAGGTGATATCGATGATGGGGTAGATAATCAAACAGATGCTGAAAATTCTTCTAGAACGGGAGGTTTACAAGTTGGAAATAACAGTAATGGTCAGTCCGTCCAAATGAATGTTGACAGTCATGAATCAAGTAGTATTAAAAGGAAGAAAAAAACACGTACTGTTTTTTCTCGAACTCAAGTTTTTCAGCTTGAAAGCACCTTTGACATGAAGCGATACCTGTCTTCATCCGAGAGAGCCGCTCTTGCTACATCATTACGATTAACCGAGACTCAAGTAAAGAGTATATCTTATTTATTTACATATAATAATTTATTTTTAAATGAGGAAAAAATAATAAAAATACCGTTGCCTTGCAAATGCCAAAATTTTTTTGAATTTCATGGTTTAAATATTTTATTAAGATTTTTAAAAGGATTTTTATTGTCAATTTCTTTCGAATGTTCAACAATGAGTTATTAATAAAATGTCTTTTTGCTAAATATGAGAAATAAACTAAATAGAAGTAACGGAGGTGATGATCTCTTGATAGTTACTTAGATGTAAAAAAGAAATTTTCTCGAAAATTAATCAATGAAATTGCCCTACTTACCTGGCTGTTTTTTACCACGTAACTGTAGGTGAAAATTTGGTTTCAAAATCGTCGTAACAAATGGAAGCGTCAGTTGGCCGCCGAGCTCGAAACCAACAGTATCGTACATGCCCAGCGAATGGTGCGTGTGCCTATTCTTTATCACGAAGCCTCGGTAAGTAACGTTGTACCCTCGAATAGTACTATCGGCTCTTCCGTCGGACCACAATCATCGCAACCACCTACAGTTAGCTCAACCTCTGGACTACCTCATCCCGTAGCTGTAGTTGGTTCCAGCTGCAATCCAACTGCACAGCCCATCTTTTACTCGCATCATCATCATCACCACCACCATCAAGCTCATGTCCAGGCGGCCGCAGCAGCCCATGGGTTAATGGCACATCAATTGCATCCACAGCCTCCACCGCCGCCGCCACCGCCACCCAATCCTCAAATTGTCGTAACCTCTACACAATAACGCACCCACAATGATCAGTAATACGAGACACTAAACATTCCTTGTAACTAAAATATGAATACAGTGAGCACCTGTGATTGTAAAATAAAAGTTCTATGTCAGTCATCTTACAAAACTATATTTTAAATAAATTTTATAGATAATTACAACTAATAACTTATGCTAAATATTTAACTAACAATCTGTAATAATATACGATTATGACGAATACTTCATTTTCATTGTAAAAAATACCTCCTACGTTATTAAATTATGTAGACAAAAGAATCGTGTCTGATAGTAATTATTTAACATTTGTCTTCATTCGTTTCATCCTCAAGGATTCTTTACAGTTTTTTTCTTTACAGTTTCATATTATCGCCAAAAGCTTACTGACACTATTAGTATAAAAGAGCTTTTATGCAATGAAAACTCAGTGTTTAATATTATTAATAAGACATGTATATGTTATGTGTGTGTGTGTATATATATATATATATATGTGTATATATATATATATATCTATATATATATTATATATAATATATATATATATATATAAATACTTTCCTGTATTTTAGAGAAAAGAAAATAAAAGATAAATTATGCCATTGTTTATTTCTTCACTAACTGTATGAGAACAATAGTTCCAAAACTATTTATATTTTTGCTATTTTACATTATGTGATGGTAATTTTTACTTTTTCTTTTGTATATAGTTGAGTTTTAAATATAGAAAGTCTAAAATTTTTTTAAATAGTTAACTTTATTTTATAAATTTAACGTTTTTGTAAAAAATAAGATGATTATGGATTAAAGAAAAAGTTAATGATATTTTTATCTTTTATACAAAAAGTAAATATTATAAAATTGAATAAAATATTCATTTACTTTAAACACCACAATAATCAAATAATTAATGATTATGATAATTGAATTTAGCTACAATACATATAAGCTTCCTTGTTGAACCTCCACCATTAACCATTTTATTTTCTCAATATTTTTTATTTATTATATCAATGATTACATTAATGATTAAAAAATGTATTTAATATTCACCAATACAAATAAATAAAAGTATGTGTTAGTTAATATCTCAATGTAGTTATATAATTTTAAATTTATAATATTTTAATGCTGTTATTAGTAATTTGACAACATAATTGATTTTTATGAGGATAAATTATTTTTTCGTATTTATTTATTTACATAAAAAACAATTAAATCAAATAATTTGTTACACAAAAAACATTTTATATATATCAATATGTATGTACACATTATTTTATTTATATGTATTTTATAAGGAATAATAATAATAATGATATACGATAAAATGTCCAAAATTATTAGTTGCAGTTGTGAAAAAAAAATAAGTTTAGTTTCAATTTATACAACTTCCCAGTACAACAAGAAGTAAACTAATAATAAATTTTACTATATATAAATTGATTCATTTATTTTTTTTTTATAAATATGGTTTTTATAATTTATTGATCTTTAAACAAATAATAATAATAATTTTTTTAAATATTATATACGGAAATTTCTGAATACACATATATTTACTACAATTTTGCTGAATTTAGAAAAAAATATATATACATAAATTTACAAGTATAGACAGTAGTTATGAATACAACTTTTATATTTATATATGTATTTTAATCTAAAAAATATGTTAGTAAAAAAAAATTCAATGCATTATTCCCTATATAATGAAGTATTTTACAAATACAATCAGTACATAATAAAAATTTTAATATTAACTAATTATAACTGTTTCATATTTTTTGATAAAATATCCAAGAAATTATGTAATATAATACTTCAAATAAATAAAAATGTAAACAATGAGTAATTCTAAGATTAAAAAGGTAACAAGTAAATTGACTGATTAACAATATAAAATTAAATTAGTTAAATATTAAAACGCTAATATGTTGCAATTATTGTGTTATAATATATTGATTGATTGTGAAATAATGGACCTACAAAATTAAAATTTGTTAACACATCATAGATGCATTACTTCAGTAGCTGTTTTACTAGTAACTTTTCTTTTATTTTATCGGTAATGTTCGCATTCATCTTAACACAATTTTTATCTGCCGCTGTTGTTCATTTATATGTGTGTTATTAGTCATTACCAACAATTGCACAACTCTCATTTATGATTCTGGATATTTATCATTTTTTATATCTGTCCAAAAGCAATTTCTCTTTATCTATCATTTCTTTAATATATTTAGAATATAGTTTTTTAATTTTTAGTGCTTGATTTTTATAAAAAAAGAACTTTGTTTTTGTTACACTTAGAATTAAATCTATACTTTACAAGCAGTCATAAAATGATAAAAAAAATGTAAAATTAAACAGATCAAAATTTCTAAGTAATATTTATGATTCATACAAAAAAGGGGAACAAATGGAAAAAGACTTTCTCTGCATTTTAAGACCCCTCCCAAGTTGCAACGGCAAATAGTCGCAAAATAAAAAAATAAAAACTCGATACTTCGAGGACAGATCATGTAAGTTCTAAGGCAAATTCTTTCCGTAATAAAAGATATATTACAAAATACATCGTTAAATTGAAATATTTAATCATCATTAAGGATTTTTTTATTGTTTGCAATTCATTTTAAGATAGTTTAATAAAATCAACAATCCAATTGACTCGGTAAAGCTATCAAAAATAATTTAGATACAATATTATGGAAATTGAAAGAATTTCATTTATTATAACAAGTCTATCTAGTTTATTTCGAAGATTGCATTATGAAACCATAGGTTCTTAAACTACATTGTAGGTTATCTAAAAATATGAAAATTTCAAAATCCAGGTATATGAATACTTTTTTCACAAAATAAGTATTAGATAAATTTCTTCACTCTATAGTTTTCATTTATCCATCAACTGTATTATTTTTTTATTCTTATATTTTCTCTTTTTACTATTAATGATTTTTTATTGTTTAAATTATTTACATGTGAAAATGCTCGAATCGGCGATTGAGGATAGTTCGAGATTAGCATTGGTTATCAACTATTTGAATCTTATTTACCAATCAGAACATTCTGTTATATCGTTAATATTTTTGGTAGATTGCTCGTGTTTTGATTTTGAGTTATTTAATTCATAAAAATGTTATTGGACGAAAGTACCTATTCTTCATCTACATAATCACGAAGTCTGTAAATCTCTTATTAATTCGGTTGTTTGCAATTCACTTATGACCTATTAAATATAACCGCCACGTACAAGATAATATTGTTAATATTAATATGTTTCAAACATAATAACCATACATATATATTGTTTTCTTGGTTGCATAAATAAATATATACATTTAAAAAATTTAAAGTGTATTATTTACTACAAATATTAATTGTAATTAAAAATTATCATTGAAATATTTAAATAGTTTATCAAATGTATTAATATTATGGAAATAAATAAAACTATGCTATTGGAAATTGATTATATAAACTTTTGGATTTAACTTGCTATTTTGAAAAACTATTAAAACAAATTTTCTAAAAATCTCAAATTCCGAAAATTCAAATCATACTTTTAAAACTAAATTCACCCTGAATGTAAATTAAATTCTTTTGTGTATTATAAAATGATAAAATAACCCATTTGAGAGGGAAATTTATTATTTCCCCTTATAAACCCATTAAAATAATGTTGAAATTTGTATGCATTGAAGCTATAGAAATATTTATTTTATTTAATAAAATAGATATTTAGCGAAAGTGATCAGTAGAGCCTAATAGTATCTACTATCTTAAGTCCTATACTAAGCTGTGATGTTACTTAAAACAATTTTTGCTTCTGGTTGTATACAGCATTTCATATATTTATACTTAGCTAAATTTATATTCGTATCTAGTTGTCTGAATATTTTCCCTTATATATTTACGATTATACTCTATATATTAAACGACCGTATTATGTCTTTTATGTCATGGATCGCGCAGCATACTGTTGGAATCTCCATGGTGATCCATTATTTTTGTTATCATATTCAGAGGGCTTGATCAATAAAAAAAAATTGTAAATCTTAATTTATTAAATCCTTGTTCTAATTGATTAAAAGAATATTTCAATCATATTATATTCTAATTGATATACGAATAATTTCTAATAGAAAGCTTTTTTCACTTTGGAATGAGACGTCGTAGTCTCGTTGCCAGAACGGGCGAGTATGTGTTTCCTCAATCCGTCGCATTACTGGCGGTCGGCATCAAAATAGATAGTTGTAGTATTACGGCCGGGTAGACCTAAGTCTCCCACCAATCACATTTTAGGTGGGTAGCGGCACCGGAGTCGCGAATCATTTTCGCGAGTGAAAACTTTTTGTGCGAGGGGTGTACTCCGACCAGTGTAGTTTGCCTTTTCCGATCCCAACTTTATTCCGAAATTTTCCGGCTTTAACTTCGACCTGCGCGTCCTGTATAGACAATGCGCAGGTTACTAAGTTAGTAAAAGCCCATCCAACCACTGCACGCAGCGCCTCTGCTTTGGGCTTCCGAACTATCCACTCCACACTAACCTATGAGCGTTCTTTCTTATCATCTCCTTGAGGAGGGTTTTTGCTCGACAACTAATTCCTCCTGGTTACTCCTGAGGAATTCGCCCATAAATCTCAATTGCATTTGCGACCGCCGTCTAAGCTTGACTCGCGTAGTCTTGTGACCTACCATAAACTTTTCTTTAACAGTTTCTCATGCACAAGTTCGCAGTTCCACCTGCTAGCCGAATCCTTCCATTCTAAATTTCTACAAAATATTATCTGCAGTCGGATACAAAAGAAAAACTCGTGCGTTATTATTGTTGTTCACGCCAAGAGCTCGATCGCCTGTTCCATTTATATTTGTGTTTATAAACCGTATTTAAAAGTCCTGCTGAATTTACCGAAATATTATATTATGATTTAAACCACATTATTTATTTTATTCGTGAATAATTTTTTCTTATAATTATTAATTGTATCTGCCAAACTAAAATAGTTACATAAATTGATTTACTATTTAAACTTATCAAAGGTATATTTTGTAATTTATTTTGTATTTTTTTTAATAGTGTCATCAAGCCGTTTTTAAAATTAAATGCAATTATTTTATCATTTCTTTTGTGATTATTCTCGAAACCTCGAACAACCTTTTCGAAAATCCTTATGAACCCGGCTGCCGTTCACCCCGACGAATTAATTTGTAAAAACGTTCACGTTTCAATAACCCGAATTACATGAGTGGAAAAGTGTCTCATTACTGCTTATGAAACCTAAGATATGCATTTTCATTTTTATTAAAGATATCTTTGTTAATAATGATCATTTATCGATTAGCATTGACAATATTAAATTTATATATGTATATATTTATTAATACATAAATATTGATATATAAAAAACATTTATGTATGTATAATTTGATATTCAATAAAAACAAATTCATTTATTCTATTGTTTAATAAGAATTTTATAATTTGGACAGTTAAACATTTTTTTTAAAAATTATTATTTTTTATTTCAATTATAAATACTTTTCTTATTAAATACACAATTCATGTATTAATTCAATTCATGCATTATATAAATATTATAAATATAACAAATTTTGTAATTAAGAAATTAAAAATACAAATACGGAGAATTAAATTAAACAGACTGCAGTAAAAGAATATTGTTAACAGAAATGAATATGTGCACAATAATATAATATTAATTGAGTTTACTGTAATCTTATTTTAAGTCAAATTTATGTAAATATATGATTGAACAGTCAGTAAAATATTTACATCTACAAGAATAATGCTAAATACAAAGAAAAAGATGATATAATTAAATATATGTATTTGTTTGATAATTGCAGATAACTTATGAAATGAGTACTTAACATAAGTACAAGACTCATAAAACAGCACGCAGCTTTAAAATGGACTCCCTTGGTTTTCTATCTTAAGACGACAAATTGAATGAATGAAGCAATTATAGGGTCATTACAACTTATTATAACTTTCATCTATACATCTTTGTATATTAAGATATTTAGTAATGGATGTTCATATAATATTATTGAATATTTTTAGAGAAAGTAAATACAATTTTTATTCCTTTTGAGTTCTTCTCTAACATTTTCAGTTTTTTCATCTTTTGGAGCTTAACGAAAATATATCTAAGCTTAACTAGTACATTTCATCATCATTATTCAACTAACTTGCTAAAATATAAAAAAGTATATGATTACTTTATTGATTCAAATTTACTGTATTTAATATGTTTAAAAAATATGTTAAAGTAATAAATAAAAATTATTTTTAATTTTATAGAAATAATGGGTATCCGATAATTTAATATTTTTAATTATATTAATTAAATTTAAACAAAAATATTGTTTACATTCTGAGAGATTGAGAAAATTACCAAAATATATTTTATTATTTAAAAAAATTTCTGTTGCTAAAATTCAAAAAGAATGAAATAGTTGAAAGTGAAATCATTGCTTCAATGGTTCAATTTATTGTTATTAAGGTATTAAAAAGAAATATTTAATTTAGTATTAACTTTTTATTTTGGTATTAAGAACAAAATCACATAATTAATTAATATTTGGATATTTAAATAAAAAAGAAGCTGTACAGTAAATGTATTTATACTTTCTTCAAGCTTTTACGCGATAAAAATGACTTGCGTGTTAAGCTACACTGACTCGTATAGTTTTTTTTGCATGGAACAGATGCAGAAATAGAATTTCATTTATACCTTTTCCCTCTCTTATCGTTGATTATTTCATTATAATTACTCTAATTGTAAATATTTTTATTATATCAATATATTGATTTTTCTATTATCGATATTTATATTTTTACATGTATTAATAAATTTTCATGCTATAAAAAGTCAATCATTCTGTACTTTCATTATTGATTTCAAAATAATATATGATAAATGTTTCTTTTCCAAAGCAATAATTTAATTATGAGATTGTTTAACGATATTTCAGGAAAAATCGTAAAAACAAAATTTTGTTAATTTAGTATTAAATAAAAAAATTAATTTTCACTGCTTGATTAAAAATACGCATTTTTATATGTTATTTTTTTCAGTTACATAGTTTAATAAAAAATATTTTTAATATATTTTTACAATAAATGTTGAAATAACTTTTTTGGAATATATAATTGAAATACTTATTTGAGATATAATACGTTTAAAAATATTTTAATGGTAATTTTCTATGTATACATTTAATCTTAAATAAATAATTAAGAAATTAACCTTGATATTTATAAACAAAAATTAAATTACATGAAAATAATTACCATATTTATTAAAATTCATAGAAAGTTTACACAAATTTTTTTAAGATATAATTGAATTTACGAATTAAATTTAATTTATCTAATATCAAATAATTTATTTATAAATGAATAATATAAGAATCTGTTAATCGATGAACATTATTCATTCGTATATTAATTTTGTTTTTTTAACCGGTCTTTTTAATTCAATTCTTTACTTGTATTTATTTAGTATTATGTTTATTTTTTATTAAGTTATCCTTTCTTTGTTATAAAAGCTCCAAATCAAGGCGCAACATATGACGTAGAGTTTAATGTATATTTAATTTTTTCGAATGTTTTAAATAATATTCCAAATACTATTAAACATTTTATTATTGCAATATTTAGAAATATAACCGTTCAAAAAATCAAAATATTTAATCCTAGATGCAGAAAAATCAATCTTCCTCGTATTCTCTGTTTGTTGTACCAAACCTTAATATTCTCTTTTATCGCTTCTTCTCTCGCTAACTCTCAATTTATTATTTATTTCTTTCTACTATAAAAAGCTTATGGGTATTCTAAGTGTTATCAAACTATTATTCATTAAATTACAATCGTAAATTCATATTTTTTAAACATAAATTATACATTTATTCAAGGATAATTCCAAGTAATGAGATTTTTATTAATAACTATAAATAAATATAAATATATGAATAAATCAACAGAAAAATTAAAAACTTATAGGAAATTCTGATGTATATATACAATGTTATTGTTAAGGCACTTTTACATTTAGTAGCGAGCGTCAAAGGAAGCTGCCATCCAACATTTTAAGGTGTCCACTCTGATAGTCTTGAAGAAGAAACGCCTACAATAATTGCGGTATGTGACTCCTCTGTGTATGGGTGCACATACACATATATATGTATATTTATAAATATAGTTTTATAAATTTGCTGCATACATTTGTGCGCTCAAAAATAATATTCCCTATGAATTATCAAATATTACCAATATTTACTTTGCACTAATACATTTTTGATACATTTTATAATGTTTAAATTAGAATTTTTCACAAACAATTTATTATTTAAAAAAACTAATAATGGCATAAAATGGATTTTGTGAAATTTTTTATCTACGGGCCAGATTTCAAAGTATAAAAATGTTTTTGAGAAAAAAGAAGAGGAATTATAGTTAGTTCAAACAAATTTTTTCCAGTATTTCGCATATATCATATTGATATTTTTATTTTAATGAGTGAACAAAAAAAAAAAAGAAATTTAGTATTTCGTAAATTTTTCTTTTTTAGCTAAAATGACTGGACTACTAAGTAAATGACAAGCTCTCAATCACGATGGACGAGCCTCTCTAAAGAGATACAGCTTTCAGTACAGAAAGATACGAATCTCATTAACTATGTCTCTTCTCTTTTCTTTGATTATCTCTCTGCTCTTTTGAAGTTGATGGTGACTTTGGCGATAGTCCGGTCGTCTAAGAAAATCTGATTTATTTCACTTTTTTTCTTGCCCTTTTTAATAAATAATATTACTAAAAAAATTAGTCTAAAAAATAATTTTTAATATATTGTTTAAAATAAATATTTTTTAATAATTTCAATATTATAATACAATATATTTATAGTGTAAACTATTGTATAAGAAATTTATATAAAATATGGCAAATAATTTTGATTAGTAACTATTGTCACATATTTATCTATTATATTCTATAATAAAGAGAATATTATTACAAGTAATTTACACCTCTATGAAAAAACAACAGATAAATTTTAATAAAATTGATATGTGTATAAATTTTACTACATACATTTTTTTTAAATAAGGCTCAAATATTAATAATTTACTAGTTTTTTTAGTAGATTTAAATTAAAATCAATAATCCCGAGTTTTCGTTTAGTGATTAATATTAAAAAAACCGATTAACATAAAAAATAATCGTCTTTTATAAAATCTCATGTAATAGAAGCACGCAACAGAGTATCTTGTGAAAACATCAATCAAATTACAGTAAGAGCATCATTTAATTTTCGTGTTGTATGAAAGTTAAAAAAAAAAAAAAGAATTAAAGGGGAGGAATTGAGAACTAGTGAAATAAGAAGCGTCATATCTCATTTAATACTCTGTGACTTAATAGCCAAATCGCATGACAATCATTTTCACCCTCTATTTCTTATTTACTTGGTTAGATAAAATAAATCTTCTATATTTGTTACTTGCTAAATGATCATTTTTAAATATTTACTGCAATAAATGAAAAAAATAACAAGTCATAAAACATTTAGAATTATAAAAAACATATTTAAATAATATCTAATAATAACTTTATAATAAAATATAAGAAGGACTTAGAAAAAATATTATTTTTATACCTGTAAAAATAAAAATGTATACAGTAAATGAAAAAATATTATACTAGTATTTTATACATTTATAATGTGTATAATATTTATTTATTATTTATCTTTGTAAAAACAAAAAATGCAAAATATTTATTTTAATATCAAATGAATACATAATTGCATATTCATCATTAAATTTAATATCAAATTAAAAATAATAACTCTGCAACAAATATAAAATATGTACATGTAAAATCATTCTTCATATTTTATTAATAATAGAAGAAAAAATGGTTTCATGTTTGATAGTCCTAATTGTCAATTTTATAGATGAAGCATGTTTTTGAGAATGTAATCTTTTTTGAAAACTATATAATATTTTAGTTTAAAATTGCAGAATAAAAATAGCTAATATATCGATAAGAAAATAAAATTATAGAAAATTATGTATTATATATCATTATATGTTTAGTTTTTTTTTTTTTTTTTAATTAAATGTAACTTAATAAAAAATACAGAAGTTATTTTTTTTTATTATAACTTAATTTTTTTGCGGTTCAATTATTGTTCCTGTACATCTTCAATTTTTTACTTTCAATTTTAAATTCTTCACGTCTAACTTATAAAAATAATCAATATTTCGAGAATGATTATTAAATCATTAAATTGAATCAATTGATTTAAACTTAATACATATTATTTATATTTATATTTACAAAAGTATCAGAATAAAATCAACTATACATATATTTCAATACTGTTACTCCTTTAAATTAATTAAGATTAATTACTAAAAATACCCGTATAAAGTATTATTTTTAATTATTAAGAATAGCTTGTACTTATGACTCAACATACTGTTTGTTGATTTAATTTGTTCGGAAAATGATCAAAATCTTTGTAGAAACTCACACGCGATTTTTTTCTTTTTAAAATTGTGGGATGATTGTGGCACACCTTTTTGCATATACTTGGTGACTTTTCATAACAATTCGACGAATTAATTGACTAAATAAGCACTCGTGCGTTCACACTAGTTATCAGTCCATCGGTATAGGCGTGGTACTCTCACAACATGAACAGTTGAAAGTAACAGATGACGTTTGAATTACTTTCTCGTTTTCTTATTATTAAAACTCTTCATTTATCAATGAATTTATCCTTTTATTCGACTTTAATTTTTTTTTTTTTTTTATACAAAACAGTGACTTTGAATTAGATAAAAATATTGTGCGCATTAAATTCTTTGCTACATATTAAAGTTAAACAGTCGCATTGACAATTTTTCCTTTAGACGCATATTATTTTAATTTCCGTATTATTTAAAAATGGTTGTTTAAAACATGTTATTTTTTTTTTTATTCAATAAATTAAAATGAAAGTGTTACTTAAGAATATTATTTATTTAAATTGGTGATTATATGATTCGAAAAAATATGATAAACACATTTATTTAAAATGTTTAAAAATAACTACAAAATTTGATCTAAAAGCTAAAAACTATATTTAAGTAGATAGATATTTTGAAAATAGTTCAAAAGGTTCATTTGAAGAAATTATCATACCCCTAATCCATCAATTTTATTGTAGAAATAGAAAGCAGATAAGAAGAGGAACTTATATATCTATCAATTGAAAGAGCGTAACAAAAGTCCAGTTAGATTTTTTTTTTGTACATTGAAATAATTGGAAAATGAATTTGAAAATGAATTGAATATAAGCTCTACTTTATTTCATATATGGTCTTGATTATTTATTGAATTATTTTATTTTAAATAAATTTATATTTTATAACAATTTCAGAGATTAGAGTTACACATTAAGAATTCAATACAAGTCTTTAAATATATAATTTTACTGTAAAATTATGACCGAGTAAATGGCTGAATGTATTTATATTTTTATTATATTTAGTACTTATATTTATATTTTATTATATGTGTACTTGCTTTGGCAGTACATATACTAAAATTAGATTTTAAACAAAAACTATTGTATTAATGTCTTAATCAACAATCGTTAATAAAAATCATGAACATTTTTCATGTACATTTTATGATTAATAAAGACATTTAATAAAAAGCTGGAAAATAAGAATAACATGAAAGAATTTCGTATTTTTATACACATAATTGTTTAACATAGTATCATATTGAAGTAGATGCAAAGTAAATGAGTGGTTTTTTTAATGATAGATATGAATTCAGACACGTGATATAAAAAAAGCAAATAAAAGGGGATGCAAGTTGCCTGTTTTTAATTTATCGGTATTCACTTAAATTCATCTTTCTCTTCTCATTACTCCCTTTACCATTTTTTTTCGCCTTTACATTTTATTCATTGACTAATTTTTATTCACTCTTTTACTTTTCATCAATACACTTCTTTATTTCCATATTACTAATGTTTGCTCACATTTAAAAAGCTTCTTTGAAAAATTAAATGTACATTGTATGACTTGAATTATGTTGTAGTACATTTTCTTTTTGAAAACCAGTACATTTAATCATTGCAAGTGGATGAGCATCTGACAAATGAAACCATCTTTTATATATATATTTTTATCTGGCTATTAATACTTTTTATAGATATTTTATAAAGTATATAATATAGAAATTTATTTATATGTGGTATATAGAAGGATATATAGTAATAATAGAAGTTATTTATATATAAAATAAGTAACTCTAATAATAAATAAAATAATAGAGTTATTTATATTTAATGTATATAATTCTATTATAGTTTTCAATTTCTTTAATTTTAATTTAAGTTTTTTCTATGTTTTATTACACCATATGTAAGAAAATTCAAACAAATTACAGAGTATGATATAAAAAAGTTTTTAATATTATTAAATTAATGATTATTAATAATATAAAGATATCATGAAAATAAAAAAAATTAAATAAAAAAGTTGCAATTATAAAATTGAAATTATTAAAAAATTGCTTATGTTTAATTGTACACCGTTATATAATCAACAGTGCAATAATGCTATATCATTGAATTATTAATTGTAATTAAATTTGTGCAATGAGTGAATTCGCGCGCATAACAAAGAACCATTACCTACATTTTTTTAACCCACCGCGGGTATCGCCAAAATTGCGCGCACTCTGCGTTGATAATAAAATGTAGTTCGCAACTCGTCGCTAGAGATCCCTGGCGACACTAGTCTGCCACTAATTTATTAAACTTTCACCACCTATTATCCAGACCAAATCGATTTTTTTTTACAGCTCCTAGTTGGAAATAATATAAAACGATGTTGCTCGATTTTGAACCACAAAAATATTAATTAGATACTTAGCCCATTTCTCAATAAAAAAAAAAAAAAAAAAAAAAAAAAAAAAATCATCTCGGTTATACATTAAAATTATATTATAAAAAATGGATGGTAGTTGGATAAATTTTTCTACTTAGCCAATGAACTGCTGCTGCAAGAGATAAATTCGTATTATTCTCATCCAGGAAAATTATTTTTTCAATAATTTTTACGCAGCAACAATATTTTATATTGTTATAAATTATAATATATATAAGAATCTTGTAAATTAATCAATTCTGTCAAGAGTCAGAGTTATAAAAATTTGATAAATCAAAGTAATAGGGCTAAAACGTCGAAAAATGCTGATTTTTAGAGGGAAAGATCCCTTGTGTAACATTTATATAGGGTGAGAATATATTAAGCTGCTTTAGAAAAATCATACATTAATAATAGGTCTGATAGAAACATTACTTTTGAAAAGAAAAAAAAATGTCCAACAGAATTGCAGTTAGTACATTTTTTATTCTACAAAGGTATTGTTTAATATATTATGCAGTTGCTTAGCTTATTACTCACAATAAACCGAACTTTTATCAATATTCTTTCTAATAATAGCTTAGATCCTATATTTTCATTTTTTCTTTTTCTTTTTATTAAATACTAATTTAATTATCATTGCTTTGTTTATCATTGATTTTTTTGTGAATAGATGAATTCAACGTTTGGCTTCCACACGAGCATTGAGCAATCTTCTCCCTAGTTTATGCTAGTTTCAACGGTATCCTTCTTTCATGTGTTGCAGCCATCCTCCGATATATTGATGGTATGGAATGGTATACGGTATATTGCTTTGGTGGGTCGGGAGGAAGTAATAAGGGTAAAAAGAAACTCTTTTTCTCCCATTTATACACTATACGATAACTAGCGCTTTTCACTGTGGTATTTTTTAGATAGTAGTAACGGTGATGGGTTTTCCTTTCTTGGATACACGCTAACCTGGAACATCGTTAAAAGGGTATACTTCAGGATAAAAACGTTAACGGTTCAATATTTATTCATTTTATGAGAGGATAAACTTTTCATCTGTTCAGTGTACCAAGGCATAGCAGTACTATTTTAGTGGTGGATTTAAATTAGAAAAGAAATTAGAAATTCATTAACTTTTTTAAATATACAGATTTAATATGTGCAATATACTTAAATATATTTAAAAACAACTGAATAGATGAACCTTGTCGTTCTTAAATCATTTTTTGTTGTTGAATAGTTATATTTTTTACATAACATTACCAAATTTTTTAGAATTTTGTTTATCATTTAAAAAATGTAACAATTTATTTGAAAAATATTTCATATTTTTAAATCTTTCAGTTCTCTCAAATTCACTTAAAATTTAATGTAAAGTAGAATTCTATATCTTTTGATTTTATGTAAAAATAATATTGTATTTTATAAAAGTAATTATAATAATTTTTTGCAGTTTGTTGCAATAATACATAATCAATCAAAATATTTTAATGTAGATTACTAATAAATCGACTGAGAGTATTGCTAAATTAATTGTTTTTAAATTTTGAAAAAAAATGAACAAACTTATACAATAAATAAACATACACTAACTAAATTAATATTGATGTTATTTTTATTCAATTAAATATTAAAATAAGCTGTAAAAATAAAGATAAAAAAATATTGCTTGATTGTTAATACAGGGAGTAGCAACGCAATTCTTTTTCATAAGGTAATAAATTTTCTCATGAGCTACTGAAGGATGCATAGAGTTCTACATTATCTATGGATATCGTAACTTTTAAATATTATGCCAAGTTGTTTTACTTATGGTAAAATATTCATGTGAAAGTATTTATATTGTATGGTGTACTTAATATATTTTTTTGTTTTCTATAAATACAAAATAAGATTAATTAACTAATTAACTATTGTCAGAATATATAAGTTAGCAAAATTTCATAATTTTTTCAAATAAATAACTAAATAAACACCTTATTATTCTTCATGTTACTGTTTTTAAACTACCGTCATGAAAATAATTTAAATTTAGTATCAACTACTTGATAATTAATTCTAGGTATTTTTATAATTGAAGAATCTGAAGGTATTGCTATAAGGACACTCAACATAAAAAAAAGTATCATTTGGAAAATTATTATTAACAGTTAACATATAATAATATAAATATATATATATATAATATTAATTTATAATCTATAATATTATTATATTTATATAATAATAAGACTAGTAGTAATAAGAGTAGTAAAGCTTATAATTTTAATTATAATTTATTTCGTATAATTTTTTAGTTTAAAAGTCTATGTGACAGAATACTTTACTTAAATATTAAATTTTTATAGATTAATAAAAATTAAATATTTAAATTAAAAGTTTTTTTTATTATGTATCATTTTAGTATTAAAAATTATTTTTAGTTAAATATGAAAAATTTACAAATGCTGACTTCTAATTTTATGATTTTTTAATTTAACTAATAATTAATTATTGTTGATTAGTGATATGAATCTAAATAGTAGCTAAATAAATGTATGAAAAAACAACAAATACTATAATATCAAACAAATTTTTTTGAGAATTTAAATAAATTTATTAACAATATATTATATCACGTTTAAGATAAATTAAAATGTATTAATATTATTAAAATAACAATATTATTTGGTACAAAATATTTTGTACAAAATTTTGATTGAAAAGATACAGTATCACAGTTTTCTTCTATAATTGTATTTGCGCGTCATTCCTGTGACCACACGAGTAATCACTATTGGTTTATGGTGCAGTATATTTTTTAAAAAAAATCAGTAATTTTATCTAAAAAAAATTGTAAGTGTCTTTGCATAAAAAGAAAATAGTTGTAATAAATGCATATTTTTTTAATTAATTGTATAATATAAAAATGTATTTTTAATCATATATTAAAGTATAATTATTAATAGGTGTTTCTTGTCAAAACATTGAAGTTTTATTGATTATAGTCTGATATTCAAAGTTTTCGAACTCCATACGTCGTGGCTTCTTTTTTGTATTTTATTAGTCGACATAGATGCTGAATACGTAATGTGCGGGCAAATAAAAGTTCAGATTACACTCTTCAGGTATAAAAGGAAGAAGTTCCTTGACTCGATGCTCATCGATCAACACTAATAATAAATTGAACTATTCGAAAAGAAGTGGAAGTTTAGTGATTATCTGTATCGTGAAAAAATGTCAAAGCCATATTTTCAATCTTAAATATCTTTATCATCTACCAGGTTGAGGCGAATAGTTGTAAATAAGAATACGCAATCAATATAGAAATATCGTATCGTTGGTGTTATTACCAACATTTTCCATATTTAAAGTAAGTGTACGTAATTCTTCGCAATTTTTAGTCATGAAATGAATTGTGATAGTAAATTGTGTGCATTTTAGTAAAAATAATTTTTTTTATTAATAGTAAGTTTTATCTATCGTATCAATATTTTTTAGCTGTAATTTATGATTCACCAGAGTTGAATTTTAATGTAAAATAATGAATTGTACAAATACCTTTATATTGAAATCATCGTTTTTTGTTTTATAGCTATAATTTTGCAAATTTATTAAAATATCAGTGTGATTATTGGGCCTAAATTTATATTTTTCTTTATTAAATTTGAATATTATTTTTTAATTATTTGAAATTATTTTTACTAAAGAGGCATGTATTATACTCTGGTAGATCAACTTGTATTAATGTGTCGCATTCGTAGTTTGAGGTACAATGAATTTCCAAAATCCAAAAACTCTGAATATTCTTTATCACAAAATAGTAAAGATATATTATTAATCTTAATAGTTTTTGTGTAAATAAAATTTTATAATATACATGTATATAATTAGTTTGATTTATATAAAGTTACGCAAAAAGAAAGTTACTGAATAAGAGTTTTGGAAATTAGCGAATGATAGCAAATATCTAAGGGAAAAGTTAAACGGCAGAATACAAAATAATGAATCGATCAATCTTTTTGAAAAAGTATATATAATAAAACAATCGGAAGTGAGAAAAGCAAATGATATAAGTGCTTTATAAAGTTGAAATAATTCAAAGAAAAAGAATTTTATAATTCAAACAAAATTAGAAAAAATTAAGAAAATAATTATTAATTTAAAAAAAAATAAAAATATATCATATGTATTCGAGGTAGCTAATGAAGTATTAAATTTTATTATAAAAGTGTTATTAAAAAAAAAAACTGACTGAAATAGTAAATAGTATTTAAAGGGGTCAGGAACGACAAGAATGTTAATAAGGCGTTAATGATATTGGATTGTCGATCTTGATGTTAGGGTGTAGATGTAATTAAGCAAAAAATTGTGGTTTACGCCAACGTTTCGACGAGATTTAAAAAAGGTATTTATGTGTATTTATACAAATTTAATATTGTTATTTTTAATTAAATGTGTTATATACTGAATTATTTCAATAAAGGCCTTGACAATGATGAGGAAATATCTTGTCGACGTATCTTGTAATTGGGGTAATTTATTCAATAATACTAAATAAGGTATTGATCCAATATTTGATGTTATAAATAAACTGGAAAATACAAAATGTGGAGAGATAATATTAATGAAAATAGCCTACAAGGTATTTGAAATTTGACTAAAACAATAATAGACAATTATATGATGAATGAAAATTATAAAAGAAAAGGATAAAGAAAAATTTTATTGGTAAAGTATTCATTGGTGTAAAAGTGTTTAGTTATTTAATGTAAACGTTTAATATAAATAAAAAATGATAAATGTCAAATAAATGAGCAGAAATTAGAGCAAAATAGGATAATAGAAAATATCTACTAGGAAACCAGAATGAAGATAAAAATAGAAGAAGCAATAGTTACTGAATTACAATTTGAGAAAAGTACGAGACTAAGCTATCCATTGAGCTGTATTAGTCAATTCTGTTAGTCAATATTACTTTATCGAATTTGGATCAAAATCAAGAAATGTTATAGAAAAAGAATAAAGTTATGAAAACTAGAGATAAAATAATCATTTATTAAATAATATCATTTTATCAGTAAATAACAATAGCAACTTAGATTATTAATAAGAAACAAAATATTGATTATATAAAAGAAAGATCTAGAAGTGAGCATGAAAAAAATTATGAGTTAAAAAGAAAAGATTAAAAGATCTGATCAAATTTGAAATATAGAATAAAGAAAATTAAAGTTTGAATTAATAATGGAATACGTGTCTGAGTTATAAATTTTCAGAGAACAACAAAATGGATTGTGACGTAAAGAGCAAGAAAGAAAAGTTGATATGATACTTAGCAGAAGGAAAGATGAACATGAAAAATGAGAATTTTATAATTTGGTTTTTTCAAGTATGCAATAGAGATTTCTGGTGATGAAGCAAATATAAGAAGTTAAACTAGATTAAATGAAGTTATTTAAAATTAATTTAAAGATAGATATAAATACTTCATAATGTATTTTAATGATGGGTGCAAAACGAAATTGATTATACATTAAGTTGTTGAAAAGAGAAATCATACATAAACATAAGATACGAAGTGTTGATATTAAAGAAGAAGAAATCTTGGTAAATTTCAGAATGAGTAATGAGACGAGAGAAGAATAAGTACTAGAAGATAGAAAAAGATTAAAAGTGTAAATTGTGTAGAAAGAAAGAAGTAACGATTGGGCTCATGTTTGAATAATGTCTGATAATTGTGAGAAAAAATCTAGAGATGATGACAGCAAAGAAAAAAACTTAATAAGGGTGAATGATGATATGATTTAATATTTATTAATTATTCATAGTTATCTAATTTTTTTCACTATTAGTAAATAAATATTTTAATATTAAATAATGAAATAGTCAATTTTATTTTACTAAATTTATTTTAACAAAATTATTTAATTTTTGTATCTATTATCCATGAGAAATAAAAACATTTTGTACTGAATATTATTTAAATTTAATGCTGTTTCATTAAAATTTTTCCGTGTTAAATATTGATAAAATATATTTCTATATAACAATAAAATTAAATTTATAAATCAAAATGTTCAAAATGAACTATAATAAATCACAAAAATAGTTATTTTTTATATTTAGTAATAATCTCTTTTAGTAAGC
The DNA here is from genome assembly GCA_018907245.1 of Eupristina koningsbergeri. Taxonomy (NCBI): domain Eukaryota; kingdom Metazoa; phylum Arthropoda; class Insecta; order Hymenoptera; family Agaonidae; genus Eupristina; species Eupristina koningsbergeri. The sequence goes on along the minus strand of JACCHV010002777.1, from coordinate 445,770 downwards.
CTTCTTAGTAATTTTATATAAATTTCATTTAAAACTAGGTGTATGTATATACACGCGTGTACGATTTTAATATTTACAATATTATTTGGCAAATTTTTCATCATGAAAAATTTTATTATATGATTTATTACATAAATTACCATTTAGATTTTGTAAATTTTTTAGAAGAGTGTCTCCATGTTTTCATTCTAGATTATATATATATACCAATCAAGTTATTAAATTAAATGATATTAAATGTTTCTTGTTTTTTTTCATTGTTAATTAATAGTATGAAACATTTTAGTTTGATTGTTTTTAATATTAGAATTTTACAATATAGCTAATAAAAAATAGCTGTCTAACAATTGTAGATTAGTTGTATTATACATTTAAAGTAAATAACAATTATAATTTTATAAAAATCATCTAAAAGTATTTCTAATAACATAATAATAATTATTTTAAAAAAATATACATATAACACATAATGAATTTGGTTAATACAATTTTCACTATAAATCGTTCGATCAATTTTTCAATCAATCGGAATCGGATCAAAAGAAATCGGAAGTAAAATTAATCACAAAAAAAATTTTTCTTAATTTAATCTTAATCATAAAAAAGAATAACATATACATTCAACGCGTTTGATCTCCAAGAGAGATTTACAAGCGTACAACGCATTGATACTTATTTTACATACCAACATAATAAGTTTTTGTGTAAAAGTATTTTCTATTTCACAATTAGATAATCGTTTAAGCTATTGTAATTAAAAGTACATATATGTGTACAAATGAGTGAATTTGAATTTAGTTCTCCGAGAAAGAAATTCTTATTTTATGTTCGAGCAATGAATTTAATTAATAGTTACTTTTATACATTGATATGCATATTATAAACATATACTTCTGAAGGCTTTGTGTATATTATAGTATTTTATTTATTACATTCATATTATGTATATTATTTTATATTAAGAAGCATTACATTTTTTACAATTTATTGCTAAATGATACAAAACAAATTTTTAAATTATTTATAAATATTCATAAAATCGCAGTTATTTGCAGCATTACCAATATTTTTTAAATTTAGAGTTCATTTTAACTAATGCTTATATAAATTTTAACTAAATCTCAGAATAAATTTTTAATAGAAGTTCAAAATTTATATAAATTATAATGGTTGTATAAAAATATTTTGAAAGGGTAAAGTTTATATTGCACATTGACATTAAAATTAAAAAAAAATAGAAAAAAAAAATAATATAAGTTACATAATTTAACTCAATACTAATAATAAAAATTATATATTTATTATTGAATATATTTTGAGACGATAATTTATTTTATATTCATTTTTTTACTTTATTATTTTTAATATTCATCCTTCATACAGACAAAGATCTACAAGGATACACAATTAAATTTGATTAATATAATGAAGGCGTCAACATTATTAAAATGAATTTTAAATATTTATAAGCTAAAAAATTATTATTATAAACATGACTGATATTGAAAAGTCGTAAGTGAAAAAAACTGCACACCGGTATTTTTAAGTATTTTTGTAATTTTTTTTAATTCTCGTTTATTTTATAATATATATATACATATATTATTATTATTATTATAATAAATATACAAATACATAGCGGAGAAAAAATTTTATTTTAAAGTATAATTTTTAATGTACTATGTAGTATTTGTAAAAAATGCTTAAATATTATTTTTTATTTAGCATATAATTGAATTTAAAATACTATTTTCTAGACTCATAAAAACTAAAAAAAAAAATACATAAATTTCTAAATTTTTATCAGGAATATTGAAAAGTAATACAATCTATTTACTCCATTATATTTTAATAAAATTACAACTTAGTATTAAGTACTTTAGTATATAATATCTTATTAAAGAATAATTTCATTGTATTTAAAATTAAAAATAGTATTTGTAATTATTTTGGTTAAGAAATTAAATGTTTTTATAGCCATAACATATTAAAAATAGATCAAATTCATTTTAAATATTAAAACTTAAATAAGTAACTATTAAACGTTTTGAAGATAAAAAGGAATATGATATGAATTGAAATCAACAGTTTTTTAAAGTAAATAAGATAATTGTTTTATTATTAATTATAAATTTTTTATATATTTTTAATACTATCATAAAATGTTTTTTTTTTTTCTAAATTTTTCAAATTATTAAAACCATTTCTACATATGAATCTTAAATATAGACAAATATGTATAAATTGTTATTGCGATCATTTTTATAATTATTTATATTTTTGTAACTTTAAGACAAGTTACATTTAATTATAAGAAAAGTTATAAATTTTATTAACAATATTTCCTTAAATTCTGTATTTACAATGACTCGTCAACATTAACCATTACATTCATTAAAATATTCTCTTATTTTAATAATAATTCAAAATAAAAAGTTTTAAATACAGCACCACTTGCTTTATAAATATCGATTGGAACTAGGCCATTTAGGCACAAATATGCGTAATTGAAATTGCTACGCATTTAACTGCCCGTGTCCTGAACGTCCTGATTCAACAGCTGCAGCAACAACCTGACTTAAGCCTAGACTGGCACTTGATGTAGAAGTTACAGTTCCTGGTTGTGGAGTTGTTACTCCTGCAGAAACTGACGTTGCATTAGTCAAATGATGTCCAAAAAAATTGGTCCCAGAAGATACATATGGTGGTGCTGGATGATGATAATATCCTGGTGGTGGAGGTGGAGGTGGTGGATGATGAAGATGAGTATGGGTATGAGGGATTGGATGCGTATGACCATGAGGGTGTGTAGTGAATAAAAATGTTGGCCCATAAGGAGTTGTATGAGGTGGTGTTGTTGGAACTGTTGGGCTATTGACATCAAGTCCAGGATTCTGTTTTTTCCATTTGGTCCTTCTATTTTGAAACCAAATTTTTACCTGAGTTTCAGTAAGAGACAAAGATAAAGCGAGATTAAGCCTTTCACAAACTGATAAATATCTTGTAGTTTTAAATTTATTTTCAAGAGCCACGAGTTGTTCATAAGTAAAAGCCGTTCGAGCTCTACGTGGTTTTCCGCCTCCAGAACTTCCATTGCCACCTCCACTACTATTTCCATTACTTTGAACAGATTGAAAATTTTGATTTTGATTACTAGAAGATGAGGAGGATCCAGACTGACGTTTTTTACCATTATTGTTGTTGTGACTATTACCAGTACCACTACAGTTCGATGGAGTAGAAGCATTACTATCATGAATGAGGCTAGAATCATCATTATCATGTTGGTCGAAAGTACTAGTATGAATGTCTACATCGTCGTCGTCTTCATTATCTAAACCCTCATCATCCATGTCTATATCTAGATGATCCGATGTATCGGCTTCATCTTCCTGGCCACTACCACTTGCAAATTCACCCCTTGAATCATCGTCTAAAAAAATTTGAAATTTTAAAATTTAAACTAATTTTTATTGTTTATTTTGTAATGTTAGAATAATTTCTGAATTTATCTTTTTCTTATGCATCTACATATAAATACATATGTATAAAGTATATATATATATATATATATATACATAATCATAGATAATCATAGTTATTAAATTTTTTTTTTAAATATGAAAAGTTTAAAAAAGAAATATTTCAGTAAAATATAAAAATAATTTTTATTAAAATTATAGATTAAAACGTTTTATAAGTGTAATATAAAAATGTTAAATTAATAATAATATAAATAAATATTATATACTATTACAATAGTTGATCTTATAGTTTTAATTTAAATATACACGCATATTATAAGATATTTTTCAACTTTCATTAATTTATTTTGTTGTTACAAATTTTTAAAATACATTGTAGTTTTCATAAATATTATATAATATCCAGGAACTAATATTTTCCTAGCTTAAACATAGAATTAATATAAGTACATAAAATACCGCAATATATGTATATAAAAATAATTATAAAATTTCGAAGGTGAGAAATAAGTAAAAAAAGGACAAGGATAGTAACGATACGGGATACGGGGAACAATAAATACAATGGTATCAATGGTTTTAATAAAAGCAAAGCAATTTCGAGATTTAGATTATCCAAATGACGATGCTATCTATTCCTTTCCCCACTTTATTTGAGTATCACAGTGAATCGACAAGTAAATAAGCGTGAATCGAAGATGATTAACATCGTAATAGGATTTGAATTTCGTTAACATGTAAAATTTCTTATCGTGTGATAAGTATTCAATAAAGGGATGAACTTTTTATATGGTGTATGTTTAAAATTGCTTTCTAAATATAAATATACCTCTTTTTTCTTTTATTTTTTATAATTAATATATGCATATATAATTGGGAATGTAGCGTGCCGGTCATGGCCGGAACAAAATAATTTTATGAATCACTCGTGCTTCGATTGGTCGAATCATCAGCCGCCAAATTTGAAACCTGTACACTAGTTGGTCGACTCATCAGACGTCGGACCCGAAACCTGTAAACTACTTGAAGCGTCGGTACTTCAGCTTAAGGTATAAATATCGGAATTGTGAAAAGAAATAAGAAAAGAAACAACCAAGACTGTTCGTGGTATATGTATACTCTTAGTTATCCATCTTCCGTCGGAAAAGAATATTCGTGGTGTGCATATTTCCTGATCATCTATCCCGCACCTCCCTATGTCCTTTACATATATTTCATCCTTACTTAATCACAATCTCTTACATTCTTTATAATTCATATCCAATAAATGAAGACAACTCGCATAAATTTTTGATACCGTAATTTAGTTTCTTAGGAATTAGTAGCCTCGATAAATTAACAGAGTATTGAAATAAGACAGATTAATCTATAAATAATATAATATAATATAATGCACGATCTGATACAATGCGATTGTATTTTTTTCAGTAGTGAGGTTACCTGAGCCACTACTTTATGAACCTTTATTTTAATGAAATAAAACCTAAAATTTTACATGATAAACTTGTCATAAGCGAGGTATAATCCATCTATATAACAAATTATTTGCTAGATCATTTCTGCAAAGTAAACTTGAAATATTTAGTCCATGATAATTTTGGTAGCTGTTGTTCGACGTATTTTTTTCCCATAGTGCATGCATTAATACTAGGTAATATTTCTGTTATTACGAATTTCATAGTTTTTAGAGTATACATTATTCCTTCAGAAATTCTCAGTTTCTCTAACTTTGACATACTCTTACCATTTCTAACTCTTAATTATATTTACGAGTTTTATATACTTTATTTTTAATTTAAGATATAAATTTCTCAGAGCTTCGTATTCAGTAGCATTTTTCTTCCATTGAAAAACTTATTTTCATCTGATGATAAGTTTTCTGATGAACATAAACACTGTGCTATATCAGAGAATAGTCAATTTGTCTTTCTGGTATGATTTCTTTGCATACTCTTTTAAAAATATTTGTTAAGGTATTATCACGACTAATTGAGTCCTGAATTGATATTAAAGGAACATTTGGAATAAGGATTCTTTTCTTTGAGATGTAGAAAAATCGAGAATTTATTAGTCTCAACACTTTTTATCTCTTAATCCGCTTTTATGTTTCATGTCACAATGTTTCAAAAAAGTTATGCTGATGGTTCTATTATCACTGATAGTTCTGCCTAACCAATCATTTTTTTGTCATCTTTTTAGAGTCTTTCATGTTGATATTACAGCAACACTATTTTTTCCAATTTGGCTTGGTATAGTAGATAACCTTATAGATTATCTAGTTCACTTGTGATGAATAAATTCAAATTAATCACTAAGCTTTCAAATAATTCCTCCTCCTGAATCATATAGTGTTCTAGAAAGAAGATCTAATATTCAAGTTTTTTCGACAAGAAATTTTTTATTACCAAATATCCTAAATATTATATCAAGGTAATATTAATTGATATATAAAAATACTTGTGAGATCTGTAAATTCACTGTAATAATTACAAATTGAGAACTGTATACATGCCGTAATTTAAGGATAGTAATATCAGACTTGAGCACTATTATTATTATTATTATTATTATATTATAATATTATTATCAGAGTGAACAAAGGGTATTTTGTCACATTTTTGTATCTACTCAAAATTCTAATTTTTCCTATAGTAAGGTTCTTGCACGACTAAATATATCCATAATAATTTTAGATAATCATAATAATAAAAAGTGTGAATATTTTACGAAATATTAAAATAAAGGATATAATGATATAAAATAATTATAAAAAAATTAAAATAATAAAAATATTGTAATACAATATATAATGATATATAAATTCGATTAAGGAAAATCTCCAATATAATTGCATTATATAAGTATAGGTACATGAATTCCTAAAAATATAAAAGGCAGCGGAAGTCTGCGTTCGGTAAAATTAATAAACACAATTTTACGACAGATACTTTGCAGCAGCACCGCGAAGTATGGACTTATTTTTAACAGCCAATACAGAACACAGCTCATAAGCAAGTATAGATCCCATATTTGAATGCAATACAATTGTGCTAATAGCAGATCATGGAAAATCTTGCTCGTAGGTAACTGGAGAGTAAATACTAATTCATTATCGAGGAGCTGTATCGTGATTCAGTGAACCCAAGAGATGCCTGCTGACGTGCGTCTAATTCGCGAGCAGGTTGGTTAGTTGATATCTAGATAACATTTGCGAGTACCAGAAAAGCTAATGCCATCAGCCATAGAATTAATTTTAATAACTAATTTAATTTTGGAACGTCTATGTAACAATAGATGCAGACGGTAAACATTCTTTTGGATGCATATAAATTTTTAGATGTAACTACTAGTAACTATTTAGAAAATCTGGAAGATTTAAATAGTGTAAAAAGAATTAGAATATCTAGGTAGTCTTAAAAATCTATGAGACAAAACTGCACTAGAAAGCTAATAACGAACCATTGAATACCAGCCACAATGAGCTCTGTCCAATGTCCAGGTACGCTAATTAGTCAGAGCTTTATTGTAATTCATAAAATATTTCAACTGATTATATCATATTTATATTTAAAATTTAAGTAACTATTTATAATACAAAGAAGACATTTATTATTTTTAGTAAATATCTGATCTTTTTTTAATTTTCTGGTCTTTATATGTATTATTGAATATTCAATTTAAAAAAAATAAAAATAAAAAATTGACTAATCAGAAAAATGATAATTGCCAGTAATTAATAAATTAATATTGCAGATTTAACTTGAATAAAAAAATTAAATTGTTCAAGATTTTAATTCTAAACTACTATATAAATTAAACATTTAAATTAAAAAATTAAATTTTAAGCAATAAAATACTAAACTCAAAAATATTGAAAATTTAACTTGATACTTTTTAAAATTTTAGATAAATATATATATTTATATATACCATACATTTATTTTAAGTTAAGTAATATTCTAAAAAAATTTTATCGCGTTGTTAAAATCTGAATTTAGTTATATTGATCTTACAGAGTATAGAATTAAAGATGATATTGAATGTACTTATTTTGGTCACAACTGAATATTGCAAAAAATTTTGACAAAAATTTGTATATTTATATTAAGTACTTTTTACATAAATATTAAGTTAATTTTTTAAATTTCTCAAAAATTTCTAAAGTCAATATTCTATAACTTACGTACTCATTAATGTATTTATAATTCCTAATAAAAATAAAACAAACGAATTTAAAAGTGATAATATTTTAAACTATATAATGAACTTTAAAAGTAAAAATGTTAATTATTTAAGCACTCAGAGAAAACTTCATATAATCTTTCTGTTTGGATACTCAGATTGTTTTTTAATGCGATTATCTATTCTAAGAGTTGTTTTGACTTAAGCGACGGGAGAATTCTATTCATTTTGAGGGGAAGCATGGCAGAATGTTAGAAGAGTGATACTAGAAGCGAAATAGAAAATTACTTGTACAAATGACAGGGAGAAATAAAGATAGATCAATAAATTGATAGATAATAGAAGAGAGAGAAAGGTATATAACAAAGAAATAGAAATCTAGTAAGAGAAATAGTGAGGGAGAGACAAAATAGGGATAAGGATTTAGTGTATTGAAGAAGTGAAAGAAACTTTAGGGATGGCAAAAAGCAATGGTGCAAATAATAGAATTCAAAGTATATTAGGTTTAAATTCTAAATAATTCTCTCATTAAAAAAAAAATATTTTGAATTTGATAAATTTGTTTTTTATTTGAACATTAATTTTAAAATCTGATACTATTTATTCATTCTATTAATTATTACGATAAGAATTATATAAAAAAATGATTCATATTTTCTTGTTACATCTCTAGCTCATTATGTCATTATCTTGTAATGATATCATCATTATTATCATTATTGATAGTTATTCTTACATTTCGATAAATATATTAAACAATACTTAGTTTATGATTTTTAAAAATAATTTTGATTTTTACAAGAGTTGATTCTAAAATAACTATTTTAAATTCTAAAAAATGTTCGAAAAAGAAAGTTTAAATAAATATTTGGAAGTCTACACGAATTCAATCGTAAAGAGCGACGTTAAAAGTCAATCCAAATTTAGAAGTGGATTTTTGAGCGATTATTAACCATAAAAAATCCCAAATATGTGACAAATGAAACAATACAAAATACATGTGAAGATTTTGTTTATAATTTTTGATAAATTTGTAGAAAAGAAATTGTCGAGTAAAGTAAACATTTCTGAGAGATAAAAATTAAATTAAATTTATAAGAGAAGAGTATAGAAAACCTGCGATAGGACAATGTCAACGATTGAGGCGAATTAGCAAGAAATCGAGGGGTAGAGAAATTCATTGTAATGTAGAGAGCCAATTTTCTGGGCGGCTTGGTGCAAAGTAATACGATGCCGTGCGATTATCATAACAACCGAATGATATTATTCCCGTGGTGAATGACAAGGATGTCTGTTTCTGTCGACATTGTTCTCTCTTTTACTATTCGGATAATATATAAAATTTGAAATAGATTTTTATAAAAATAGATTCTACAAAATTACGACTGATGATAAGAGTTCGAGTTTGATGCAATTTTAACAGAGGCATTACGCACGCCAATATATGATTAATCCTTTAAGGAGTATAATTTTGGAACAGTATGCAATATATTCACTGGCACTGTTTATAATTTCAAAAATTATTAATTTCCAAAAATTTAGAATTTGTATTCGTAGATGTAGATTTATTTACACATCATAAGTATTAGTATTTCTAAAGAAGTTAATAAATTAATAGCTACAATAACATGGCTATAATATTTGTTGTATAAATAATTTTCTATTTCCGAAGAATACATTGAAGAATACAAACAGTATTGATAAAAATTGTACATAAAAATTTTAAAAAATTTCTTAAACTACAGATTACGTATAAGTATCACATATTGCTACTTACATTTTCTATTTTAATACTTAATATATAATTATAATATTGTGCAGTAATATTGGATAATTTAAAAACTTTTTTTAATATTTTTATTTTATTTATATTTAAATTCCGTAACTATTAATATTTTTCTTATTTATCTTTAAAAATATTTGCTTTATAAGATTTGTTAAAATATTTTTTGGAAATATTTTGAATCAATCACTTGGGTATTTTTTACATATTTCATTTGCGCAATATTTATAATAACTACATTATATATGTAATCATTAAAACACACTTATTACGTTGTTCTTTTCCTTAAAAATAAGAGGTTTCAATCTGGTAGGTAAAAAAAAGCAAATATATTAAGTGTCAATAACGTTTCGACAGAAATATTTCTTGACTTTTATTATAAAATTCATAATATTTATTTGAAAAAGTATAAATATAAAAATAAAAATTACAATTAAAATTAACTGAGTATAGCACAAATGTTAAACAAACTCGAAAAACTGTACCAAGGTAAGGCCATATCAAAATTTGTTATACCAATATAAGATGTAAATATTACGCATTTTTATCGAAACACCATAATTGGTGGTCGTTTTAAACAATAAGAACTTATAACTAGAATTAAAAATTTTTTTTATTTTTAGAGTATTTTGTTTTATTTTTTTGAAAAGAATTTTTGAAGCTTTCTTCTTTTTACTTTTTTTTAATATAGAAAATTATTGTACTGCTATAATTATATTTATAGTAATTATTAAACTATATTACAAAATACTTTTATATAATCAAGTTGCTGTTTTTAAAATTTTGTGCCTCTATATTCTTGTTATAATATTGTGTTTAATATATGTATAATGCTTATATAACAATCTAATGTAATAATCTATATAATAATTTAACTGCGAAACTGTTGTTGAAACTAATTTTATACACAGCACCTGTAATTTCCTACTTTTTTTGCTTTTATTTATCTAATATATCAATTGTTTTCTAACTAATAGAAATAGTATGTAGTATGTTCTCTAGTCTCTGGAATTTTATAAAATATTGTTAAGATACGGCAAAAAAATTAATTATTTAGTAAAATTTTATTATTTTTATTTTTATATTTTTAATATTTTTATTAGTGAAATAATCAAGACAAAAATTATTTTATAAAATATTTTGTAAAATACTTTTTAATATTGTTTAAATGAACTAAGTTATTAATAAGTATAATCACCCGGATTCTAAGATTAAATAAAATAAATGTCTTTTATCAAATCATTCGATGCTTAATTTCCCATTTTAAATATTGATTTTTTATACCAATTTTAAATTATTTTAATATTTTAGTTAGAAAATTTTAGTTTCCATTTTATGCGTAAAATATGTATAATTACTAGATATACATTAAAAGTAGTTTAACCAACATACTCCTGTAAAATCTTTAAAACTGGAGACAAAATTGAATTATTAATTATAAAAAAGGTAATTATTAATTTATATTGGTTATTTAAAAAAAAAATTTTAATCAATAATAATTAAGTAAAAAATATTTATATTTTTAATAAAAATCTGAGCACAAATAAGATATTTAAATGTTGGAGTAACATAAAATAAACTTTATTTTTTAGTATAAAAATTGCTTCTGAAAAGGATTTTTTTATTCAATAAATTGAATATTATGAAGAAACTTTTTCATACAAAATTTAATAGAATTTTTAATAGAATAATTAATTGGAAAAAAATTGTGGTTTTCATTGAAAGTCTTAAGACTGTCAATTTTGAGATCATCCATTGCTATATCTGCAAAAAGTAGTAAAATCAAGTAGTTCGTGACGGTTTAAAAAATTTATTCATATACAGTATTTTAAAAAATGAATTATATATTCTTATTATTCGATTTATTATACCTTTTGTATAATTGAATTTTTATTTTTTATGGTATTCTGTAAATTACATAGTAAAAAAAAATATAAATTATTTAATCGAAAACATGTATTTATTGTGATTTTTCCATTATAATTTTATTTTCTGTGTATACATTTACATATTAATATCTATAGTTAAACATCAGTTTAACAATATTTTTGAAAATTACAAGATTCGATTAATAAAATTATTATATAAATTAAACTTGATACAAAATCATAAAGTTTTTAAAAATATATGTATATTTTTTTAATGAAATACTTATGTACACTTATTATATATATACTTATTAATTATGAAATTCTATAAAATCATTAGTAGTATAATGGAAAATAATTGTCTAAATTTTGCCTATTAAAATTTTTATTTTAGTTATGAAAACCCTTGCATATAGTGTCCTATCGACAGCGTAGAATATTATGAAAAAATTACCATTTAAATACAAAAGTAATTATTAATTTTAAATTAATTTAAGTATTTATAAGATTACCATAATATTATAGTAGTTTAATATATCCGTTTATAAATGATTTACTATGAAGAATATATTTTTTATTAAAATAAAGTGACTCAAAAAAATCTTATTGTTTATTATAATAAGAAAAAATATCTGGGAACTTTTTTTTAACAAATTAATCAACAAATAATTTTGTTATAACAATAAAAATACGTAAATAATTAATATAACTAAACTATAATTAAATACTGCAGTTCTAAATTAATTTAAACGATTAAAATAAAAATATTTTTAATCATTATTAACGTCAAAATATATTTAAATCAAATTAATTTGAATATGACAAACTATAATATATGACACATATGGCATAATGTTCAATATCAATAAAACGTAGTCAATGAACAAATAAAAATAATTTTAACATCTAATGGAAAATTATTTGTTTTCGTTAATTTATACATCAAAAATATTAAGCAAATTAAGTAGTCTTTAAAAATAATAAAAAATAAAAATAAAAAAGTAAAGGGAAAAATCGAGATTAAGATGTTAATGAAGCTCAATAATTTTTGCATTTATACATATTTCAATAATTAACGAACATATGTTTTTTAGAAGAAAACGTAAATTTTAAACGTACAAATATTATTCTCTAAATCATCCAAATATTTCTAAAATAAATGAGCTTGTTACCGCGTATACAGAAACGTCCACATTATCACTTTTTTGTCGTCATCCCTTCGGAGTACAGTCAGGCGCCCGTCGCTAACTTATATTATACTACACATAAATAGCTTCGTGAAAAGACAAGAATTGCAAGATCTTTTAAAGAAAATAAAAGTAGAATAGGTAGAAGGGACTCAAGCTTCTAATTTTAGAAATTAGGAAATATGCTTTAAAGCTTACGAATAAAATGAAAAGCCGAACATTTGTGCTCTCTTCGGCTTATTTTTTCTCTTTTAATTTATAATTCTGATGACGTAAATTCTCATATTTTACCTTAATTTTAATTTAATTTATTGAAATATAATTTGACCCTTTTACAAATAGTATTATATATTTGTTAGCCAATATCGAATTAAAATAATAGATATAAATCACGTTTTATTAAAAATATATATATTTTTCTAATTTTCAAGGCAATTACTCAAATTAATTATTAAAAAGTAACACCAGTATTTTATAAGCTTCAAAAAAATGTTTTCCAATAATAAATTTCTTAGTAAAATTCTTATACCAATAAAATCATCATAATTCAATTTTTTCTCAAAATTTGCTTTTGTTTTCATTATTTATTATAATTTTAAATTATTTGATGAATATATATGATTTTTTAAACAATTTATTTTTTGTTTGAAATTACAAATACAATTTCCTATGAATAAATATGTTCATAGAAAATATATTTAAATAAAATTAAAAATTCAATAATAATATAATAAAATGTTGAGAATTATTATTGATATTTAGTAAAATTAAATAATGAAATAAATACGTAAAATTTTCACTAGTTTTATATATTGTAAATTAAAATTTTTTATTATAATAAAATATTATGATTAATTAATAAATAGTTAATAAAAAAGCTTATAACATTATAAATCAATAAATTAGATATTACCAGTCGAATTCTTCACTCATTATTAAAATTATTAAAAATAAAAAAAGAGAAAAACTCTTTTATAGTTCAATTAACTTTTCATAGATTACCAATAAAATTAGTGAGTTGCGAATAGTTTTTATAAATTTAATATATTAATAATTTGATATTTCAATAGTTACAATAATTAAACTAGAAAATTTATTTATATAATTTTTTCCTAGCGAGAAAGATTCTCTAGTTTCTAGAAATTATGTTACATGACAATTATGATTTAAGTATCATAGCTTATTCTTTTCGATATTTTTACATAGATAACGTTAACTATATTAACTATTGAACTCTATAATTTTTTATGTTTAATTTATTTATTATGTGATAAAGAGTTGTAATCTACACTACAAATTTAACATAAAATATTAGTTTATATAAATATTAGATATAACGATTTTTTGGTCGACAAACTTCGATTTACTGACACTTTTTATTTATTCATTTTTTTTTGTAAAATAGTATTACATATTTCTAAAAAATCATGATGAGCACTAGTTCAATCAGTGCCTTATGAGATTTAAATAATTAAAAGTGATAATTGACATGAAAAATAAAAAACGAAACAGTCTCTGAAAAGTTTGAAAAAAGTAAATTTTAAATATTATTGAATTAGACTGGTGTTTATTTAAATTGTTTATTTATAGTAAAACAATTCATACTGAATTATATTAATAATATTAATTTGAAATATAGTGTGAAAAACTTTTACAACATTCAAAATAAAAACAGTAAAAATTTTTTTCATAATTTATTAAAACTTATATTAAAACAAATTCAAGAAATAAATGAAATGAACTTTTTTTTAATTGATGGATCACATACTGCTTATTTCAATATAATAAAATACCTCAATAACTTAATTCTCAAAAGAAAAAAGAAAAAATTTTTTTTTGACACTATATTCATAAAATATCAAATAAATTGGAAATATTTTGAGGCATCAGCATATAATATTTTGAAACAGACAAATTAAACATCTACTAAATTATTAGTGTGTAAATAAATTATAAATTTATTGAATTTAATAATTGAACTCCAATGCTTTTGATAATTATTTATGAATTAATATTAATTAGAAATTTAATAATCTAAAATGAATTACATTAATATTAGTAGTTATTTTTTGCATAAATATTTATAAATATATTATAAATAATAATAACAAAAATATTTTAAACATGTTACATAATATACATATATATATGTGTAAAATGAGGTAAATGTAAGTAGACATTAAATTTATTGTAACGACTCATTATAAAAAAAAGCAGACTTTGCAGATACATTTCAATGGCAATAATTTTATTGTATACTATTCTAAATGAATAATATTTATTTTTAATATCTCAAGGTATAATGTAATTGCCACTTTATTTAACAATATTTGATTATTAACTGTAATTTATATTAATAAAATAATGCCAAATATTACAAATATTATTTTTTTTTCTTATATTAGTAAAATTAAATACAAAATGTAATGTAACAGAAAAATATAATAAATATTACTTGTATTCAGTACAAAGTTTCATTAAATTAATAAAAATTTTAATTTAGAATTAACAATTGCAGATTTGATAGAAATTCATATATACATATCCACACACTTGCATACACATAGTTACATATGAAATTTCAAAAATACTAAGCTTAATACAATAAAATGAGATTTCATAAAAAAATTATTAAATAATGTATGTAAAATTATGAAGAAATAATTGTTTACCAAATAATATTTATTAACTATTATAAAAATAATTTATTATTATTAAAATAAATTCTTCTATATAATTAGGTAAATATAATTGTCTATTAATGAATTGAGATATTTTACACATTGATTTGATATTTTTATACTCATATTTTAATGAGATGATTCTATCATTTTTATCAAGGTATTTACTTCGAAATAATTATAAAATTAATCAAAGATAATGAAAATAATTTATAAAAAAAATTTTCCATTACAGAAATTAAATATAAATTAAAGATCAAATTTAAAATTTATTTTGAAGGTTTAATCAATGAATAAAAATAAATTAAAAAATGAATAAAAAATATTCGTATATTATATGAAATACAAATTTCCTAAGTACTTTTCTCTTTTTATAATAGTAATGCGATACAACTTTCTAAAGTACTAAATTTAACAATATCCATATTTAATAAAATAATGAATATATGTTTTAATGTCTTAATAAGTGTTATGTATTATGTATGGTAAATTAGTAAAAAATTTCATGAAAATGAAAAGTTACAAATTCGGAATAAATGGAACCAATTTTGATTACGATACTTTTCGAATATACTAAAACATCTTTTTATACAAAAATGATTGATATACGAATAAACAGTGAAATAACGTTGCAAATCATTACAAAAAACGTTTATCTCCATTATAATGAATCCAATTGACTAATTACGTAGAAAATTACAATATATTCGTTACTGTTTACAGCGAAGAACATCGACAGGCCAAATTTAATAAATTATTTTTTAGACCCTCAAAAGCTCGGATTTTTGTAGCAAGTACTCATCTCGTTTCACACATGCTCTCGAAAAATATAAATACATGAAATGTAATTAAAAAAAATATTGTTTTTAACTTTTTGTGGCATTAATTATTAGAAAGTCTAAAAATCAAAAGAACAACATACATTGTAATACGAATTATAGATATTTTTTAATGAAGAGAAATATATAAAAATTACTCTATGTTCCATAAAACCATAGATTTTAATTTATAAAAAATCACTTAATTTCAAAATATGCAATTCTTTTAATAAATCGTTGAATAATTTATTTAATATTTTTTAAATATCAAACTTAAAATATATACATATAATCACTAATAAATTACTAATATTGTTAATATATTTAAAATAAATAATAAATATACTTTATGATACACTTATAATTAAAAATTAATTAATTAATTAATTAATTAATTAATTAATTTTGTACATAATATTTTATGTTATGTGATATTTTCAAACTATTATGGTTACTTTACTGTTTTAATTATCATTTAGTCAAATTTTAGACACTTAATTATATTTACATAATTGATTGCATTGAATAAATTTAATAATGATATTTAGAGCTTGTTAATAAAAGTTATTATAAAAAAGAAGATGGATAGTGTTACCTTGATGAAAATTTAAACTACGTTGCCTTCGTCGATTTGATACTGGATTTTGAGATACTCTACCTCCAGTAAACTTATTTGGATCTAATATATTTTCAACTGAAAATGCCAATCCACGTTTATTGGCTTGAACCGACTCTGCATTGGTTGTAGTTGTAATATTCCTTGAATCTGTTGAGAAACTTTTTTCGGCATTACTACAAATTGTGATCAAATTTGATGACATCGTAGTGGGCGTATGAGTTTCTAAATGATAAACCGACGGTAGGCTTACGTATTGGCTATTATTGTTTATAAGTGGTGAATGTGTAGTAACGATTTCTGTTGTGAGATCGTTAGATAAGTACGACATTGAATGAATACCTTGATTAAGTAGAGGATGAACAAACTGATCCTGACCTAATGAGCATTTTGATGAAGCAGTAAGATCTACAGGATTACTGAAATTACTTTCACTGCCATCTCGACGTACATCTACCTTTGTATCTTCTATTTTTATTTTTTGATCACTATTTATATAATCATAATTACTCTTCTCATTATCTTCTTGATCTCCTATATTTTTGACAAAATTTTCTTTTACTTTAGACTTAGCGTCAATCTCACATTCTTCCTCTTCACTAAATTCATCCTCTGTGTCGGTGTGTTTTGATTTAAATTTGTTTTTATTTGCAGCTAAATCGATTTCGTCTTCCATAGGCTGCACACTTCTTTTTATTATCTTTATTGGGTTTTGAATTGGATGTCTCTGCAAATCAAATCTAGAATACTGATTTACTGGTCGAACTTTTAATAAGTTCTGTTGTTCTTGTTTGTCTTGACAATGCCTGGTTACGAAATTATTAGTTTCCTCACCAAGAACTGGTCTTAATGGTGACATTGTTACAGTTTTTCTCGTTTTTTGCATTCTTCACATATTATATGTTCCGATGCCAGTTACAACTGGAGAGTGATTACCATAACTACCACATGATTATTATCGTTGATCTTAATAATTTATGTTGTTTTAATAACCAATTCCAATATCTTAACCACATTGGATTTTTAAAATGCATTTATTCTAACTTTTATAAATATCTGATTCATCGATGTACATGACTATTTATAACTGTTGCATTTTTGTCAAAAAAATTAAAAATTTTAATTTATCGTATGTTATGAGAAACTAGCATTTACAGTAGCACGAACAAAAATTTTATAATAGATGATCAGTGGCATTAAGAATTTATATTTTTTAAAAATAATTCAAGCTTATTCGGTACACTTTCACAATTTACTAATGAATTAAAATCTTTTAACCAACTTGATGTAAGTGTCTTCTCCAAATAATACAAGTAACTCAAACGATCACTTAGAAATAATTTTTCACTTCACTCAATGATATTTTATTCGCTAAATCACAAAGTTTTATTATAATTTCTACAGTGTTACTAGTGCATGGAAACAAAATAATTACTAATTCAGCATCTTCCACCTTATTAGAAATCACAAGCACGATGGATAAAGAGTAAAATGTTAAACATTCACAGAACTGATATGATAAACCATTGCCCGAATACTAGTATTATAAATCACGAAGCACAAAGTAATCTAAAACAATACAAGTAAGAAATCGTGTGAATTAAAAGAGTAGAGGATCACGAGTAAATAATTGGTTAAAAATCGAAAGAGAATTTAGATGGTTTCGTGATCAACAGTCTAAGTGCTTTGCTGGCGCTCGTCTTGGCTGCTCTACACGGAAGCGTCCGGGTGGTGGTGTTGGTCCCCGTCTTGTCATTTCCAATGAATACTTTAGTATATATGTTGTGTTATCAGGACCAGAATGAGCGAGCGGGCGAGAGGGAGGGTTGGGGAGGGCTGGGGGGGGCGAGAGCGTGGGTGTGCGGGGCTGCGCGTGTGCGCGCGCGTCCGTGTGAGGCTGCGGAGCGAGTGTAGAGAGGGGTTGTATGTGCTCACATCTCTGATTCCAGAGAGCGTAAAGATAGCCAGCCAACTGGAGGAATGTGTACGCCTCGCGTAGGCGTGGCCTCAAGCTCTTCTAAAAGTTTAGTTGGGCACCAATCACGTCGATCGTAACATTGGGAAGAAGGAAGGCACGAGACCGCAGCCGACAACGAGTCGTTATTACTCCTGGTAAGTTTTCCTTTAGCGCTTATATCTTGTCGTTCACAATTTTTTAAACTTAGTGTATCTGTTTTTATCTTTCACTTCGGCTTGATCGTCTTTTAACATACCTGTAAGTTTAAGATTTTATATCTAAAAAGCCGATACCTGCAAAAAGACACATTACCTCTGCAATTCCTCCTTAAGAAAAATATCTTAGATTATTTATAATTCACCGAGACAATGGGATTTATGTGAACAAAATCATTTACACGTTCAATAACTCGAATAGCATCGATCGATTCTTCTCAAATTCTCGTGTTCAACTTCTCAAACACTAGTGTTAAATTCGAATTCACATTAAATTATTATCAAGATGTAATGCTTAATTATAAATATAAATTTAAATGTAATTTCAAATTGTAAACTCAAATTTACACGGCTGGAAATATTCACTAAATCTATCATTTTTATTCGATTTTTTCTACCATATTCTATCTCGAACAATTAACTACTGTTTATAAAAACTCCATGAAATCATTCTCAGTAGTATAATGTTTAAAAGAATAATTTTATACAAGCACATTCAAAAGAAAAAATAACAATGCTACGAATAAAATTATTTCTTTACCAACGTTCTACATCTCAATTCTCAAGCTCAATAACATTTTTATAAAAATCATTTTTTTTATTTTCTTTTTTTACAATAATTTCAACTTCACGGAAGTTAAATTAAATCATTATCTTTTATTATGCAAAAATTCAATCCAATAAAATCAATTTAATATCATTAAATTTAAAAAACAAAAATTTGTTAAACATTTTTTTTTTTTAATATATGTACAATGAATACCACTATATGTATGTACGTTTTATTTTATATTATTATTTAACTTCCGTGAAGTTGAAATTATTGTAAAAAAAGGAAAAGAAAAAAAATGATTTTTATAAAAATGTTATTGAGCTTGAGAATTGAGATGTAGAACGTTCGTAAAGAAATAATTTTATTTGTAGCATTGTTATTTTTTCTTTTGAATGTGCTTGTATAAAATTATTCTTGTATAAAATGTCTTGGTTATTCTAACTACGTGTGTATATGTATTGTTTTTCTCACATATCTTAAATAAAATATATATACTATCAATAATTATATTTAAAAATAAAACGAAACTAAATTTTCATAAAAATAACATTACATTTAAAAATTAAAATTTAATAATGATAAATGTATTCAACAATCAAGACGATGCTTTTTAATGTTACTAAAGTAAATAATTTCAGATTTTTTAACACAATTTTTCTATTTTTCTTACTTATTGAATAAGAAATTTTTTAGTTAGTGAATTGTATTTATTTTCTCTCATGTTATTAATTAAAAAATACAATTACTGTATTACAAATAATATGGATGGTATGGAAAGACTAATTTTTAGAGGTAATTCGGAAGTGTTAAAGCTGAAGAGAAATAAAATGTTTTTGTTATCGTAGATACACTAAGTTAATAATAATATAAGGCAGGTAGCTTTTAATAATATTTTAAAATAGGTACTAATAAGTTTCTGTGTAATTAGCATATAATTATTATAACTATTTGTTAAAAACAAAATAAAAGCTTATCAAATTTAGTACTATTAATGAAATATAATAATGTATATAACAACATTAAAAATATTAAATTAAACATTACATTTCTAGTGAATACTCGTATTGATAGCTCTTGCATTCATTTAACTAATCTGCGTAAAAATTGCAAAATATGCGCCAGAAAAATTGACAGAAAAATGAATTTGATGAAGAATGGATGAGTATAGTCAGATACATTTGATGTAAACATAGTTTTAAATTTCAAGCGATGCAAACACAAATTTATATAATGCTTTATTTGAAATATAACTTGCTATGTGATCGAAAATACATGCTCTTAATTTAATGAATAAGATGTTTAATATTTGTACAGCGAAGCACAATAAGACTAAGATTTATATGAATACGAATATATATTTTAAAAGATTGACTAAATTAAAAGAGAATTGACAATATTACAAAAAATTAAAGTCATAACTCCAAGTATCCAGATATATCCTTACTTTTGAGAGTAGAAAAATAATCAAAGAAGTCTGAACGATAATGATCTGGAAAATCGATAATCTTCTTCAGACATTACTGAATTACGATTGTCTAGATTCAATTAAAGAATTCAGATGAAATTCAATTACGATATTGTCACATGAAATTAAATAGCACTGAAAACGAAATGTATCGTATACGGTAAATACATATTACGATAAAAAAATTTAAGAAATCAAGAACTTTTTAAATCTTG
This sequence comes from Eupristina koningsbergeri, assembly GCA_018907245.1. Taxonomy (NCBI): domain Eukaryota; kingdom Metazoa; phylum Arthropoda; class Insecta; order Hymenoptera; family Agaonidae; genus Eupristina; species Eupristina koningsbergeri. The sequence continues at coordinate 424,745 of JACCHV010002777.1, read as the reverse complement.
AGGAAAATTTAACTTGTCATAAGATACAATTAGATATAAGTTATCATAGTTCACATCATTTTAATATTATTTGGACGTTTGTATATTTACTAGAGTATATTTTGACAAGAAATGTACATCTGATTATTTGGATGTTTTCGGATTTATCCTTAGATATATCTAATATTATTATACACGTCGAAGATATTTTAGTATGCACGGAATCATACGAAGGTAAAGATAGAATTTTAAAAGAGTTCGAAATAAATAAAAAAGGGGTGATATTTAATTGAAGTAAATGTGAATTTATAATCAAAGAAATAAACTGTTTAGAATATGAAACCTAAGAATTAGTTATCAGTGTATTATCAGAAGGGTTAAGACAATAGTAAATATTCCAATGATTGAAAACAAAGAAATACACTATATAAAATAATATATTAAAAAGAATACAAATATATATAAAATACACTATATAAAATATTGATTATATTAAAAATAAGCATCCAAATAAAACAGCATCACCATAAAAATACAATGATAATGTTACTACTTAAGTCAAACAATTTGTTTTGTATGGTTAAAAAATATATATGTTTTTTTTTTAAGTTATAACAAATAAAAATAAAAATAAATAAATGAATAATAATACGATAAACATAAAATACAACCCAAAGCTGAGATCAATCTATTTTTTTTATTAATAAACAATAGATTGATTCTTTGTGTTTATATTTTTATAATAATTTAAACAAAAATAATAGGAAAAAAATAAATTTATAATAAAAAATTAAAGTTCTACTATTAATTAAAACAATTTTATAGGTATTAAGATAGAATATTGTTCTGTTGACAAAATAAATTAAAAATACTTTGTAATTCTTTATTATTTGTGAGGTTTACATAATTTATAATCATTTAAATAATAAAAGATAATAAAGAAATCAAAAAAATGAATAATCAAAGTCAATAAATAATAAAGTAAATTTCAAATGTTAAGTAAGCAAATGTGTAATCAATTTAAAGATATTAAAATACATTCTTGTAAATATAACTTTATACAAAAAAAACAACTGAAAAATCTATTACAATCTTTTTTTATCTATAAGTTGAAGATTTTGAGTTTTAGATTGACATTTTTGGCTACTTTTGGCTACTAAACTTGATCAAATGACGAAGTAAAAAATAAATGATTCGCTTCATTGAGTTTCCCTAGGGAAAAAGTCTTGTTAAGAGATGAATCTCTTATTAAGAAATTAGCATATAAGAAGGACTTTTTTGCAAGTAAATTGTCGTCTTGTTTGAAGAATTATACAGACAAATAATCTTATTTACTATTAAATTAATCGTTGTTTTGTCATTCTTTACAAGTGTTCTGTCGGTTCCAAAGAACTTAAATTGTAAGCAGTCAATAAAACCTACCAGTGTGCGACTCCGTATTAAACACGGTTGCGATTGTTGTGCCTTGCGATAAACAAAAAGAAGAAAATATACACGCATATATATATTTACTTAATAAACTGTAACGTGTTGGTTTTATTATAATAACTAAATCATTGTAGATTATTATTTGTCGAGTATGCTTAAATATCACTTACATAACCATATGCAATTAAACATACAGATATACAAATTTATAATTTTTCAATTCAAATTTTAAATAACTAACTTGTTTGTGAAATTTTTAGCGCTCTATTTTATGTAATAAGGTATACATAAAAAAGAAAATAAATTTATTTAATTGTTAAGTTAAATAAATATGAGGTTATAAATATGTACAGTACGTGTAAAATTTAATTCTATGTAGCGCCTTAACTATTATAGTACAAACAAAATAATCAGATCGAAAACATACCTTTAACACTTAGTTTTATTTGCGAACGATTTAATAGACATAAAATAATAACAAAAATAGATTGCTAGAGTCTTGAGCAAATTTCAAAAACTAAAGATATGTATCAATTATAATCATTATTGCTACATATTTGGTTACATTTGATGCGTTTTTCGTATAAAGTACATTTTATAATTTATATAAAGTAAACTACTTTTCTAAGATTTATTTTTGTATAATCCTATAATAAAAGTAGGAAATAACGCCGATGATTTATTCGAAGGAAAAATAAGTCCATTTGATGAATCCGTTTACAAACTCAAGTAAACAATTTTATTGAATGCTCTTCGGAGTATGCGTAAGAAATATAATTAGTAACATAAACCATATTCATAGAAAAATATTATAAAAGATTATGAAAAATAGTAAGTTCATATTTGTTTAAAATAATTTGTTTATAAGGATTTCAATTGATACTTAGGACGATTTCATAAATGTGAAATATTGTTCAAAATACTTTGAAATAATTCATTTAGAAAAATACATCGAAAAATTAAATAGCATTTTAACATAAATTTCTTCGTCATTAAAATATATATTTTTTCTAGACGAACCTTTTATTGGGTTATAAAATTCTTACCTTTTAAATTTATTTTTATATTCATTCTTACCATTATATTTCAATATGTCAGGGAAATTATACATAAATAATTCATATATTTTTATTAAAGAAATTAGAATCTTTTAATAAATTAATGTAAAAGTTAGTGAATATAAATAATTATTGTTAAAATTTACAATTATGTTAGATTTAAATGATTTTGCTTGAAATAAGTAAGAATAATTTATAAAAAAATTATATCGCGAAATGATTCATTAAAAAAAAATGTTATTAATCTAAAATATATATAAATATTGATGGTAATAATAGTATTGTAAAAATTCATTAGTAAAATCTATAAAAATTATAGAAGCGTCACTAAAACCGAAGAAACAACACCGAATATAATCAAAAAGATTCACAGTTTGTGCAGTTTAAATCACGAGATTAAGGTTTCGTTAATTATAATAAAGGAAATCTTATTTTTCAATATATTATGTTATTGTATTTGTAATAATAGAATTCAAAATATAATTCAAATAATCTTAATGTTAGTATTTGTTGTATACTTATAAATACAAAAGAACACCTTCTGTATGATCCTGTTCACATATAATAATTGTAAACACCTCTAGTGCTTAAATGTCTTCTTATGTATTAAATAAAAAAAATAGAAAACTACCCTTTAAATATGTCTATACGTATACATACTGTGATCTGAATAGACAATAATCGATTGTACAATTATTTTTTCCTTTATTCAAATTTTTAAATAATATATATTCTATAATATATTCTAATTAACATTTCATTTTCGTTTTTTAATTAATAAAAGAAACAAACATGAATTGTTCACAAGATATTTGTTTTAATAGTTTTAATATTTCTGTATAAAATTCTAGATTGTATCATTTTTTATATTTACGTATTACTTTTAATGAGAGTGTAAATTTTTTTTTGAAAAAAATTAAATTCATAAATGTAAGAATAGTTTTTACATTATATTGTTAATTATACGAAATATTCTAATTGAAAAAACTAAATGAATATTAATATATGTATATAAATTCAATACACTATCAGAGAAGGGTAGCATCAAATTCACTGTAATATCGACAAGAGCGAACATTGATATTGTTTACAAGCATAAAATCAGGTAATTGCTTTTAATTACTAATTAACGGAAAATGCATTTGATATGATTTACTTAATTATTGAAGTAATTGCGTTTCTATTTTCATATAGACAAATAAAACACACATAAATGTGGCACTACATATCTCAGCAACATATAGAATATTTATTACAAATATTTACTATATTGTATATTATTTAATTTTATGTGGATCAATACTATACTATCAATAAAATAGTAATATTTTATTTAACAGTTTTATCGTCAAGCTTTAAGTAAAATTATTTAGTAAATTCTTGTCATAAAAAAATATCATCTTGAGGAAATAATTATTTTTATAAATAATTCAACTTTTGATAACAATTTATTGAAATTAAATATTGCAAATTCCGTTGGTGAATGTAATTTATGGCATTGATAAATGTATTTAATTTATTATAAATATAAAAATATTATCTATTTTTATTTTGAATTCTTATTATTTATTTCCTCTATATTTACAGATCAATCAAATCAATAAAGAAAGGACCTTTTTTGATGAAAAAATATATAATCGTATATATAAAATTATAATTTTTTTGACAATATAAAAAATATACATTACTATTGGGTAATGGACTCTGTATAATTGTCTTTATTAGATCTTTTTTTAAAGAAAATTATTAAGTAAAAGTAATTATATAAAGTATATTTCATGAATACATATATATGTTCAAAACTAATTATTTTTAATTTTTTATTCATCAAAAATTTGTGGTATTATTAAAAATTTATCAGTCAACAATAAATCTTAAATAACTTGTTAACTAAAGTTATAAAAATATTATATTTATTTTAAATAAACTATTTCCTCGGTTGTTATTCTCCTTACTACCTCTTTACTTTTACGTACTATGCAAGTTTGGTGATCATCATTATCCTCAGTTTTGAAATAATATAAAAGATTTTTACAAAGTATAAGATAAAAGTTCTGCTGTGTAATAATTATATTTTTTATAAACGATAAAGAAATTAAAATCTAAAGTACATTGAAAAAGAATGAACTTAAAAATTTTTCGTATAAATTAATTAAAAAATGAATTATGTTCAAATGTGTGCTCTGATACAATTACATTTTTATATAAATAACCCATATTTCAAAAGAATAAAAAATGAGAAAGTTATAAATTTTAATTATTTATTTTATAACTAATAATGTAAAATTTTTGACAAAATTGTTTAAAATAACAGTAAATTAATAAAATAATTGTAAATAATTTTTAAACCAATGTTTATTTGTACTTTATTTATGGTTATTATCGTATTGTTTTCATATTTAAAATACAAAAAATACACGTAATTATATTTGTTCTTTTTTTAAATTTATTTAAGATATACATCTACAGTATGTTCAATCAGTTTAGTGATCAGCCATCACCATATTTACGAAATATGATATGAAAAAATTCGTGATAGTTATTATTTATATATATAATTAATAACATTTGTTAAAAAGTAATATCATCAAACGAAATATAGATATTATCAAAAATTCTATCCATTATATGGATTATAATTTCTCTACAATATTTATTACAAGTATTGTGTATATTTATTAAAAATTGAGAAATATTAGTAAACATTCAGCTAGCAACTTCAATCAAATTTTTTGCAATATTTAAAGAAAGATTAATATTTGAGCATAATTGTTGTAGATAGTTTGAATTAACTTCTATAAATTTAAAGTCTGATAAAATCAATGATAACAAAATAGAAGAAGTATTTTTTTAGCGTGACAGTTGGTCTTGGTTATTATGTACAAACGATATCAATGTCTATGCACGCATTCACCCCATGGGAGTACTGGTTAATTTAACAGCACTATATCGACTAGAGTTGTATCACTACAATAATATGTAAGCGATACCCTGATGTTACACTCATCTACGTTTTCCCCATGGTTTTTATGGACCAATGCCATCACATTAGGCTGAGGGTGTAGTACTAATGTATTCACGTAAAAGATGGTGCAACTTAATTATCAACTTAGGGTCAGATTCTCGATTCACACTTATATGTACACTCTCTATATATATCTAATTAATTATTGTCACTATACTTGTAACAGCAGTTAGAAGACAGTGGAGAAACCCAACGTACCAAATTACACGTAATCATGTGTGTTACACATGAATATTACAATAATCGTTGTTTATCATAAAATTGTATTTTATCTATGGATAAAAAATTTCCTTAATGAATTATTGAGAGGAATATTAATATGAAATTATAAAAAATTATTTTTTATGCAAAAATTTTTTAATTTATGTTGCTTTAATTATATATTTACGTACAAAAAAATAAGTAATGATAATATATAGTAAACTCTACATGTATTAATCTTTAAAACAATTTTGTTTATTTTTAAATAATTTTAAAATAATCCAGATTTTATAATTCTTTTAGTAAGAAAAAAGGTAGTTGTTAGTTACCATAAAATATGTTTTGAAATATTCTGAAAACTTAAAGAGAAAGCGATTTCTTTGACATTAAAGATGAATGAATATTGAAAAGATTAAAATTTCTTTTGAGGTAATAAAATTATTCTAAAAATTTATTACAAATTGTTTCTAGAAATGTTTTAATTTTCTTCTTGGTAGTAAAATGACAAATATGCTTGATTAATAGATTAGTGTACAACTAACATCTTTTTTTTTATTTGCCAAAAAATTTGTAAATTACTTATAATTTTATTTGTAATAGCATAAGATAAGAATTTAAATTAGTACATTGTTTAAGTTAAAAGCTGATCATACAAACGTTTCTTGATCTTTTCTATTTTTATTTACAAATGTGAATGTATATATGAACTTTTGTATTATGAAGATAGTATATTTAAACAAAAATAATTGTAAATAGACGTGATATCCACGTATCAATGAATTAAACTTATTTTTTCTATTTCACGCTAGGCAAGTATTTTCATATTTACATGATTAATTAACGTGAAAATTTAAAATGCTAATAAATCTTTTTATTATTAATATTTGCAAATATATTTTTAATGCTGTACAATGAGATTGATGACATTACTTTGCGATATTTATACGTAGAATTTCAATAATTGTTACTCAATTTTATTATCACAGTGCATATAAAGAAAGTACATATCTGTAATTATTCCCAACATAACTAAATATTTGAATAACCGCCAATACTACATAAATTTTAATTATGCTAATAATAATAATTACTAATAAATAAAATATAATTGTAATTTGTTTTTTTAAATTATCTATTTTGTTATACAGTAAAGAAGCTGAATTTAATTTCATCTGTAGAATTTAAAAATAATTTATTTAATCGTAAATAAATAATAATAGTTTTGCTTTATATTTCCATTTAGTACATCAGTGTATTGGTCACAGAAAGTTCTGTATATTATTCAATAGTTGATATAATTTTATACGACGGGCTTATTACTGGAACGCAGTGAGTAGCACTAGTAACCGTGGAAAGTGACTATCCGTGCTTTATGGTGCGTCAAATTAAAAGATTCCCTTCTTCATGCTGACGATGTTGAGCACAATAACACCATCATCCGACCCTTCGATTAACTGTGATCGGATCTATAACCAACCTTAATTTTTCACATTTACCTATTTCTTTCTCTTGCGCGCGCGTTCTCTCTCATCATCAACAAAATTTTAAAAGAGGCCAAAAAAGATTTAAAGTAGAAAGGAAAAAGGAATATAAGGTACATGCCGATTATTAGCTAGCAAGCTTATTCTTATTTTCTATTATGTGGATCAAAAAATTATAAATTACAAAATTTTGCAATCAATTTTTACAATACATACTCATCCATAAATGTTAAAATTGCTTAGTTAATAATTTTATAAGTTTTACCATTTATATGCTAAATATATTGTGTTGATTAGCATTATAAACATTCACTTCATAATTCCACTGTAAAAGTATATATACTAATATATTAAAGTTAATATTTAGTAATGTTTAACTTTTAATCTAAATTATATATGAAATTTTATTTTGGTTCATATGTTAAATTTAATTTTATATTGTCGAATTATATTTGGTAGATTTTAGCTAGTTAACCATTTCATAGATTTGTTTCTTAAGTATATGCAAATGTACAAATATATCAAGAAGAACCTATTGTTAAATTTGATCTAATAAGACAGACAATTTGAACTCCAGATATAATTTACGTCTAATGGTATACTTACGATAATACTGTACACTCACAGATGTCAGTTTTTAGTTTCCTAGACCTTTAGGGAGTAGTGAGACTACACAACTAAATGAGTTTGTATCGTTTTGGGATTTCTCTGACATTCTTATAAAACTATCAGTTATAATGTATTAACTGCCTAATCTTTTGTAACGAAAAACGATTATCTATTTTGTAATCTAATAATATTGTAAAAGTAGCATTTAAACTATACTAACTATTCCATATGAAGTTTTGATTTTGAAAAAATAATTAATTCAATAACTATGTACACACACACACAATATTTGTAATAATTAATTTTAAATTTAACACAAAATTATTATTTATTTATGCAATAATTACAAAAAATAAAAAATAAAGTTATTTTTACATTTATTCAGAAGATTCTAAAAAATTAAACAACAAATGAAATAACAAATTTATACTGACTAAATTTATAAATTACATACATAAAAAGAATTTTATTTGCAAAACGTTCAGTCAAATTACTTATAAAAATTAGATTAATTAAAAAATATATATATAAGCTAAATATGAGATGAATTTAAATAAAATAAATGAAATAACGGTAATATTTTTTTAAAATCTGTTAATTGCCATTTTCTAAAATTAAACATGCCTAACATTTTCTACTTAATATACAAATTTTACACCTAATATACTAAATGCAATTAATATCACCCTTCTTGTAGCATATTTGTTCTGAATTGCTAAAATTAGTATATTTCGAAATTTGTATACAATTTATTTTACTTATTTTCATATCAGTTTTAAGTTAAATTTTATTATATACATAAATAAATATTAAATATATACTTATAAAATTATCAATTAAATAAATTTTACAATTCTATAATTCAGTAATTTTTAAAATACTTTTACGTCAAGGTTTTTCTTTTAAAGATGTTTTTTTATGAATTATAAAGTAAATGTAATGATTAGCATAAAATAAAAATTTTGTAAATATTACAATATGTATGTATTATTAATATTAATTATAAATTTATATTAAATTTTATTTATTAAATTGTATTGAAAATTTAATTTTATTGACACTTTGTATTTATAAGCCGTAGTATAAATGCATGAAATATTACAATATATCGTGTTACTATTGTTTATTATTGTCTTTATCAATAATACTGTCTATCGGCAAGAAAATCCAAGTATTTAAAAACAATAGTAATGTAAAGAGTAAAGATGTAATCTATTATTAGACACAAGAATAACCAAATATTTGTTTATTAGTCGATTCAATATCTCGTAAAATGTATGAAATGTTTAAAAAGCCAAATATTAAATGATCACGTTAGTTCATGGTTCGTTCTGCTTTTTTTATTCCTCCATCTACTCGTGTTTTCCGTGACTGACGTTTCTTTCAAGCCAAGTTGTTTTTCGTTTTTATTTTCATTTCATGCGCGTACCGCAATATCAAGTAACAAACGAATCCGCACATGTAGGCGTAACCATTGCCACCGCCGTAGTCGTCGTCGTCGTCGTCGTCGTCGTCGTCGTCATCATTGAGCTGGATATAATTTGTTAGGAAATCACCCAATTAGCCTCCAAGTTATGCGGCCCAACAGATTTAACCAATTAGTTTAGCTATGCGAGACCCTAGTACATTTTCACTGCCAAGTCACACGTGCGCCTGTTTCGTGCGATGATGATACGGGGGTGAGGCGCAACGAGCCATTCGTCATCAAGGCGTGATTACGCATTGCGACGAGATTACACGCACGTTTATAAATGTAAAGTAGCCTAGTTATTCTTTTATTATTGTTGTCTTAGCTTCTTATTATATTTTAAAGGGAATATTTAAACGCCTATAATTACAATCAATCCGAATAAATAATTGCAATGTTAACCAATTCGTAATTTTATGGATAATCAATGATAGCCAGGTAAGATTTTATTTTTTTAATCGTACTAAACCTTTCATCAAAATTCCCTGTTATTATATATATTTTTTTTAAATATAGAGTTGATTTATTTCCTCATTCAGAATTCTGATACTATCGAGACTTATTATAAGCAATATATTTTTAGCAATGGATTTTATTATTTATAACTTGTGATAAAATAAGTCATGCAAATGTTTAACTGATTAAAAAATAAATTATGCTACTTATGGTGTCAATGCAATAATAAAAAATTTGTTGTAATAAAAAACAGTCGTTATTTGAAATTGATAGAGCATTTTTATTACAAGAGTTTTCTTAAAGTTTTCTTAAAGTTTTCTTCCAAATTACTTTTATTTAAAAATGTTTCTACTTTTCTATATAGTAGGAAATCGAGAGAAAAGAATAGAGGAACAATTACCACCACTTTATAAATATATATGTGTATGTACAAACACCAGTTTTCCCGCGACGCGCCTTTTCATTTAATATGTATAGCACTATAAATATGTATTGCGTAAATATATTTTCTGAAATCTAATTCAAAAACAATTTTTTATTTGCACTATTTTTTCTTATTAAAAATCATCAATAAAAATTACTGCTTGTTTTGTCATAATCCCATAACTTTTAATTATCTTTGCCAATTCTTTATATATTTATGAGCGAATAATTAGATTTTAGTCAAAGATTATTCAGTGAAACTTAACACTTAATTTGGTAGTATATTTTTATTTTAATTTTACTTTCATTCCAATCGTCGTGATTTTGTTGTTAATATGCAGTAAATTTCTGTTTTGTATGCCGAAGCTATGCTCAGATAAAACACATTCAAGTGGATACTATTTTACTGCTACTACTTAAATATGCTACTGCATTTTTCAAAGATATTTTTCAACCAATTCCTTGACAATTATTTACTACTTTTTTTTTTATAAGTCTGTGCAAATAAATCTTTAATGTACATAAAATGTTGCGAAGTCTATCTAAATTATTGAATAAACTATTTCCTATAATTTCTGAATTATAATGTCTCAAATTGACATTATTTAATGGGTCACGTACGTCTAGAAATTTGTCTATTGCACGGGAATGTTTGCATTTCAATAAAGCAGTATTTTCTTATTGTGAAAGCGATTTACAATTTGTTATCTAAACTTAATGTATAAACGAGAACAAAGAAGAGAAAAAGGGATTTATGGGTGAAAAGATAAGAATGTCGCTTTACCATTAATATTTCGATACCGAGTAGTGCTATGCGGATTATCGTCAGAAAAAGCTAAAGGTAAAAAAGAGAAAATAAACAAAGGTACTGCATAAATCCTTGGGCCTAGGACCATTACAGTTCTGTCGTAACAGATAAAAACATTTTCGTTGTGAAGATCCAAAACAAACGTTCGACACGACTAAGTCACCCAAAGAAGCTAAGCTCTACACCGGTCGTATCTCCAAGTAAGAGCTACAGACGAAAGGGAACGACTAGATTTATCAAACTTCACGCGGGTGAGTAAAAGGGCAATTCAACGTTGGATTGACGACGACACTGACATCGGCGACGGGTCATCCCTCGGTTAAAATCATTACAACACATTTTTATATATTATTACGAACAGAGGTACAAAGCTACGCAATAATCTGTAATAAGCTCTGGTATGGTAGAAATGCTTAATAATTTTTATAATAACATTGATAACAGTAAAAATCTGTGATTTAACTATTCTGAGTTATATCGCTAAAATTTTATCTTTCCCGTTGTCATTACAACCTTAATTTTATCAAGTTTTTACATAGATTAAAGCGTCTCGACGTGAAAAAGTCACTTTTGCCACTTTGAACGAACATCATTCAGTAAAATACTTATACATTTAAAATATTAACTTTGTAATCAAATTAAAATTTCTATTTGTAATAAAACTATCGATATCAAGGATCTTTAGGCCTCCATGATGGACGCTGACAAACAAACTTTAACCACAACTTTGTCTTTTCTGATACTACAAGATTATTATAAACTTCTAATTACTACCAATTTTTATTTTAATAATAAAGCTTATCATATTATATCAGCCGAATAAATAATTCATAAAATTGATAAACATTATTTTTTTGACTGCCTTTAGTTGTTAGTTGACGATCACAGAGCTTCTTCTTATTATCGATTTTCTTAGTCGTTTTTTACTCAGGTATAATTATTATCTATTTTTAATACATTTATTGTATAATACTTCTTGATTTCTTGATAGTATGAAAAAATTGATATTTCTGATATACCTAATTGATATACCTGAAAATAAAGCAAAAATTATTGTTCTATTTTGAAGTTTTAAATATATAAACAGTAAACAGTAACACCAGAAAATAAACATACGTAAACATTCTAATAAACTTGTTGCTACTGCTACATATATAATTATAAATATTGGTTAAATATCGTATTTAACTAAATTTTGTTGATAACTGTTAAGAAAAATGTACAGTAGCCATTCGATAGGATAATTCATTCAGATTTAAATATTATTATCCGTAGTTCGAAGTTTCCTGACAAATAAAAAATGACTTAAACTTCTAATCATTTTAAATAACAATCAGTAGCAAGACGAAAATCTTTAATACTTTTAAATGATTTAAAAATGTTTGAAGCTACTTTTCCATTTTATAATTATTATCTATTTTTCTAGTGTGTTGACGCTCGTTCCCATGGGCATTGAGCTCGTGAATCTGGGGACGTGTTTAAATGAGAATAAAAAAGGACGATCTCGATTTCATTACAAAAGGAAACCAAAAATAAATGAAATAATATCAGCGAACTCGAAAAGTCAAAAGAGTAATTGGAACACAATCTCCCACTGGATGTTAACTTATAGTCATTGTATCAAAAAATGTTTCAGTTTATTCTTAATATTAAATAAAGATTATATTATTATTCTTTTTTAGTATAAATATTATTTATAATGTGAAGATTTCTGATGGATATACATGTACTTACTTATTTCTTGCCATGAATTTTGAACGTAATATAGATGTGATCGAACATGGAAACTTCATTAAAGACTTTTAAGTTTTGCACCGTCTACTCACCATTATTGAGACAAGGGTTAAGTCAATAATTTTATTCTTGATTATATTGTGGAAAATGAATCTTATTACGTTTATTATTTGTAGCTCTGTGGTCGACTCTAAAAGTTTTTCACCTCTTTATACGGTGACAGTACTAAAAGCATAATGAATTGCTTAAGATCAAGAAGTTTTTCAACAACGCATTTTATGTATCTATAAGTATTATAAGATTTGCAAATAGAACATATTAAAAAAAATTTTAACAATTCAGTTTCTATGAAAATAATAAAAAAGGCCCAGATTTTCAGAAATAAGGTGTCAATAAAGTTTTAATAAAATGAAATAACAGAAACGGTATACTTTGATAATTATTTATGTAATAATAAATTTGATTAATTTGTAAGAAAATAAATTTTAAAGTTCTTTTCAATGTACTTTACTTTTTTCTTTGCAGAGGTGTAATGCATACATTTGTTTAATTATACAAATAAAACATAGTGCATTGCGTATAATGTAAATACTGAAGCAATGGTTGGTTAAAATCAAATCATTCGTTTTTTTTCAAATTCTTATTATACGCATATGTACTCGTAACATTTATTCAGCTTTCATGAATCTATTCATCTCTGATACGTTCGTCGTTTTATTCACGTATGGAGATCATCTTATTTATAGCAATAGTTATAACAAAGAAAAAGCCGCATGTGGTTAAAATGTTAAGATGCCCAGAGGGAGTACGGCAGTGATGTAAATATGAACGTGAATCGATAGAGTTGATTTTGATTAGTAGCCAGCAATGAAATAAAGGGCGCAAAATTGAGAGGTTGCACCCTCTATATACTCACAAGCAAGTTTTTTATAGTGAAGTATACAGAATTCGATTTATTTTACCAAAGGGGAATACACATGCATGAACATCGAAGCAGGTGTAAACATTTACCATTTAATATCTCGTCAATTAATCAATTATGTTTACATTCATTTTCTAATAAATATTTTCTCCATTAATAGTATTATATTTATTTTCAATTTTTATAATCGTTTATTATAATAAATAGTTTGCAATAACAAATTAATTACATATTAATTTATTTAATATTTAGTACATATTAGTTTTTAATTACAGTATTTTTATTTAACGTTCTTATTTTACTTTATTTTATTTTTTATTTTTTGTTTCTTGTTTTTATGTAATGATAAGGATTTGTTCAAGATATAATTAATTCATTTATATTAAACTTTAAATTATAATAAAAGTATATATTATGCTTTTAAGTAATTTTCAAAAATAAGTACTCTATTAGTAAAAGAATTAAAATTAAAATTAAAAGATAAAATATTCTTAAAAAGTAAGAAATAAAAAAAATACACATTGTATATTTTATAAACATAATTAAATATTACAATTATAATATTTTTAATACATAAAAGTATTCGATTTTTAACATGAACATGTGTTATACATTTACTTTTATAGAATAATAAATATATTAAACAATTCCTTTAAAGTTAACTATTATTGTTATTAAATAAAGAAAAAATTATAATAAATAGTAAAGAAGAAGAAAAAATTATGAGAAATTAAAAATTTTAAATATAAATAAATATTATAAATTATGTATCAACTATGAATTTAAATATATTGCGTAAAAAATGTAAATATAATACATACTTTAAAACATCTTTCTTATTAAACAATTGTTTAAAAATATTTATAAAAAAAAATTAAAATATTTTAGCATAAAAATAACGTGAATCATAAAGCAGGTATTATAATTTATATATGTATTTATAAACATTGCTACCTAAAACTTAATCAATAAATAATAAATTGCAGAAAGACAAATTCTACTAATAAAAATATATGGACTACGCATTAACGCGAATAACATTACTGGCGTTAAAACAGCATAACAACATAATCATCACTAACAGGGTTAAGGATATTAAACATTAACACACCACACCAAATTGATGCAAGGAAAATAAATTATCTCGTTGTCGATCTCGCAATACCAACATAGGGCTAGCATAATAACAAATACTGAGACACTAAATGTGAAAATATAATTATCCTAATCAATCATATCACTTAACTTTAATTATATCGTTTTTGGGGGAAAGAATGAAAGATCAAACTAACTAATCCCGTTGATTCCTCGTTGACGTTCCACAATGCACTTCGTGATTTGTGAAGCTTAATCTGTTAGCTGAAATGCATATACAAAGACCCGTATCACTAAACAAGAAGTAGACTAATTCCAAATTCTCTCCTCGATTAACTATTCTTGATCAATAATTATAGCATTAATTAGTATTAATTATCATACTTACTGTCTAATAATTCCAATTTCTAACACCGATCAAACGTTCTAGATATTTATAATTGAAGAGTAAAGCCTTTTTTTGTTTGACACCTGGCCGTCCGTCATCACTAAAATTCGTAAATAAATTGTCGTTCTCGTTCGGTACTTGGACGTGAATGGTAGATTACCATAAATTATTCTGTCTGCAAGTATAAATACCTTGCTATTGAATCTCAATTTGTATTCCGTAATTCGTTTCAAGGGAAGTGTTTAATGTCGTACTATAGGTTTTTCTTAATTACTACTTGTACATTCAGTCCTTATATCAGTTAAATAAGTTTTTTAAGTCTAATTTTATTAAAAGTACTAAAAGTCTAACACTGTGACAATGTCATTTGCTTTCTGTACTACTCCTATTTGTTATTATATTAATGGTTGAGCATCTTTTTTTTGAATCGATGGTGTATTTTGAAATCATTTACGAATTCAAATTTATTGTTAGTATTATAAAATTCGTTTTTAGCGAATTTTTACTTTTTCAAAAAAATAATAGACTCATGCTTGTTGTCAACTGTTTGTATATTTATATTTAAGCACTGTTGCATTTTACTCGCTATTCTTTATGTATATGTAGTTTTTTCTTTTACTGGGAATTTGAATTTTTTTTTCTAAGAATACCATTCTAAATTATGAATGTGTATTTGCTACCATGTTTTTCTTTGTACAACTATTTGTTGATTTAATATTTAGTTATCCTTAAATAATTTTTCCATCTGTAAAGATGAACAAATTAAAATTTAATATAAATTTTTTTTTTAATTAAAATTGTTTTAAATAAAGTCGTAAAATAAATTGTATTTCAAACGTAGTTTATATTTTTAATTTAAAAAAAAATTTGCATTTAAAGTCATGTACGTAGTAATATCGATCGATTATCCATATTGAACGCATTATTAATTATAATAGCAGATGCCATTATATCCAAATGAAATTACAAATTAAAAATTAAAACTTATTTTCTACATTGTATGAAAAAAATTTTACATAAAGATTCAATTTATGTACGTCAAAATTACATCTTGTATGTCAATGTACTTGAGGGTCTTTTTTTTGTTTTTTGTTTTTTTTACTTATATCGTAGTATTGTAATTATTAAAATTTTGTAAAATATTACTCTTATATTTATGTGTCTTGTGTCTTATGTTATTTTATATCACTGTAATATAACATGAAATTTTATATGATATAAAATTTTATATTACTACTATTTGCCTTCTCGTGCATGATTTACAATTTATCTTTTGACTGACATGTATCTTTTGATTTTTTATCAATTAAAAATATATATTTTATGTAATTATTAAAAATAATTGACAATGAATTACTTGTAACTAGTGAAAAGTATATTTAATTTGATACAAGTATTAGATTTAGTACAAGTATTAGATTCAAATATATGTTTTCGAATAATATTAAATATCAATAAATCATTTTAATAATCAATGAATGAATATTTGAAAATTTTATTGATTAGCCAACTATCTCATTACCACTTAACGATAATAAAAATTATATTTAATCATAAATTAAAATTATTAAGTCTAGAAAATGATTAAGGAAAATATATGCATTTTTTTTTTAGTTCCGTCAAATCGTGATAAAAATTGATGACAACTAATTAGTTTAATTATTACTTCTCACTCATTATTAGTTTAAGCCTCTTATCTTTTGTATAAATTTTTTTCTTACTTTACAAGGAATCTTGAATAATTAATTATTAATTAAATATCATTCGCTGCATGTATAATTAAATAAATTAAATCAATTAGGCTTATTTAATTATTTTTTATTGCACTTGAAATAGGAAATTTTTCGTCCGAGGCACAACACGCCTGCGCATTGGGTATCTTGAAAAGAAGGGGAAAAATCGGTAAGTTGAGATGAGTGTCGAAGAGGTGGTTGCACACGAGAATTTCATTATTTAACCGAAGTAAACGAATATTAAGGGTTTGAGTTTATAACTCCCCTCGTCTGTCTGGATTGCCTATTAATATAATATGAGTTTCATCATCCACTGAATATATCTGCACAGACCTTTTTACGTTTCTTTATTTTGCTTTTTGCTTTCCTCTTTCTTTTAATATTAACTTCATTTTTTCCTCTATTTATCTTTATCTTCTTGTCCTTTCGTATCATAATTATACATAATATATTTTGTTCGTCTTTACAAGATCTTGTGCTTTTATATTTTTCTTCTAATTTCTTAGTGTCAGTTATTATTTTAAGTATAAATTTTTCACACAATTTAATCATTTGTTTTCTCTGTTATTTATAATTGGCTTCCTACAATTTGCTGCCACCTTTTCTTTATTTAGTATTTTAACGAAACTAGTTCTTTATCTTTTTATTCTCAATATTCCAAAAAAATAAAACAATTTTCGCTCTTAAAATATAAATCATTATTTTGTTGCGTTAATCTTTTTGAAAAACAAAATTGTTTATTCTAACTAATTTTTTTATTTAAAAAAATGAATTGATTGTTTATATTATAGACATACATAAAAACATCATATAAAAAAAGTCTATGTGATATATAAAATAACATCTGTTTTACAAGACCAAAAATATTAATAAAATTATTAATATATACAAATATAATTTTATTAGTGTTTACTTACGCTTATAATGGTATACGTCCTTATAACAGTATAATTCCTTTTGTCATAGATTTTAAGGTAGCTTCCAAAATTTTTACTTCTATTTTTTAAATAAAAGAATCTTGTATGTTTACTTTCTTTATCTGATAAATTACATTAAGCTATATCAACATAATTTTTAGACATTGGTACTGTGGAAAATAAAGTCATATTTTTTTGAAAATAACGAATATTCTATTTTATTAATTAAATAAACGAGAAAAAGCAAGATATCTTGAATTTTAATCATAGTAGAAAAAATAATGAACAATGTCCAGCATAAAAAAATAATACTCATTTTCAAAATATCTAGCTGTATATATAAAAAATGTACGCTAGCTCTTGACTTGCAAATCGAATAACAAGAAACAAGAACCACTTTTTCACATTGTATATATATTATGTTATAAAGTTTTAGCTTCGTTTGTGAAGAATTTGTTTGATGACTTGATATTTAAATGATATTGCGTTTTATGTATAAGAACATGTATTCTGACATGTAGTGCTTGCTTGCGTGCACTATTGCTATGGATTCATTTAGTGCCTTTTCCAACTGTTGTATATATTTATTGATAACAATAATAATATAAATATATAAGTAAAGAAAAATTAAAAACTGATTTTTTGTTGTTGATTCTTTTATTTAAAATATTTTAGTGAGACAAAGAGTCTGAAATTAATGATAAAAATATTTCTTTTCAATTTACTTAAATGACTCCAACAACAAAAGGTTAAAAATAAAATAATAATAATAATAATAATAATAATAATAATAATAATAATAACAACAACAACAACAATAATAATAATAATAATAATAATAATAATAATAACCGCTAAGCAGAAAAGTAAATATCTACACTATACTTTCGGAACAGAAAAAATGAAGAAACGAGCTAGTTGAGATTCTTCTCTCGCAAGGAAATCGTAAATTGCTCGACACTTAGATCTTTGGAACTAATAAGACATCAAGAGTTGGAGAAGAAAAAATAGCAAGTCGACTCCCGCAAAACAAACACTTCAACTACAGCTAGAATTTAATGTATTACGAGTTGAAATCTAGTAAATGGCAAGAATTTGCGACAAAGATTATATGTGAAAAAAATTAAAACGAGAAATTTTTATTTTTCATTATAATAATAGATTTATTATAAATATTAATAAGAATAATTATGTGGTTTTATTTTGAATTTACATATTATGCTATTAAATTATAAATAATTTTAGAATTATAAATTCATTTCATTTATATATTTACAAAATTACGTTTGTTTTTTGGATTAACATATTTTTTTAAATGAATGATAATTATATTTTTTTAAATTATTAATTCAATAATGATTTTATTAAATAAAATATTAAATACTTTTTAAATAATTATAAGTAATTAATATTCTTAGTTGATTGGTAAAATTAATTTTGTAAATTATTTCTCTAAATTACTTAAAATTATATAAATATTCAATATATTGTAAATAAAGTTAACCGTTGTTTACATGTAAAAATCTTATAATTTATATAACAATTACTATTAAATTTTCCGATTATTCATAATGAATGTTAATTAGACTTATTATTATACATATAATAAAAGAATAGGTTTTCATAAAAAAAATTTGTGGGTGAAAAAAACTGAAAATAAAATGCATAATGTACAGATTTATGTATGAAAAACATTAAATGATGATAAAATTATATAGAAATAATGCAATAAATAATCAAAATTGCAAAAAAAAACTCACAACAAAGTATAATGTTATGTTGCTTAATAAATATTAATTTGCAGTCAAACAACAGGTTTAAACAATAGATAATAATAGGACTTTCATCACTATTCTTATTTATACATTTGTGTGGTATTCAAAAAGAATGATTTGTGAAAATAGAAAAAAAGAATACATAAAGGGAGGAAAAGCAAATTTTACATATATTTATCTTTGTACATTAAGAAACAAAAGAAGGTTTATTTTAAAAAATAATGGTGTAGATAAATGTAATGTGTAGATTTGATTAATGATACATTTTTTTTCATAGAAATAAAAATAAAACGATCTACTTAACTCATATTTATTGTAATTTTTATGTGCTTGTGATACATTATAGTCTTAAAATATATTATTATTATTATATATTTAGTTAATTTAAAAGTTATAAAATTTAATTTATTTATAAAAAATCGATAATGAACTCTTGTGCATTATAATTAAAAATAATATTAATTAATAAAAATACAGTGATAGATTAAATAAGTTTCATTTTATAAAAATGATTCTTTAATTGATGTTTATTAAAAAAAAACAAGTAATAATAATTTTAATTTGAGTATCAATGAATTTTTATTAAAGATAGATGGAATAATTATAGTGATATCGTTTGTTTAAATATTGCATAGATTAAATATAAGAATTATAAAATAAAAGTACTGAAATTTATTATTTAATTGCAATAAATGATAATAAAAAGTGTTATAAAAAATATTTTCTTTCAAAGAAAATATTTTTTATAACACTTCTTCAAAGAGACAAAATCTGTAAATAAATCTCTATATTTAATCTATATTTAATTACGTGTATGTAATTGTGCTGATTACTTTTTTGAGAAACGAGTGAGACTGTCAATCGAGAATCAAAAATCAAAAGCTAAGCCCTCTACATTTTTCAACTATATAATTATTAATTGAAAAGCCCACAATATACAACACTAGAATCATTTGCTATGTTGATGAAGGATTGCATTAAGATATTAAATAAAGAAAATAAAGAAAATTTAAATGGTGAAATGGTGCAGGAAATCAATCTATCCACAAATTTTTTCATCAGTTTGAATAAAAAATATTCGTTATTATCTTGTTATTCGTAATGTTTAATGCACAATTGTTTTTCTAAATAGAGCAAGGCATTTAGTGCAGCTGTGAACCATTTCCCTATCATTATCTATCTCTTACTACTTTTCATTAAACAACTTTGTCCCTTAATACACTCTAATTTATTATATATCTATCTACTTATGTATATAGGACCTTACTCTTTCCAGGGTACCCTTAGTACTCTTCAACTAGCAGAAAGATAGGCAGATCCAACGTAAAGTATTAGTAGGTATTAGGTGTTGGCCTGGGAACAAGTGCACGTGCCCAAGCGCTCTATCGATGTTATGGAGGTGCAGAGCACGGCACTTTCCCCTTTTTAACCTCCTTTACGGATAATTCTTTAAGTGCTTACTTACTACTCTGCTTCGACCGTTTCCTACATCCCGCAGACGTCTGGAACTATCACTTAATTTTCTCATTTTAAGATCCCGCCTTTACTCTCTCTCTATTTTTTATTTTATTATTATTATTATTATTATTATTATTATTGTTATTGTTGTTGTTGTTGTTATTATTATTGTTGTTATTATTGTTGTTATTATTGTTGTTGTTATTATTATTATTCATTAGCTAAGATTTAGATTTTACTCCAGCTTTTCATCTTTTTCACACTTGGACATTATTTTTGGTGTGCGCTAGTTCATTTGTTGCCTTGACTCAATTTATTTATAATTTAGCTTAATTTTCTGAATTTTCATCCCATTATATAAGCATTTAAATGGAATTTAAACAAAGTCAAAATTTAACAAAGTTGTAATTGAGTTGATTCTTGCTTTGCCAAAAAAACATTTTAGATATTAATCATAATGACTATTTAACATATATTTGTTTATTTTTATTAATTTATTAACTATGTAAATAAAAGTACGTGTATCTTCACGTGTACTCTTAAACTGATTTCCTCCTCCTATTCACTTTTATCCCCTCCGCATTTTTCTTTCAAATTAAATGTCATCTAAATATTTTGCACGTAATAAGACTTTTTAAGTAACCTGTTTTTTTAAAGCGATTAGTAACAATTACTCATCATAAACTCAGTTTGATGAAACGATATTTCTAATAAAGTATTCCTTAAAAAGAAAAATTAGAATATATCATAAATTGCAAATTAGTTTTCTTATATTTATATTTTTATTACTATTACTTTATATTTATAAATCTTTGAATTACAAATTCTCTAGAAATCAAAAAAAATTATAAAATATTATTATACTATAAAATAATTAATAATTTTTATTGCAAAAAGAAAAACAAGTTTTTTTTTATATACATGTAAAAATATTTTATAAATTATGAGATCATGTAAATTTGTATATACACAACTAATACAGTTTGTTTAGAGTACTGTATAATTGATTAATGAACCTATAAACAATCTTATATTTAAGTGTCATATGAATATATAGAACATGCTAAGTAATAAATATGTATAGATGCAAAAAAATTCCATCTTTCTTAAAATACTCAAATTGATCAGCAGCATCTTCAACTTCATCAATGAAACTTATTTATCTCTCGGGTAAAGTATACATTAATTGTTAATATCAATTTTTCTGCAGCTAGATTTACTCTATTTAATTTTTAAAAGCAAAGGAACTTACAGATTAATGGATGGTCAAAATTCGTGGAGTAAAAAAAAATACTGATAACGTGGCATCAAAACAGAGAAACAATATATGGCTATAAAATGAGATATAAAAACTCTTCAATAAAGCAATTTTGCACAAAAAAAATATTCTTGCCATTTAAAAAAATATATTTAGATATACGAATAAAAAATAAATTGCTCTCATTCAAGAAAATAATATTAGAAAATCAAATAATATATCTTAAAATACAGTTGAAAGGAAATATCTGTATACATAATTGGATTTTTAATTTACTAATATAATTGAAATAAGTAGTATACATAAATATTTAAAACTAAAAAGTGCTCTATTGCTTAAAATAATATGTTAATATAAAGTTTTTTTATTTCACCCAAATGTTTTCTCTAATATTTCTTTGACTCTTTTGGTTTTATTTATATTATTTTTTTCGCATATTCTCTTCAAAACTGTCTAGTAGCTTTTTGCGTTCCTTTAGTTTTTGCAAAATCTTCATCTATTAAACTTACCATATATCTGTCATTTAATAAAGTGAAGGTATTAATGGGATTTTTAGGACCACCTATCACACATAGGACACTATTTGTTTATCTATATTTTTATTATATTTATATTATGGATAGGTTTATAAGCTGTTTATCAGTGCAGTTTTCATGTGTTCTTTATGATTTTTGTTGGATTCATCATTAGTTAAACGCATATTTTTTCACGTATGTTGTTCTGCAATAAATTAGTATGATTTTTATTACACAAAAAAGAAAGTTTTTTGCCTTATTAAATTAAAATATTGTGAAAATAATTAATTTTCAATAAATAATTTTATTTATTGAAACTAGATTTAAACTTATTATAAAAAATATATAATTATAATTTTAACATATTAATTAGGTTTCATCATGTTTATAAATACATAAAATCAACTAAATTAAATGTAATGATAAAACAAACAGTAAACTTGCTTAAAATAAAATATGCAATTTTTTTTTTAAACGATATTAATAATAAAGTTGTAAGTTAATTATAATGTTTATAAAAATTAAATTTAAAAATTATAATGTAATGTAATATCTGATATTAAAAATATCATATAATTCAAGATGAAAAGGAAGATTGTACCTCGGCATGGCAATGCTTGTCCCAAATTTTCGCCATTATCTTTAGTGATCGAACTAAAATTGTACCTAAGCAACAGAATAGGGGTATCAAATTTGAAGAGTAGAGCAAATAAATGCCCATTTTTTCATTCATAATTTTATGATTCCCCGACTCTTCTGCTTAGGTACATTTTTGATATTTCCGAAATCCACCAGGTTTACACCGATCGACTCCTACACGCACTTTAAACACGTGAAACAATCTCCCTTCTTATCTCTAATATAATTTAATATACTATAATTAATAATTTAAATTTATGAAATACATTTTATATTACAGAGTTTTTGTATACAAAAAAAAAAAAAAAAATAGATTATTCAAAACAAATTTGGCTAATGCATTTCAATAATATAAAAATTGCATGATTGAACACAGTCAATATTACGTGTTTTGAAAGTATATATGATATAATCTTAATAAATCAAATATTAGAAGGAGGAATGAAAAAATGTAAACAAAGAAGTTATCTTTTTTATTTGCATTGAACCTACGGGATGTCTAAATTCACTTTATATTCTCCTTAATTTTTCTACAAGCATGATTTTAGTTTGTAAGTTGTCCACCAACATAAAAAATTCAAATTGGGATCAGTAATCTCTTTGTTTATTTCTAGTCTATTCAACTCTACACAAACAAGTTAATTCCTATTTTAAAATCTGCTATTTTTCTTTACATCTTTTTTGTTATTGACATTTTTAAAAAGATGTTTGTAAATAAGTGTATTTCTATTTCACCTTGTCAAAACCTTGTAAAACGAATGGTAGATTTAATACCATTTCCCATTGTTTCTTACCAAATAAAACAAAACCGTAATTATTGGACACCAGTTAATAAACCAAGTCCTGGTGTCAAAGGTAAAAGTTATAGAAGAATTGTTCATTTCAAAGATAAGTACACTGTTGAACCTTTACAGGTAACCAATCTAGCTGGAAGGGATCCAATTACTGGTAAATATAGTTTTATAAGTTTTTATCCATAAATACTTTATTACTGCAATAGTTTCATTCATAAAACTTAAGATTACTTTTATTTTAAATCTAATTTAAGTATTAATTTTGAAATGTGTAATATGCAATTATTTATGTACTGAGATATTTATAATTTATTTTGTTTATCATTTTTTACATCTACTATATTTATAGAATTTAAATTATCATTATTTATCAAACAATGAAAATTAATTAAATTTATAAGATTTGATTAATTATTTCCTTTTCATTATTAGGACGAGTTGTATGCAAAGGAATTGGTGGTGGTATAAAACACAAATATCATTGGATTCATTGGGTCAGAGATGGACCAACTGATTTAAATGAAAAGCCAAAACTCGAAAAAGTTTTACGAATATTTAAAGATGGATGTAGAACTAGTTATGTAGCTTTGATTGGATCTGGCAAAGAATTAAAATATATTTTAGCAACTAAAAACATGAAAGAAGGAGATATCTTAAAAACACACAAAGGTATACCTAAAATACCTGTTTTGGCTAATGAAGGTGATGCATATCCACTTGGTGCTTTACCAGTTGGTACATTAGTACATTGTGTTGAAAAATATGTTGGACTGGGGGGATTTTTAATACATGCAGCTGGAACTTTTGCGACTATCATAAATAAGATAGATGATAGAGTGATAATTAAAGTACCCAGTAAAAAAGAATTCAATTTGGATCAAAATTGTATGGCAGTAGTTGGTCAATTATCAAACATTGAACATAGTAGTACACCTATTGGAAGTGCTCAAAAAAATCGAGAATTAGGTAATAGACCAAGAAGTGGTTTATGGCAACGAAAAGATGGAAGGCATGGAAGAAAAATTAAACCTTTACCACCTGTTAGAGAATTTAATCCTTATGCCCCCAAAAATGTTAATACTATTCAATTAACTTTGAGTGGTTTGTAATTTTTCTGTTTTTGTAAATATATTTAAATTATATATTTTGTTTTTAATTAATAAAATAAAAGGTTAAACATATTCATAAAATTCTATGTTTTAATACAAAGATATTAAATTAGAAATACTGTTGTTATTGAGCATTACTGATGCAGGTTCTATTTTGTATTTATTATATATCTTCATCATTAATAATTTAAAATATTTTTAATTTATGTATATATTAACATTATTTTAAAAATGCATCAAAGTAAATTAATAACGTTTAAGTTTCTTTGAATATTTGTAACCGAGTAGAATTAGTTAATATAAAAAACATATGCAAAATTTTAAAACAATAAATAAAATTTGGATTAATAAAAAAGTTATTTCAAAAGTTTAAATATTGCTAATATAAATACTACAAATATAAAAATTATAAATCACATATTTGTAATAACTACAATATTATCAGTACAAAAATCAATTTTAAAGTACTATAAATAAAACTTTAAAATATAAATACTCTTATAACATTATACAATATATTAGAATATTGTATTTAATTCTAGATACTTTGCAGTGAATTGTTTTATTGATTACTAGTTTCCTAACACTTATTTGAGATTATTATTTTATTTTTTACTTAGTACATCAAACTTTTTTGAATTATAACTTTTAAAAAAAATACTTTTCAAAATTTCTATTGCAATACCTAAGCATACTGCCCTTTTTCTAGTTTCTGTACTAGAATATTTAATCAATAGATTAAGTGTTGGTAGAATATCATTAATTTGTTTATCCATTAAACTTTTTTCTACATACATTATATTCTATTGAAGACTTTATTAATCTTCATAATATTAATTACATCTTTTAGACCATTGTGAATATTTATAATAGTGGTTTTTAATTTTTTCACCAAGTCAATGAGTGTACATTTACCTGTTTTTTTATTAGTACATAATTTAATTACCTGTAATGCATCTATAAAATTAATGATCATATTTGAATATTTTTCTATTAAGTTATATATAGATATTGTCTTTATCTACCTTGATCCATCAAATTTAAAATTGTGTGTAGCAATATATTTTTTATTAATTATAACGGGTCATGGAAAAGGACATTGAGAGTGATTATATTTTATTAGATTTCTTAATATTTTAATTATTTTAATACAAAAATATTCTTTTAAATATATGTAATATATAATGTATAATTAATAAAAAATCAAGAAATTCTTAAATAACCATTGTACAAGGTGCTG
The DNA here is from genome assembly GCA_018907245.1 of Eupristina koningsbergeri. Lineage (NCBI taxonomy): Eukaryota > Metazoa > Arthropoda > Insecta > Hymenoptera > Agaonidae > Eupristina > Eupristina koningsbergeri. Next base: position 398,232 of record JACCHV010002777.1, on the reverse strand, counting down.
ATTTTTATGATGCGTATTTTGCGTGGTGAGGCAATTACGTTTGTTGCCAGTTCCCCCCCCCCCATTCAGAGTCAGACATTCCTGTTGTGTATTATAGAATAAAAATTTAAGCATTTTGAATGTAAAAATGTAAATCAATAACGAATCTTGAGTTCTATAACACGAAGTTTAATTTGAAGATGAAAATTATAATATAATTTGCAGAGAATATGTGTCTCAAGACAATTATTCATAATTAATTTCATAAAACAATACTTAGTTCATATTAATTTAATTTAAGTTAATATTTAATGAATAACATTTTCTCCTCAATGTTATAATTTTCATTAAATTTAAGTTGGTTTTTAATAGACTTATTGGTGGTATTCTGTGCCTTGTTTATTTATTAAATTATAGTTTACATACATCTATTCTACTTAATGATTAATATAATTTCAAAATTCAAAATAGAAATGTTATGGATTAGTTTAATAAAATTTTCTGATAAACAATAATTTATAGACTCTAAACATTTTATAAGAAACATTCTATAAATTAAAAATGTGAAATAAATCAATTACAGTATTATATATTGATAATAACTTCTAGCGCAATAACCACAGATTCGATTTTCCAATAATTGGAATATAGAAGTTAATTTTTTGGCCAATAAATATTATTAGTATTTTCTTATATATACTAGCTATAGCATTTATAGACCCTTGTTGTAGTATACTGTTTTGATGTTCGGATTTTTGGTTAATACTTCAGTACGCACATTATCTTCAAGCTCATCAATGGGTATTACAACATACTGGTTGAATAAAGCACAGCATAATGGTGTTGCAAATGTCAAGCATATACCACACAAAGCTACTTGGATGGGGCCTACAGCCCACCGATTACGAGATATTATGCTTCGACGCTCTAAAGCATTCATCAGTACTGGCGCCAGAACTGTAAATAAGAAAGTTTAATTAATTCATTAATTACACCTATTTTTTAAAAGAATTACTCTGTTATTATTCATAATAAAAAGAATATGAAGATAAAAGTTTGGCGTATAATGAGTTTAGATAAAAACATTTTAATCACGGACAGTTTTATATAACGAATATAACAGTGTGACTTCTGAAGTATTGGGTAGATGTAGAATGAAAATTTTTATCAAAGGTCATTGATCAGATATTTAAGACTAAACAATAGATTTATTTAATTTAATTAATTCGCTAGTATTTTACTAGAGGGGCTCATTCTTAAGTAAAAAAAAAAGAAGCTAGTCATTATTATTATGCTTAGTTGACTCAGGAAATACTGAATTTACTTAAAGACTTTACATCTCTATTATATATTCATTTTTATATTATATTATTTATTTAAACTTTTTAAATATTCTTTTTTAATTTTATCAGCTTTAACTCATCGAAGTGTTTATATTTATGAAGGTTACTTCAATTCTCCTTCCTATTCTATCAATTTATGTCTTTTTATCATGGTTTATATATTCCGTATAAATTCTTCCATTTTCAAAAGTATTTTTATCATATGTAACTTAATATAAATTATAATAAAAAATAGTTTTCGAACCCCCTTGTTGAGCGCATATAAAAAAACAATCCCAGAGATACTCTCTAAATGTGTCTGAAATTTGTACCCTTAAAATGTAACAAAAATTAAAATTTTTTTTAAAAAATGACAAAAACCTATAACTTGTTAATAATTAAGATCATATTAATTAATATATATATATAAACTACTCCTAAATAAGGGTGAATAATTTTTAAAATCTGAATTGACAATTTAACAACCGAGTTTCAAGTCTTTCTCAAGATCTGAACATTGTTTCATTTTTTCACTAATTTATTTCTCCGTATGCTTATATATTGAACAGAAAGAGAGAGAGAGAGAGAGAGAGAGAGAGAAAGAGAGAGAGAGATAATAAGGTAAGAGACTTGTTGATATGTTTTATTGTAGTGTTAAGACATTTTAAATACTTAATGATTATTAATTTGACTTATGAGTAACACAGAAATAGTAATTCAAAATATTTATAGTATTGTATTTCCATAAATCAAAATATTGGCTTGAGTTTGAGCAACGAAAAGTAGTCATTGCGTTTTGTTGTCCATTCGAATTTACTTTTCAATCTAATACAATGTTACCATTATAAGACTTTTGAGCTTTGTTATTATTCTTTTTCAGATTATTTCAAATATGTGATTTAGTTTCATAGAGGCAAAATTTTTAATTTTTTTTTGTTTTGCTTGTTTTATATTTACTTAATATTGGATTTTTTAATCTCATTTTTGTGATTGACTTTATCAAATATTACCCATAATATAATATAAATTATATTTTTAAAAATATTCCTTAATAAATGCATAATGATTTTTGAAAAATTATACAGTTATATATATATATATATATATATATATATATATTTATTTTAAAAATATACACGCAGGCAAAAAATTGTAATATTTTAATATTTTGGGATAATAATTGCTGGGAGGGATCGACAATTCCTCAGGAAGGTTAGCCCGTTGGGCGATCGAACTCGCCCAATGGGACTACGAGATACACTACCGGAGAGGCGAGGAGAACGTCTTAGCTGACGCCCTTTCTCGCCAGAAACACGAGGTCGCCTCTGAATGTACCTGGTACGAACAGACTAAGAAGGCCACCCAGGAAACTCCGAATCTCCACCCTAGCTTCACGGTACGTGATGGGAGGTTACTTTATCAAAAGTACCTCCTCCAGGAGAAGAGGAATGACGGGTCAAAGGTCTGTATACCAGAGGAGGAAAGAGAGCGAGTCCTGAGGGAAAATAACGATCTTCCCACCTCAGGACATTTAGGAATAAAAAAGACAATCAATCGGTTATCACAACATTACTATTCGCCAAAAACAGTTACCAGGGGGAGAAATACTCCCCAAAACAGGCCGGTAGTAATCTCGCCTCATGGACTTCAGCGCCGCTTCTTAGGTAAAAGCATTCTGAGTTCTCGATTCGACCTGAGTTCTTCGGTACACAAGCCCAAAGAAACCAAAACAATCAGGTATGAGCCAGGAAGAGCATCTACTGAGAGGAGTGATAACCCTCCAGGGGTATCCCAGAACCCTGCAAATAACAGCCGGCCGACACGCCTTCAAGGTCTACATAGATACGGGATGCCAAATCTCGCTAATTTCTCCGACATTGGCGAGCCTTCTCCGAGTGGACGAGCTCGAGGAAGAGATCTTCGGCCCACCGACGCTCGAGCTGGAGATATTACGGCAGCATACCCTTCACACCGAGAGAGTAATGTATATGCGCTGCCATATACAGGACTACAATCTGCTTTGGAAGGTCGCCGTAGTACGAGATCTTCCGGGGAGCATGATTGTGGAAGCAGACCTCGTCGTCGTCGTGGAGAAACTCAACCGCGAGGAAGAAAACCAGCAGGTTCCTTCCAGCTGATGCGAGCATGGAGGGAGCGATATGAGGCCCTCCGCACCTCCTCCAGCTCCAGCTCAAGCTCAAGCTTGACGAGCGGAGACGACGAGTCCAGCGAGGACCCTCCGTCGAGTTACCACTCTAGAATAAGCAACTAGAACTAAGGGTAATCTTAAGTTTAGATATAAGTATGTGGAAAATAGTATTAGGAAGTCTGTAGTACCTAAGAAAATAGATATAAGTGTGTAAAAAAAAAAATAATAATATATATATATGATTGTAAGCGTCGGCCTTTTTCGGAAAATAAGCCGACGGGCAACGAAGCGGCTTTTCTTGGAAAGTAAAAGTTGAAGCAGCTGCGGCACAGGCGGCCGACGGTCAAGTCGGGGGAGGAAGAAAGAGTGACCGCGTCGGCGGAAGAGAATTTAGTTTATGCATAGACTCTGATTTGTGTAATTCATTAAAAATAAAGGCTTGCTACGTTTTCTCTATTTCGTGTCGTTAATTTATCCCTATTTGTGAAATTACGTAAGCTGACGTAGCTCTAGCTGTGCTATTATTAGCTGTTTCTTACATGATAGAAAATAGAAGTAAAATAGCATAGGACCTAGCAAATAAGGCTATATGTAAGAATAAACTAAGGAAAACTAGCGAGTAGAGCTAAGTGTAAGGCTAGATATAAGTAAACCTAGCATAAGGTAGGGTAAGAGAAAAATCGGCGACACTCCTCCGTTCAGCGTCTACACCCGCTAGGTGCTCGGGGGAGACTATTTTCCTCAGCGCGCGTACTGAGCACAGAGCGCAGCGGCCCAGCTCAGCGCACCTCCACCCTCAACCCTTCGGTCGCGCGCCGGCGAAAAGTCCCAGCCGCGGCCTCGCGAAAAGCCGGCGGGAATTTCTGAGAAATTCTCAGCCGCCGAAGGAAAAACAATCACCTGGGACTAAAAAGTAGGCGATGATTAAAAACAGTCGCCTCGCAGTTATGGCACCATCCATAAGTTTGGAGGAAATCCGCCGACGGATCAGGGAGCGGCAAGTAAGAAAGCGGGAGCTTATCTTCGAGGAGGTTCCTTCAAGAAACACCACCACGAAGGAGACGTCCGGCACGGAAACAGACGTGAAGCTGCGGGACACGTCCACCCAGACGGGCAAGGGATCGTCTTTTATCAAACTCCCCGGGGGCGACTTGGTGTTTTATGCCAACTAAGAAAGGGATAAGTTTTTGAAAGAAAAATTTATTTCGCGCTGCAGCAGCTGCGACTCGACGGTTTTGGGACCGTTCTATGGATGAGTTAGGGTCATCCCGAGGTGAGGAACTCTGATTTTTATCTTTGATTGGTGTAGAGCGGTACTATTCAGCGCGCTAAGTTTGAATTACGCGATTGAATTGTTTTTCGCGTTGGAATTGCATGAACTCCTGTCTTTCTCAAACAATATCAAAATATGTAGTTACAATATTATTATATATATATAAAAAATTGTAAATATGCATTCAGAAAAATTATTATTTATTTATTTTGTTGAAATTTATTTAATAAAATTATAATTTCAAAATTATTAAAAATATGTAAATAATACAAAAAAAAACTAATTATAGTTCAAATATATTAAAAATATATAATTAGAAAAATTATAAAAATATTATCCCTAATAATCTATCACGAGGGAGTTATGGAATAATCTTAATATTAACATAAACCGAACCAGGTTTTATCCCAGACAAGCCCCCAAAAATTTGTCATGTCGTTTAACAAATATCATCTAATTACTTTCCTTTTTGGTCTACGCGTTCGATAATAATGTTTTTGATTATAACTTTTCAGATACCATCGAGTTTATCGCAGATTCTGGTGCTACGCGCCATATAATAAATAAATCTATTTTATTGGAAAATCTAATTAAATGTAAAGATGAATATATCAGAAGTGCATAAATAAATATGCCGACATTAAAATAGATGCAAAGGGAAATTTAACCCTATATACAAATCCATCTACAAATAAAAGCATTATTTTAAATAATGTAAAGGCTGCAGAAGAAACCAGTCATAATTTACTGTTACTGCGTAAATTAACGGATGCAGCATTTGAAATACAACTTGATGATGAAAAATTGCAAATATTAAAAAAGAAATATTAAATAAACATCCAAAATACTTAGATGGAACTTATGAAAAACCCAACTGGAAAGTTCGCCACCAGATTAAAAATGATAATGATATTCAAACAGAAAATATAGCTAATTCGAAAAAATGTTTATTATCATTGTATGATCGATACAATAATGACAATGATAAAAAATGAGTTATAGAAGTGTTTAAATTTTATTCAAATAACTGGAACTCCAATTATATAAAACGGCTAAATAAAATTATTTGGAAGTATGAATAAATTGTAAAAAATTGTCCAAATCAATCGATAAATAACGGTTTCAGTTGCGAAGTACACGTAATGTACTATATGAACATTTAAGAAAAACCAAAAAAATTTGAATTCGAAATTGAACCAGAAAACTATCGAAATATTAATCCAAAATTCGGAAGATATGAACAAAATCTGTTCGTATTATTTTTCAGAAACGCATGTAAATGATACAAGTGACCGCGCGGGCGGAAGAAAGCTTTAGTTTGTGCATAGCCGTAGATTTGTGCATTTCGATATTCATTAAAGGCTTGCTACGTTCGCAATAATATTTGGTGTTCTCTGAGTTATTTATTTAATTCCCTGATAATTAAACATACTTATTAAAGGGGTGTGATTTGTGAAGAACGTTTTAACATTTTCTTACATTTATTATTACATTTGTAATATTTTTTGTTTATAAAAATTGAATTGCAGGCAAGTACTACCTTAAACTACTTGAAAAACTTTTTTGTTCAATAATTTGTTTTTCTTTTTAAACAATAATAAATTTTATTTAAATATCATAAGTAAATAATAAATAAATACTAAATAGATTATAATGAATTATTAATTTTTAAACAAATGTGACGGTGGGTTTAATAGCCAGGAGAAGACTCAGCGGAGTCAGGGTGCGGATCGGGGCTTGGTGAAGTGACGGGTGATGAATTCGAACAAAAGGTATTTTTGCTACACAAATCTTAAAATTACGGTGAGTTAATATAATTACATTAAGGTTTCCGAGTTTTAGCGGTGCCGCGGCGGATGCGATAAAGTTACAATCCAAATTTCCTATTGAGCGGTCTCGCGGTGATTTCAACGATAATTTTGGTGATTTTACTTAAAGTTTAAACAATTTAATACATTTCGTTAATAATTTGTCGGTTCCGCTGCAAATTTAAATGTTACGCGGTGATTCTATATAATTTTGTTATAATATAAAGTTTCTGCGGTGATTTTATATAATAATTTTGGTATAAAAAGTTTCCGCGGTGATTTTAATTTATTATTAATAATTTTATAATTTTTAATAATTTTTCCGATGAATATTCTAATTTACATGGCTAAGTCGTAGTTCGCTATTATTCAGCTAGGTTTCGGTGGTGTGGCGGTCGCGGTGAGCGGTTAGTACGGATGGCGGTCGTCAGGGGGCTATGCGGTCGCCGGGGACTTTCTCGAGCTGGGCCTCAGTCGGCTCACGGAGTTCCGCGCGGATGGTCGAAATTTTTCGCTCCTTTGCAGGACGGTCCAGTGAGCCTGGATATATATCCGCTTGAGGGCGTGGTTTCGTCGTTCCAGCGCCGGTGCTCGTCGGTACGACGGCGGCAGTCGTCCGAGTCGGACCTCTTCAAACAGCGTTCAACGGATGTCGACGGGGACGAGCCTCCAGTGATCCTGGGGATTCCCGATGTCGTCCACCGGGATCATCCGCGACGACGAGTCTCCAGTAAGCCTGGGGTACCTCGTCGACACAGACGACGTCGAAACTTCCTCGACGCCGATGCCACGCCGTCCCCCTAGTGATCCTGGGAGTCCGACGGGAAGTCGTCGCCGATTCACTTCAGCTGGGCAGTCACGACGTGAGAGCCGGCTGTGGGGACGAGCAAGCTCGCTGATCCCACACGATGACCTCCCGGTAGTCTTCCTCTGTTGAAACCCTCCAGTGATCCTGAAGGTGGCTTCGGAGGTCGACGCGTCAGTCGAGTACGATCCGGTGTGCTGTGCGGGTGAATTTATGCATCTCGACGGAGCGGCGTCCTCCGTTGAGCACCGAGCGCAGGTGGTGGTGGCGTGTTCGAACGGTGCGCAGTGTATCCTAGTGGCTCCGCGGGTGGGAGCTGGTGGAGCGCCTACCCGGGTGGGGATGTGGTGATGGTGGGGCTATAGTGTCGGGGTTGTACTGCGGCGCGTTTTCGGGGCGCCGCGGCACAGTTTAAGTGAGGAAATCGGGCATTTTCTTTCACACGTCCCCCTCGCTGATCCTGATCGCCGGTTGTACCTTGTTTACTCAGCCTCCGGATCCCATGTTGATCCGCTGTTTATGTCCCTTCCAGTGGATGAGGATCCTCCCGATGGGCTTCCTGATTGTGGTGGATTGATCCGTCGAGTGCTTGCATCAAGGTTCCGCCCAACGGGAGAATCAGTCAGCGCAGCCCGTCGGTTTCCCGCCATTCCTCTGTATCGAAGGTGGCAGTGTTCGTGATTTCCTGTATCAACCGCAGCATCTCATTGACCTCAGCGAGTACCTGGGTTGGTGGTGTTCTCGTGGTTGCTGATGTTCTCGTGGTTGCTGGTGTCCTCGTGGTTGCTGGTGTCGACCGGTGCTCCGGCTGCGGTATCGGATGAGGCGTAGGCTAGCAGTCGGGTGTTGGTGCCGCGGGGGCACAGTCCGTTGGTGGTGGTGCGGGGGCGGTGTTGCATCCTCGTTCCGTGGCTGTGGGACGGGGCGCGAGGGTGACCGCTCTGACGGGTCGTCGTGCTATCCGGCGCCGGGTTGCCGGGTAAGGGCTAGACTCACCCTGGCCGTGAGTCCGCTCGGTGCGTGCTCCGGGGTGGGCACCAATATACTCCGTGTCTCGTCCTCCGTCGGTTTTGTTCCGTTGTTGGCGCGTCGCAACACCAGATCCCGCTCCGACATAGGATACCCTTCGGTATCCATGCAAAGAGGCTCCGGGTGAACGACAACGCCGGCTTCCGGTCTTCGTCGGGGCGCCTCCGGACATAGGGGCCTAGTGGGGCGTCGAACCATGGGGTCGCTGTAGGAATCCATAGTTTTTCGTTCGAGATTTCAATTTTCAAAGAGCAAAAAATCTTCGAAAAATGATAACTTTTCTTGCTCCGTACGAGTTCTTATACTATTTTCTGAAGATTTTTCGTGGAAAATTTCTCCATGGTCCCCTTTAGTAATTGGTCGATTTTTCCACTTGATTGGGGCCGGATCTGGTCTCCGGATGTTAATTCGGCAATTTCCTCATCAGGCGTAACGGGACTCGGTTACCAGGCGTTCATTGGCCGTGTTCTCCTCCCTAACCGGGGGCGGTCCTATTTCCGAGTCGCTCATTGGCCAAGCTACTTGGGAACGGGGTGGATTTCGGCCCTGTGCTGTAATTGGCCAAGCGGCTGCTCCTGCTCAGTTGTAGAAGTTCGCTTGTCCTGTCACTTCTCCTTGGGCTTTCGGGGGAGAAGGTCGTTCTTACTCGATGGTGGTGGATGTATCATCTGGGTCTTCCGGGTGTTCCTGGAGGGAGGAAATCACCAGCTCTCCGCGACGGATTTCATAACCCTTTTTTTTTTTTTAGTTTTTGACTTAAAATTATGCGGGCTTGAAAATAGACAATTTTTCTTACGAATTTTTCGAAAGACTTATGCGAATTTAGTACATATACGAACTTCAAAAATTCATACGGATTTTTACATAGTTTTACGGAAATTTATACGGACTTTACGAAAATTTTACGAAAAAAAAATTTATGCGAACTTTACAAAGTTTTACGAAAATTTAACATATATTATTTTTTTCTGTCTACAGGTTCAGGCCTGTCGGGACTCGCAAAACTCTTGCTCCGCGTAAACACATTACCATAAAATTTTATCTTCTTTTTTGTGTTGATTCTGTTAATAAAGAAGAGCCTTGTAATAATATATAAACACATAATATAAGTAATGTAAACGCGGATTAATGTTGATGACCTTTTTTTAGCTAATTAGCGCATATATATTTATTACTATTCTTAACAATACTCATTGATAATATAATATATAATATAATTCATAATATAATATAATTAATAATACTTTCTTAATACTACTTAGCATAATACTTAACAACATAAGTTTCTTAATAGTTATACTAACCTATCTTATCCTTAATAGCTAATAATTATAACATATGATATACTTATAACCTAACTATCATCTAGCGCACGCGCCTCTCCTCATCCTTACTCCTAATCACGGTTGTCCTCGGGATCTGTCCCATAATCGGAACCTCCGAGACCGTCGTCGTTCCGCCGGTTTCTTGCTTACCGGGCGCGACGTTGCGCGAGCCGTCTCCTCTTGCGGCGCCTCTCCTTCGTTGCTATCGGTCCTGGGTAAAGGGTAAAGGCGCAAAGCAGATTCATCACGTCCATTCCTAGGTGAAAATGATACTCGTCTTGTCTACTACTAGAGCTGGACGGGAGATGACATTTCCCCTTACCTCCATGGTGAGTATCACCGTATGTAGGGAATCTACTATCTCTGTTCCGGCGAAATTTACCGGTAGTCGGGCGGCACCGTAGTAGGCTCGCAATCCTTCTCTTCGCACTATATTGTCAGTTAATGCGGCGCTGATTATGGATACTCTTAACCTGGTTTCCACCCGGGCGGGTTCCTCGATGCCGCAGACTTTCAAGTTCTCGATTGCCTGGAAGTCCCACTGGACGAGGGATACGTGCAAGGGGTGATCAGGCGGTACAACCGCCATTCCGTCGTCGGAGTCGCTGCTCGACATGACTCCTCGTGATGCATTCGGTACGTTGCTGGATAAGGCTGCCCCCGGTTTGACGTCTCGCCCCGGTTAGGGGAGCCTTTCTCGGTCTTTCTCGACGTCGGGGTATTTCTGGTGTTTTGTTTACCAGCCCCGGTTGTTTTGGAGGCCTTCCTCGTGGTCTCCTTGGTATTTCAGGTGGTGTCGGGATGTTCCCGGCTTCGGTGGTTGCTGCAGGTGTTGAAGCCTCCTGGCTTCTTGCTCCTTAAGCCGTGTTGCGGGGTGTCGTGGTTTCTTCCACGACCGGAGTTGCGGTGTCGGTTTTCGGGTCTGTGACTCCTGTTACAGGCGGGATTTCGGGTGTAGCTTTCTGGCTGAGCAAGGTCTCACTTGGCGTAGTAGCTTCTGCGAGATATGGCTCAGTTCTGATCTCTGGTGCGGTTTCTTTGACCTTATATAGGTCCGAAGATGTACATGTGCACACTTTGTTCGATTTTTCTCCGGTAGGAGAACTTCGTAGGAGAAATCGTGACTTTCTTTCAAAGCGTCTGTAGTTGCCGTAAAGAGTTGGAAAGGAAGCTTTAAAAATGAGTATTGAATTTTTATATTTTTAATTAGGTATAATCGTAAACATTTATTTATTAATTGTTTTACAAAATACGCGGCGCTTGTTAATTCTTAAATATACAAAAATTACGTTTAAGATGCGCGGACGGACGCTTTCTTGTTTCAGCAAGCAGGGAGCAAATCGCGCTCGTGCTTCGTCAAGAATCCAAGTCCAAGTGTCCTATTTTTCTAACGTTAATAAACGGTTCCTCTTGTAAGTATCTAATTACAAAATATTGATATACGCGGCTAGCCTTTGTAATATTTATCCGCCGCTACAAATTATTTTAACCGTCGCTACATATAATATTAACCGCCGCTACATCGCCCCCTTACGAGTGATAACGCCATAACAGTAATTAGGTAGCAAAATACTAGTACATATATGTATAATAATTGCTACTAGACTTGGTTATTCAAATCCTGCTTGGAAACGATCAGGGAAACGAATTCTACGTCCATAACGCGTTTCCCAACGATTGCCATTTTTGCTACCTGCTCCTTGATTCGCAGGTATTCCACGGGGCTCAGTGGCTGCCGGGATTTCGCGCAGAACGGTCGCATTTTCGCGATTCTCCGCGATGTTCACATCAAAATATTCGTAATCTTCTTGATTTCTTTCTGTATTTTCGAGAGGTTGACTGATATTTTCGGAGATAATAAATGTTGGTTTTAACCTGTCGATTGAAACGCGGACCTTTTTGTTATTAATCTCTATAACGAAAGATTTTTCATCGCGTTGAATAACTTTATACGGTCCTTCGTATGGCGGAGCGGACAAACCACGTACCGCATCCGTGCGTAAAAATACAAATGCCGACGACGCGAGTTCCTTAAAAATAAAAGTTTTATTTCTTCCGTATCGCAATACCGGCGCCGGTTTTACTTTATCTACACGTTGGCGCAACTTCTTTACAAAATCCGATGTCGGGTCAACATCGCTTGATACAAAGTATTCACCGGGCAAACGTAGGCCGGTGCCATATACCAACTCGCCTGCCGTCGCTCCTAAATCTTCCTTGATTGCGGTGCGGATGCCAAGCAATACGATGGGTAGTGCTGAAACCCACTCGGTACCGTCATGGCATTTTATAGCGGCTTTTAATTGACGGTGAAAACGCTCCACTAACCCGTTCGCTTGCGGATGGTAACTCATAGTACGGATCCTTTTCGTGCCTAACAGTTTGCATAATTCTGCAAAGAGGGCAGATTCAAATTGACGTCCTTGATCAGTGGTGATCTTCGCCGGTACGCCAAAACGCGAAATCCAACCGGATAAAAAAGCGGAAGCAACGGTACTTGCTTGTATATCAGCGATCGGAATAACTTCCGGCCAACGCGAAAAACGATCGACGCACGTTAAACAATACCTAAATCCTTGACAATACGTCATATTTATTATATCGATATGTATTTGATCGAAACGCGCGGAAAGATCACTAAATTGATGAATCGGGGCCGAAACATGCCGGGTTACTTTACATTTTTGGCATGAGATACATGCTTTCGTCCACATTTTACAATCTTTCATGACATCAGGCCATACGAAACGCGACGTCACAAGTTGCTGCGTCGCTCGCGCGCCAGCGTGCGATAAATTATGCAGTGAATTAAACACCGCACGGCGCAAAGACAATGGCACAAAAGGACGAATCGCCTTTCCCGAAACATCGCAAAACAAGTGAAGATTTTCGTCGGAAAAATACATTTTTTTTAAATTTAAACTAGAATCTTTTGACGCTAGGAGTTCCTTCAATTCGACGTCTTCTTTTTACGCAGCTACCAGAGTTTGCAGATCCACCGATGATGCAATCGCCTCAATACGCGAAAAAGCATCGGCAACCGAGTTCTCGCTACCCTTGATATATCGGATATCAGTGCAGAATTGCGCGATGAAGTCTAAATGTCGGAATTTCCGCGGGGAACATTTTTCAAGATTTTGTCGAAACGCGAAAGTTAATGGCTTATGATCTGTATATATTATAAAATTTCGCCCCTCAATAATGTGTCGAAAACGCTTGACCGCACTGTATATGGCATATAGCTCGCGATCGTAAGCGCTGTATTTCCGCTCGGAAGGTGACAAAGACTTTGTGTAAAACGCCAGCGGTTGCCAAACGTTATTCACGAGTTGCTGTAAAGCTCCTCCTATCGCAAAATCGGATGCATCCACCATTATACTGATCGGCGCGTCAGGTTTCGGGTGCGCGAGTAATGCAGCGTTAGCGAGCGCAGTTTTCGATGAGGAAAAAGCGTCGCGAGCCTCGTCACTCCAATGTATTATTTCTTTTCCAGATTTTGAACCGACTAGCATATTATTTAAGGGGTACAATATTTTCGCAGCGTGGGGTACGAATCTGCGGTAAAAATTATACATCCCGAGATAACGACGCAAGGCTGTAATTGTACTCGGCAAAGTATATTCGGTTACAGCGTCTACGCGTTCTTTTAGCGGCGCGATTCCGTTCGCGTTAACTGTATACCCGAGGAAAGTTATTTCTTTAACCCCGAATACACATTTCGCCTGATTAATAACAATTCCAAATTTCGTTAATCGTTGAAACAATATTTTCAAATGACGTACATGTTCTTCTTCGTTTTTCGACGCGATCAAAAAATCGTCAATATACGCGTAGACGAAATCCATTCCGCGCGTCACTTCATCGACGAAACGTTAACACGTTTGCGCTGCATTTCGCAACCCGAACATCATCATTACGGGTTCAAACAGCCCAAATGGCGTTATCATTGCGGCTTTTTCCGTGTGCTCAGGCGCTATCGGTATTTGGTGATATGCTCGTACTAAATCTAACTTAGAAAATACGGTTTTACCATCTAAATTCTGCGCGAAGTCTTCGATGTGCGGGGGAGTATAACGGTCGGGTATTGTGCGTGCGTTCAACGCACGATAGTCGCCGCAAGGCCGTGGAGATCCATCCTTTTTCGGCACGACATGCAGCGGGGAAGACCATGGACCTCTTCCGGGTCGCAACACGCCTTGCTGCAGCATGAATTCAAACTCCTGTTTGACCGCCTTAATCTTCTCCGGGGCCAAACGCCGTGATTTGGAATGAATGGATGGTCCAGACGTCGTCTCGATGTAATGGACAACACTGTGTTTTACCAGCTTGTTACGGAAGCTGGGAGGTCGCGTTATTTCTGAATATTCGGCTAATAACCGGTGATACACTGATTCTCCGATTATCGTCTTAACTTGCGGCGGATTGTCCTTCGTAGCGCTTCTTCCTCTCGTGGATAAACCCGTCACATTATCCATAAGAACTTTATTTTTCGCGTCAATCAAGAGTCCGAAATCAGCGAGAAAATCGAAACCTATAATCGGCGAGCTCACATCAGCTATAACGAAATTCCACTGAAATTCACGGCGTAAAGATAAGTTCAATTTCAGTGGTATAGTTCCATATGTTTTTATCTTCGTGCCGTTTGCCGCAAACAATTCGTACGCATCCTCTTGCACTCTACCGTTAATCCACTCACGCGGGTAAACACACAGGTCCGCTCCCGTGTCTACAAGAAAAAATTTTCCGGTATAACGATCGCGCACATACAAACGGCTCTGCGCAATTCCGTCAATGCTTGCCGCACTTATTGACGGCGCGTGTCGTTTCCCGAGAAAGTTGCATAATGCACGCAACCTTCTCGGCACTTCTTCGCGCGATCCTGAAATCGTTGATGATAAAAACACAGTTTTTCTTCGGGTTTTCCGGTACGCGCGGGCGTACGCGGGCGACTCGCGGTTCGTCGCGAACCGGCTCGCGAACGTGAGCGATTACGCCCCTGCATAAGCGCGTTAATTTGCGCGGTGAGTTTATCCAACATTTCTTCCAAAGATGCCCCTGCGCTCACTGCATTTATTTTCTGCGAAGGATTCACCTCATAAACTGTATCCGCCAACTTCAATACTTTCTCGAGTATCACTTCACTCGACACCGCCAAAATAGTTTGAATCTGCGTCAGCAGACGCGTTTTCCACACTTCCACCAAAAATTGTTCCGACGTAGCTGAAGTCGCGTGCGCTTTTAAACTTCTAAAAAATTCCGACGGTTTTCTATTGCCCATTTGTTCGCTTTCTAACAGCTTTCTCACGCGCGCACTGTCCGATTCCGTAAATCGGTCGATCAATTTCGATTTTAAATCATTATACTTATCGTGTTCTGGGGGCGACACGAGCACATCCTCCAGCTGTTCCGCTGCTCTTTCAGACAATGCACTAATAGTATTACAATACTTTAGATAGTCGTCTGTAATATTTGCGGTCGCGAACTGTGCCTCCAACAGGGTAAACCATACCCTGATTCGATGTTCAAGGAACGGGGGCGGGCGAAAAACTCGCGACGCTTAAACGTTCACTTTGTTTTGCGCGGCACCGTCTTCATAGTTTAATATCACTCGCACAAAACGTGCAAAAGTCAAAACACAAAACCAAAAAAATAAAAAAAACAGTAATACACTCGCGCGTTCCTTCCAATATCACGTCGGGGTCACCAATGTAGTTGCCGTAAAGAGTTGTGTTCGGGGCACTTTTGCCTTCAAAGTTGTAAAAGGGAAAGCGGGCGAAAATTTCTGATTTCGGCATGAAAAGTCCGGGGGAAGGGGCGAACCCGGAAGGAAACTTGACCTGCGTGGGTCCGAAACCGAAAAGTTGAAGCAATCTTGAACTGCGCGTCGCGTGCACTGGTTGCATTTTGCCTGTTCGCCTCGACTGCGTTTTTCTTCGTTTTGTGTTCTTCTTTTGCGATTTTCTCGGCGTTGTGCTTTGAGCGGCGTGCACGTGTGGTGTTTCCTGTGAATCAGGAAGACTCAGGACCATTCGATCCTGTCATCTACGGGGTTCCTCGATCCCGCCTACATTCTCGGCAGCGTTCAGCGATCGATTCCTGAACGGGCGCATACTTGCTCCAGGACTGCCACCGCTGGTTCTGCGCGTCATCCGACGCCCACGCTGCGGCTTCCACGCGAGTAAGCCGCCGATCGAGAGCGCCTGCGAGCGCTGATAATCCTGCGAGTGCAGTTGCACATGTAAGTGTATTTTTAATTTTGCGGACGCACCGATAGGCCTTTTCCCCCTTAGCGAAAGGGGGTTTTTTGCCTGCGTCGAATAAATTGAATTTGTTAATTGTTGAACCCGCGAAATCATTTGTTTCATTTACAATACCTGACAGCAATCATCCGTTCCCTCACCTCCTTCTTCATTTATTTATTATTTATATTGATTTCTTATAAACAAGTTGGAAAGGAAGCTTTAAAAATGAGTATTGAATTTTTATATTTTTAATTAGGTATAATCGTAAACATTTATTTATTAATTGTTTTACAAAATACGCGGCGCTTGTTAATTCTTAAATATACAAAAATTACGTTTAAGATGCGCGGACGGACGTTTTCTTGTTTCAGCAAGCAGGGAGCAAATCGCGCTCGTGCTTCGTCAACAATCCAAGTCCAAGTGTCCTATTTTTCTAACGTTAATAAACGGTTCCTCTTATAAGTATCTAATTACAAAATATTAATATACGCGGCTAGCCTTTGTAATATTTATCCGCCGCTACAAATTATTTTAACCGCCGCTACATATAATATTAACCGCTGCTACACGTCGATACGTTTGTCGGTCGGTAAGCATAACTTCCATTCTGTCTCGCGGTCTTTGTCTTTGAAATCGAGTGAATGTAAAATGTGTCGGAAAAGGTTACCGTCTTTTATACAGTAATCGGAATACTGTTCAGGATTTTTCTGCATGGCCTCTTTCATTTTAGTATATCAGTCTTCGGATGTTAGAACTGCGACAGGGTGCGAATCTCGCGATAGTGCATCAGCCAGTAGATTGTCTTCACCGCGCTGGTATTCCACGGTGAAGTCCCACTGACTAAATTCAATTACCCAACGCACGAGTCTTCCGGATGGATCGTTGATCCCTTCTAACCATTTCAACGCCTGATGATCAGTCTTTACCGTGAAATGATACCCCTCTAGGTAGTCGCGCACTTTCCGGATCCCCCATTTTACCGCAAGGCATTCTTTTTCGGTCGCGGTATAAGTCTTCTCAGCTTCATTTAGCGTTTGATTGGCGTAGGTGATGATACGCTCCTTCCCCTCCTGGATTTGGGAGAGAACGGCGCCTAAACCAATGTTACTCGCGTGGGTTTGCAACACGAACGGAGCCTCGAAGTCAGGACATGCGAGTACGGGGGCTTCCGCGAGACGTTTCCGCACCTCCTCGAAAGGTTTCTGTTGTTCCGGTCCCCATTCCCATCGTGTTCGCTTATGTAACAGCTCGTTTTATGGGCTGGTGATCGTCACGATATCCGGAATAAAATGCCGATACCAAGACAGAACACCGTTAAACCGTCGGAGCTCCCGGATATTTGGGTGGTGCGAGCTGCAGTATGGCTGCGATTTTCGCTGAGTCAGCGTGTATTCCCTCCTGATGGATCCGGTGACCGAGGTAGATTAATTCGGTCCAGCAGAAGTGACACTTCTCCCAGTTAGGCTGTAATTTCGCCTCTCACAGTCTCCGAAGGATCTCCCCTACTAGACCTAGATGGCGTTCAAATGACGATGTCATCTAGGTAACAGAAGACGTTTTGCTCTAGAGAGGGAGTTACCACATGGTCGGCCAACCTCTGGAATACCGCGGGTGCTGAATGAAGACCAAATGGCATAAGTTTGAATTGCATTAGCCCCCGATTCAGCACGGTGAACGCGGTTAGCGGTTTACTTTCCGGTGTTAGCGGGACCTGCCAATATCCGTTACGTAAATCGATGGTAGTTAAGAAACACGCTCCGCGGAGTTATTCGAGGGTCGCGTTTATTTGCGGCAACGAATACGCGTCTTTCTCGATGACATTATTTAACCGACGAAAATCCACGCAGAACCGATATCTTCCGTCTTTCTTTCTCGCGAGCTGGTGGGGCGCCTGCCCGGGTGGGGATGTGGTGATGGTGGGGCTGTGGTGTCGGGGTTGTACTACGGCGCGTTTTCGGGGCGCCTCGGCACAGTTTTAGTCAGGAAAACGGGCATTTTCCTCACACAAAGAACAGTAAAAAATTTTTTTCAAATTTTTTAAATTTTTCACCCTTTTTTAGGAGTAGTTTTTAGGATATAAATATATATTAATTAATATAATATTGATTATTAATATGTTATAGGTTTTTGTTATTTTAAAAAAAAAAATTTTTATTTTTAAAAATTTCAATTTTTGTTATATTTGTAACGGTACCAACTTTAGATACGTCTTT
The DNA here is from genome assembly GCA_018907245.1 of Eupristina koningsbergeri. Taxonomy (NCBI): domain Eukaryota; kingdom Metazoa; phylum Arthropoda; class Insecta; order Hymenoptera; family Agaonidae; genus Eupristina; species Eupristina koningsbergeri. The sequence continues at coordinate 380,087 of JACCHV010002777.1, read as the reverse complement.
CTAATAGGATATCATAGATGTTGCAAATCAAGTTCTATTTTACTAACACAAACTAAGTATTAATAGTTACAATGATAATAATAATCTCATTATAATAATAATTATAATCTCATCTACTTCGGATACCTTGTTATGACATTATCCTGAAGCAATTAGCTGTGCAGAAGAAAACTGCACTGTTTAATTATTAGATCGTACACTTTTTTATAGTTAAATAATGAATACTAGTTGTAAATTAAGCAATTCATCACTTTCTTATTCTTGTTTTTATATGCATTATTGATCGCTTGTCCGTTGCTTTAAATATTTTAGTTATAACTCCAAACTTCGTAGAATTAAAAAGAATCAAACTCATTTTTCAAATATTATAATTCTAATTCTATTCCATCGTCGTTTAAATCCGATAATGATTATTTTCCCTACATTTCAGATACTGGTTTGTTTCATAATATCACTTTATCTAATAAAATACTTTCCACGAAATTAGAAAATAATCAAAAAATCTTTCCTTCTATATTTTAATAATTTTATATATTTAGAAATGTTTAAATAAAAGCTCGATAAAGGCAAAAAATTAGTTTGTAAAAACATCAATGACGTAAAAACAACAACTGTTACTTTTTTTATCTTGACAAAGAACCTTACATCTTACATAAATATAATATGGAAGAGTTTTTTTCAACTCCTTTAGATCCCTAATATGAAGATGATCGTTAGATTTCCACAACATTCTCTATTCGTTCAAGAACTCTCTTCGTCAAGAAAGAACAATAAATATTTATATAATTTTAAACTCATGTCGTAGGAGTATTGTACACGCGAATTCGATTAGGTAGTATCGCAATGCTTTGCAAAAAGTTAAGTATAATATACAGTAATTTTTGTATTAAATTTATTAAACAACTTACTCATGCTTGGAGATGCCATCAATACCCTCGATATCGTAACAAAACTAATTGCTTGTCTTGCAGCCTTCTTGCTTTTACCTTGTTTCACACCCTCATCGCTATATATATCGATTCCCTGTTTTAACTCTGTAAAGCGCATCAATGGTATATTGACACAATTGGCTGCAGCTACAGCGGCCAGAGGCACTAATCTACCAACTAAGGGTGGGCCACGTTTTGCTAGTTTATTAAGACTTAGAGCTGTAAAAACTGCACCACATGTTGCTCCAAGATAACTTGCACCTAATGTCTCCACGGGAATGCGGTTAGAGCCACTACGATTCGTATAATTTACTAAGGCATTAAAGGATTGATTAGCCCACTGCCAGAATATTACCATTGGAGTCGATCTGCAGATAAAAAATCGAATTTATAAAATGGAAAAAAATAAGTTTAATATATTTATATGGTGTTAATTTTTATTTATATATTTAAAAGTTGCTTAATAGGATTATCATTAACATCGTACACAACTTCTTTCAGAAATATCGCTTTCGTTATTATATATTTGTTTAAATTTAATTCAAAATAATATGAGAGATTATATATAATCATGAAGAACAATTAATTAAAATTTAATTCAAGTTCAATGAAAATATACTTAGATAAGAAAAATTACAGGGTAGTGATTTAATATTATTTTATTCGTCTATTAGATTTTATTTATAGATTTCTTATTGGACGAACTTTGATTATCTGATTGATAACTTGAATATTTGTGTAACTACAACGGTTTATTAATTAATAACTCTATTTGGATGGAAACTCTTAATTGTTCTTCCTTTTTATATAGTTATTTTATCAGATTTTGTCCTTTTTCAGGCACATCTTTTTCAATGTTACTGCATTATATTAATTGTTATTTATTGCATATGAATATTTTGAAAATTTTAAGTGTATTATCTATGTTAGTAACATGGTATTTGAAGAAATCTAAGAAGATAGTCTTCAACGTTTTTGTGTTAATCAAATAAAAAAATGGGACATCACCTGTGTGGCATTAGTTAAAACTAAGCAGGAATATATAAGCGTAATATTACATGGCTGGCAAGCTTGTCACTTAACTAAAAAAAAACAAAACAAATTTGTAATTAAATGAATTGTTTTTTATGCATTTTGTACAAACTAATTTAATGTATTTTATATTAAGCCATAGTATTACGTAATTTTTAATTATGGATTAATAACATTTAGAAATAACAGTGTATCATCATATCCTTACATGCTGTAATAGTTATTTAACTGAGCATGTCTCATTATGCAGATCGTAAGTTGACAAAATGTGCTTCGTAAGATTAAATGTAGATACAATTTTTCTACATTAAAAAAGCGAAACTGAATCATTGATTAGAGTCATTTTGTTTAAGATTAAAGATTTATTCAAACGGTTGAACGAAAAGTGTTATATGCATATAATTTATATTAAAAAAATGAACTTTGTTATAATTAATTTTAGAGTTGATACATTTAACAATATAAGTGTATCTTATTAACTCAGAAAATGTATGTCTCAAAGTTATACAAAAAATGAGATTTCGACTTTCACAACAACATTACTTCTATATTCATTATATTATTTTAATTTTATATTAATTTTGATTAACATTTTCATTGTTAATATTATTTGAATACCCTTGAAATGTAAATTATGTTTATAAACTTTTTTGATTATAAAAGTTTTATGCTGTTTTAATTGTTTCTACATTGTGAGTCTCAAAATACGAAATTAGATACTGAAAAATGTGACATGTCCAGAAAATACGTAATACGTTTGAAGCCGCTGAAGTCGATGTACTTGTTTATATTTATAGAATCTTATGCATAAATATTTAAAAATACCTCATTATATTTAAACATAAAAACTTTCATAAAAATTGATAAATCAAGATTTTTTTGATGTACATTGAAATACATTTTTTTCTTATAATTCTTTATTATTATTAGATTAAAATATTTACATTCTTTTATTTATATATTTTTTATTTGTGTTAACTTGATTTTAATAAAATAATAAAAAAACCTGTAAATAATATAAATGTTGAAAATGTTCATCATCTACGATCACTTTGAAATATAAAAATTTTTTACCGATCATTTATCTGAATACATTTATACTTGAATGCAGAAGCTTATTTATGTATTAGAAGTTATTATGTATAGTATATTTTTCAAATTATTGTAAAACACTATGGATTTATAGCTTTTAATAAATGCAAAAATGAGTTGATAAGATAATTTGAAATACTAAAAATTAAATAAAAATACATTCTAATAATAAGGTTGAGTATAAAAAAATTCATACTTTATTATTTATTTATTTTATTTATTTCCATATATATTATATTTTTGCTTTTATTTAATCAAGCATTAATTGGATGAAAATATACTTTGATTTTTGTTTTATGATTACCTAATTTAAAAATGTATATTTAAATATAAATAAAATACTTATTAACTTATAAATATGTGTGTACACATGTATAATCAATTGGATACTTAAGAATATTTATTAAGATATATTAATAAGATGATTTCTATAAAAATAAAAAACTAAGAAAATTAAAAAAAAAGTATTTTATTGTGTACATAATAAATAATAAAATTAAATTTATAAATAATAAATAAATATTAAATGTAAGCTTTGAAAGAACTGATACAAATTTGAATTAAAACATCACCGTACTGATAGAAAGTCATCATGCAACCAGTAATTATCATATTCATAGGAACTTGGGCACTCATGCGCCCAACAAGTATCATCTTTTCTCCTGTATCTGGATGATAAGCACTGTCATATAAATATTTATTTTTCCATAGTTCTTTTTCATTTATTCCTAATTCTTTTAATGATGTACCTTTTCTGTAAAAAAATATCTATTGTTCATTTTTATGACATATCTGAAAACTCTTTATTTATTAAGTCATCAGTTGATTAATAGGTAAAATTTTAAAACAACAAATATAATTATTGAACTTAGTATAGTACCAACAAAAAAAAAGATAAATTAATAAGATACAACATAATTTTATTTAATAAACAGGAAAAATTTCAAAAATGAAAACTATTTTGAATAACATTATAACAAATAGATTTTTATTATACTTAACATTGTAATTTGAAAATACATTGTACAATGTAAAACTTCCATATTTGAAATAATTTTATATTATCTATTTTTCAGATATTATTTAGAAAGATATACAATTTGTATAAGTAATACAATGTATGTAATTTATATAAATATTTATTTAAAAAATTTTATATTTTCCTAATTTAAAATTTTATGTTATACAAATTTTTAAAGTAGTACTTTTAAGAAATAACAGTAAAGTAGTACATAATAATATTGAATTGTACATTAATTTAAAATTCAAATAAGATAGTTAAATGATATCTTTTAATAATTTTTCAATATATATCATTTTTGAAAAATATATTGAAAATAAGGTAAAAATTTAGATTCATGAATCAATGAAAATTGAACTTCTATAAAAATAAATATAAAGAAGATAGTTTTGATATATCTCAATAATGCTGTCACTTGTGCAGTAACATTTTTTTTTATACACAGTACAAATATATTGAAAAAAAAGCTTATTACATATACTATTTAAATATAAGAATCTTTATCAGAATTATCAGAATAAAAAAATTTGAATTTATGTAAATTTTTTATTATAATTGTATTGTTTTACAAATTTAATATATTTTATAGATCATATATATATCTTTATGTGTGTACATATAAAAAATAAATTAAAACATGTAAATTATTAAGAAATATAATGATTAATAACTTATTTATAATATAGTTGAATGTATATTTAGATATGTGTATACATTGATAAAATTTATTGGGAATGAATAATGAATTGTAATGAATGAATAAATTATTTACAGTAAAGTATTAGATTTTTAAATGCTTAAATTAATATACATAAAAGTCATCGGATTATATAAAAAAAAAAAAAATAAAATTACCTAATTTGCTATCATATTGACTATTTAAATATCTAAAAAGCAATATAAAAATATACAAATTTTTCATTTAATTAATTAATTTAATTAAACTTAATCATATAATATTACTTTATAATATACCTGTATTTAGTTACAATTTCAGCTGCTCTGTTCAACTGTTCATTTGAAGCAAATATGTTTAAAGGATTTGTAAGAGTTAGAAAATGTCTAGCTCTACCAATATAAGTATTTTGATCCCATTTGGGTTTATCAATATTAATTCTCTCACTATTAAACATGCTTAATGTTTTTTTCCTAGTTTAAGTGATGCATTAATTGTCTTATAATAAATTTATAGAAACTAAAATATATAAATATATACATTAATATTTCTTCAAATACCTATTTGTCTTTTAAATAAGGAAAAAATATATCATTTATTATTTCTTAATTAATTTCATAATGATATAATAATTTTCAAGTAATAAATAAATTAGTTTAAATTGATTTAACTTAATAAAAAACAAATAAACACATTCATGTTATATTAATACCTTTTCATATGTATGAATGAATATAATTTTAATAAAAATACAAAAGTTTTCAAATGTAATAAATTTTAAATAGTTTGAACCAGTATTTAAAAAATTTACCACTTGAAACCGATGGTTTAATGATCAAGTACACTAATTCTAATTTGTTTTTAGTAAACAATTAAGTATATAAAAGTATATTTATAAATAATAAAACTCAAAAGTTTTTTTTTTTTAAATATTACACATACAATTAATTGGTTTTATCTCACTTTATAAATAAAACTATGTTTTTAATTTATTTATTATCAATTTTTTCAATAATTATTATTTTTTAACGAAGCAATAATGTATGTTTTCATAATTATTCAAATATAAAAGAAGCTTATTATATAAACAAAAATGAAATAATTAAAAAAAACAGTTGTTTGTATATGTTTGACGTCAAAGAATAAAGTTTTAGAATAGATTTGGCCTCCCTGTTAAGCAAAAGAAACAAACATGGCGGATGAAATATGTTCTGCTTCTTTGACACTTGCAGATTGCTATTAATGCTTCGGATGGACTCAGGAGAAAATATAACATTTTGTGCGGGCTCATGACCTTATTAAAATCCCTCTTTTTAAGTATGGTAAGATGTATTTAGAATAATATTAGCTATAGATATCTGAAGTACATGACATTTTAACATATATTAGGTTTTCTTTAAATCCTGTATTTAATATGGTATAGATAAAAAATAGTTTTAATCACAATATAATAACCAAAAATCTTTTATATTTTCCAACTCAAAAATAAGAAATTGGTAAACCGAAAATTGTGATACTATTATTTAAATCAGAGTAAAGAAAATTAAATTAATTTTTGATCTTTCATAAAAAAAAAAGAATAAAAAAAAAAAATTACATTCTTTACAAAAAAAAATCATAATAGCTTAGGCATTATTACACTAAATATGTCACAAAAATATATTTTTGTTCTCAATTATACAAGTATAAATTTTTTGATTAGATTTAAAATAAAATTCAAAAATTTGTTTTCCATACTTATACACAGGGGAGGGGGGTCAACTGTATATGAGAGAACTGGCGACAAATGCAGCAGACGCGCCAAGGAAGGTTTGTGAAGTAAAAGAAAGTGCCCGCTCTAATAAAATTTAAAATTTCTTAAATTTTATAATAATTATACATAATTATAAACCATATTATTGGATTCAATATAAAAATTAATTTTTCTTCAATATTAGTGAAATTTAAACAAATTTAGTAAAATAAAATCACCTCGTATGTCCCTTTTCGTGTGCCGGCACTGTTAAGTCTGTTCATGTGTTTACTTTATTATTTTTCAAAGAATACTAGCCACAGAACAGATATTAAGCTTATAGCAGTTTTAAAAACTCTTTTGAGAAGAACATGAATAATTCATTTATACACGTACATAACAAATGAACAGATAAGATTAATATAAATTTATATATTGTTAATTAATGTTAAAGTGACTTTTATTTTTAAAAATAAAAATAAAATATGGTGCAAATAATACATATGAGGAGGAGATTATTGGGAGATCAAATACATAGTACATCGTAATGGTCAAATTTAATAAAAGTATTTTCATGGTGAGAGAAAGAGAATATTTCTAAATAATATAATATAAGAGAATATTATCATTAAATACTGTTTTAACTTGTAAAATCTTAGAAAATACGAGATATCTATGTGATATTTTTTAGTATAATAATCTAAATTAAATAAATAAATAAAGTTTATCAATTGTAACACTGTGAATTTCCCGTTTCCGAGAAACTTCCGAACAGCGTTAACAAAGATTATCACTAATTTAAATAATTTAACACCGCACTTCGTAATTTCGTTCTTCACAATACTACTCTTAATAAAAATAATAAAATAGATTTTTAATCTGTCGGGGCAGATTCCGCTACTAAATAATTTGACATCGGGCCGACAAATTTATCTCTGGTCAACACTACTTAATAAAAAGAAATTCAATCAGTTTATCCCGCACTTCTAACACTATAGAATTCGATTATAACGCCTTCGATTCTAGCTGCATACATACATATATATATATTTACACATATAAAATTCTAATAGAGAATATTTGAACAATATAAATTATTATATTAGTAATGAAAGATCTTACCTTATTATGTCGATATATTATTAGATATGTTTAAACAGGATCAATCATTTATTAAATTAAAAAGGCCACTTGTATGATTTTCTTACACGTGTTCGGCCTCAGAAATGATATATATTATTCCCAAATAAACTATATTGATCCCCAGATCTCCTTCTCTTTCTCTCCCAATTATTAATGATATTTATATATTTATAGGATGATTTCCATACGCTAATGAATTACTTATAATTTCTTTTCTTCTCACTCACTTTCAATCTCACAACACTCTAATTTCGCGAAGGGCTAATTAATAACTGAAAAATGGCTTTCCTTTCATTTCGAAAGGAAACCAAATTTCCGAAACTACATTACTTTAAAAATTCAAAATTTTCTACACGTATACTTGAACTTGCGCGTGTAACCTTTTTCCTGATTGGTCACATCACGTCAAGTTCCTCTTCATCCTGTGCTTTTCGAAGCCGCACAATCTCATTGGCTGTTCGAAAACCGTCGCAAATTTATACGTTTCTACTTTATTTTCAAAATTTCCCTTGATGCCGGTAATTCCAGAATTGGCTTTACCGGTCATCTCTTGGCTGCACGAAAACAACTAATTTTATCACCACTACGCGAAACCCTCTGTATAAAACCGAGTATGTGTATATTCCAACACTATTTTATCTCTATTTCTCTCTCACTCCAACTTACACAACTTGGTGCACAGATAGCACCTCAATCCCACAAGACATCCGGCCACACTTTTTAACTTCCTGGCCGGCCTCGTGTTTACAGAACATCAACAATGAGGGAAAACTATTTGTTCGTTACATATCTTAAAATTAAAACCACAAGCACTCCAGGCATAGATGAAATTATCCTTTATTAATTTCTATTCTTTTCATATATAACTTTATTATATCCATTAATTAATTATAAATATTATATTTTACATATACATATTTTAACAACATATATTATTTTCAGGTTATTTTCCAATCTGATGAATAGCAGAAAAGAAAAACAAAAATATTATTCATCATACAATGTCTTAATGTTATTGAGCATTATAAAAGTTCCTTTGAAATTTTTACCTGTGTAGAGTATCTAAACTTAACCCGTATTTAATTTTTTTTTTCATAATTTGCATAGGTAAAATTTGTTTAGGATTGAAGAAAATGATGCAGATATTACTAAGTTAATGGTTCTAAGATTCAATTATACAAAAAATATTAAAAAAAATCACTTAAATTTATATATAAAATTATTATATAATTAACACTTATTTACTTTACAAGAAATTCAAAATACCCACACATTTTAATCAGAGAACGAAATGAATTACTCACACTGTTCTTGAAAGAGTTTTTGAAATGCCTCTAAACTTAAAATTTATACTTTGGCTACAAGTATTCGAGAAACAGATGTACGAGGTTACCAGTACCGGCTCACGAAAAGGGACATATGAGATGATGTCATTCTATTAAATTTGTTTTAATTGTTACTAATATCAAAAAAAAATTAATTTTTAAATTAAATACAATAATATGGTATATAATAGTGTATAATTATAATAAAATTTAAAAATTATCAAATTATTATGGTGCGGGCATTTTCTTTTACAACACAAATCTTCTGTATCCCATTTGCTGAGTTTATTGATAGTTTTTTTTTTATGTAGAATTGACTCCCTCCCCTAATTTAAACTAAATAAAATAGAAAGGTTGAGTAACGACTGTAGTATCGAATAGCTAATATTTATATATTATTCCGAATGGCGGAACTACCGGCCTGTACACTTGGCTTGTACGGGATGAAAGATTAGGGCAATCCGATCGAATATACTGCTACTACTGAAGCAGCAGCAGAAAAGGATGTTATCTTTGGCTGGTCTTTCGGCCAGCAGTTCCTCTGCTTTAAAAAATAATCAGAGAAATGATTAATTTGCTTTTATAGTTAAGCTACTTGATTTCACTGCAATAACGCCTACTTTATCTACAGAAGATCCTTTGTCACCTATACGCTGGTATCCCCAGTGACAGTGTATGCCCCGAATGTCATGTTACACAATTGGACTAGATATCTTTCGTCCCTATAGGACTAGATTAATGTATACTTTACAGAAGACCGTCCGAACGTGCGCCAGTGCCTCAATAGCGCCATCTACAGCAAAATAATGAATTAAACCACAGCAAAAGTTTTACAGAAGTACTTACTGCATATTTGACAATAAGAACCAGTAATTCCATCTGATCATCATTAACCGATTATTTCACCCACACATTACTCTCCTTATTCGAACTCTGTCCGGCCTCGAGCCTATTGGAATGGAGAGTCATCTCATTACAATATTTTAGACTGGAACAATTTCAAAATTTTAGAAAAAGACAAATTTCGGAAATGCTTCATATTCATTTAAATCCACAAACTGTAAACAGATAAAAAGATATCCATGTACTAAACATTCAATATAAACATCTGAGGAGATTGATAATGCGACACATAGCTGACAGTGTGTAAATTCTATATAAGCGTACCATGGTAGATTTAGATCTGACGATGTGATGATTGCATGAAAGACCATGTATTATTTTACTGAGTTAAAATTTAATGTTTTATTTCAATTTTCAGTAATTGCATTTCAATTTTATATAATTTTGTAATATAATTTATAATAAAGGCGTGAAGAAAACAAAAGAAATTTTATGAAAACGGTGATTTTATTTACATCTATTAGGAACCTTAACCTTAGTTTTTCACTATAATGGTGGGTGTTTTTTAAATTCTACATATTATTATTAATATTATGACTACTGATGAGAAACCAAGATTGACGGCATCAAAGTCCGTCTACTTGCGAACAACCCGAAAATTTGTTGTGATGTTCGCAACACAAATAAAATTAGTTGTACACCTGCGATGCGAGGCAGTTCACATGTATATTTTTTGTATTAGCAGCAAGCACTGTAAGGTTGTTATGAGAAGCAACCCACGGATAATAATATTGTAGAAGAAAAATATACCATTCTAGAAAAGAGAAAGTTTCCAAAAAGGTTTTATGATAAGGCTGAGGAGGCAAAGACGCCTGCGGGATTAGACGGTAAGGACAGTATTTACCGAGCTGTTATCTCGCTTTGTATATCATATTTGAAATAAACGTAAGTTATATTTCGCTATTTATTAATTATCTCATCCCTTCAATTTATGTAGAGAAATATTGATTCTATAATATTAACTACAACGCGAAGTAATTTGTGTATAAGAAGTAACCACAAGTCAATGTAAACTGCTATACGAATCAATTCCAATATCCATAACAACTATAATTCGATAAAAACTACTAAGTGAAACAGTTTTTGCGTTGAAAGGAATGTGTGAATGAGTAATAAAAATTAATGACCCGTAAAAGTCAACGAGACCATGCGCTGCAAGTGCTCACGAAATATATATTTGTAAGCGTTAATAAAATTTTTAATTAAACAAGTACATGAAGTAGCACCGGTTTCTTAATACAACAACACATATTATTTAGTTTCCACTTTGGCCGCCCTTCCAAAAAACTCTAATTTAGTGAGCCACTTTGAAGGAGGGTGTTACCGTTAAAATATATAATATATATATTTTTAAGAATATATAATTGAAGGAGGGTGTTACCGTTAAAATATATAATATATATATTTTTAAGAATATAGTCAAAATACATATAATACTGTGATATTAACATACTAAATCTATAAAACATGATTTTTAAATTTATTGAGATACGTATTCTTTATAGATATCATATTAGAGCTCAAAGTAATACTTATTAAAGGTACAGTAGAGTTTTCAAAAGAATTTATTTTATTATAAGCCAAGTGAAATTTTAAGCCTGTAACATATTTTATACTGTAAAATTTAAATAATTATTTACCATTGTTACCAGGTTTAAAATCTAGTATGTCAACAATAATAAATGAACGTATATAATAGCGAATTTTTTCAGATCCGAACGTATCAGATTAATTGAGGCTCAATTTAATTCCTTGACATTTTTGTTATGGTAGTGATCGTAATATTTTATTTGGAAATTTTTTAATAATTTAAAATGGGTTTACTCATGTAATATGATTATTTAATAAAGTAGTAAATGATGTAAAATTTTAAATCATAACAACTATTATTTTTTTTGTTTTTTAGAACAAATTAGTCATTCATTATGGACCATACACTGATCTTTGCGATTAATAAAAATTGATAATACCATCTAGCTTTAATAATATCCCATATGTTCGTTAATGAATGCATATAATTATATTTGAAAAAAATATATTATTAATAATAATAATGTTTTAATTATTAAACAATAATAAATAATAGCAATAATTATCGGATTTCTTCTTTTGACTGTAATTATATTTAACAACACGTCAATCTTCTAAAGTAAAGTTACATTCACAGTACTTAAATACCTGTTTAATACATTATTGAAAATTTTTATGACAAAGTAGTTCATTATAATTAATAATTAAACAAAATAATGATAGATTTAACTATGATATAGAATTATATAAAAAAATGTAAGATTTTTCATGTTATTGAACAAAATTATAAAAACAATTTTTCCTACATAAACATAATGTAATAAATTATTCTCCAAACAAGTTATTCGACTTGTCAGTTTGGATAATTTTTCTTACCCACAAACCTACCTTACTTTACAATATGACACCGGAACGACCTCAATTCTCGAACCCAATTATGAAAAATAACGTAACTTAAGTTGAAACCATTTGCATGCAATTTATATTTTGATTTGCGGGTATTATATTTTTGGAAAAATTTTAATAAGAATATATAAAAATATAAAATTGTAAATAATGAAAGATAGATAAATAATGGAAGATTGACACACAGGATAACAACTTAGCTTAAAGATAAGTACCTTAAAGAAAAAGATAATTTTTGTATAAGTAAATATATTTATGTTATCTGAGTCGATTTAGTTAATCATTTTTTTCTTATATTTCCAGGATTTTTTTCTCATAAATATATTAAACAATTTAAAAATTTATTTATGATTAATTATTGTACAGCTACTTTTTTAATGATATTTTAGTAAATATTTTATTATGAATAATATTAAAGAATACTACTGATTACAATTAATCATTGAAATGAAAATTTGGTATAAATTATATTTTCAACAATGTGAATATTATACTATTATTTCATTACTTTAAAGTCTTAAACTAAAGTTAGAAATTTATAAACTTTATACATTACTATTTTAATACATCGTAAAAACACGATACCAATAACGTCAACCGCATTTATTACACTGGAGACCTATAATGTATTTATAATTACAGTTGATATATTTGTATTTTTTTACATTTAAGTATATTATTTTGTATATAAGTATCGTTTATTGGTAAATAATATGCAAAGCGCTAAGTGCGCTCTTTATCAAATTGTGTTTCAGCCCTCTCGACCCAGTTTATTACGCCGATTCTACATATAGCTGATTAAAACTTGTTGTACCGGTCTTTATTTCTCTTTCTGTCACAAATTAAATGCAAACGCATACTAAGTTTCGTTCTTTGACTAAAACACAGTAATCTTGTAAAGTATAATTAATAAAAAAACCATTATGAATGACTCTAAATATCGAGTAATTTCTTTATTTATACATCAGCGTTTTGTAAAATTGTGTAAGTCATGCTTTATTTTCATTTACGTTTAAATACAATGGTTTGTGTAAAATATTTTAAATATGTTATTTTTTATTTTTAATTATAAAAAGAAATTATACCTCAAACTAGTAGTTTTAGCACAAAACTTAATTTCTGCAATTAATTTATTATCTTAAATTTTATTAAAATTTTATTTTTATTTTTTATATAATACAAGTTTCAACTTTAAAGACTAGTATTTATAGATATTTCTAGTTTGCAATTTTTAAGCAAGGAATGCAATTATAAAGATAATTATCAAACAGTGTTAAAATGTATTTAATCTATTACTATAAATGACTTAAATATATAAATATTTATATGAAAAGATTCATTGTTACAGTAATATTAATCATATGATGATTTGACTAATTTATTATTTTGTTAATTACTATTTAATTTTATTATTATTTAATTATTACTAATTAATTAATTATTTTATTTTAATAAAATAGTACTTTTATTGTTTAATTAAAATTTTTTCGTTGCTCAATCGTGTTTAATAAAGAAGTATACTTTATTTATAGAGAATAAATTCAATAGATTAACTTAAAATTTAAAATTTGTTATTATATCATATTTTCTATAGAATAAAAATTTTTTAAAAAAAAATTAATTTATTTATTTTAATTTTTTAAAATTTTTATTTAAATTTACCATGAGGTATTGATCATTACACTCTCACTTCTTTCATTATTAATATCGTTAATATCACACAATATTTTCGTATCATCTTTTTTATACACACGAATCGATTTTACATATTTTTTAAAAGAAAACTACTAAAATAATTTTTCTATTATTAAAATTAATTTTAATTTATATTAAAGGATTTTATGATTAGTTATTTCAGTAATTTTTTTGGAAAAATGTTTGAGATCGCAGATAATTCTCTATTATATGTATATAAACAGACATATAATAATAAAATATAATTATTATAAATTGCAAGTTTTTTAACAAATAATAATAAAATATTAATTAATAAGTACTGTAATATTATTTTATGATATATTACATTTTTAAATGATAATATTTTTTGAATTTTAAAAAAGGTTAAAGTAATATTAATCAATAAATTAAATTATAAGAAGATTAAACAGTTTTTTTATTTTTTAAAATTTATTGAAATTCCTGTACGAAAAATATAATTGAATAGTAGACATACACAAAATATTGTTGAATATAACAATTTGAGAGAAAAATCGAAAAAGTACACCAGTAATCTATTTGATTATTATTTATTATTATCATTATTGGTTGATATTACTTTTCAATAAAACACCAGTTTATATAAAAAATATATAACTATAATAAAATATCTCTTATGATGAATGTGTATAAAAAAAATATAAGCGCATAATAAGGAAGTCTTTAAGATATCCCCACTTACCGACCTAGATATTTATGCATCTCCTATAAATGGCCTAGACCGGGTGTACCCTGTGTTAGTATGTTTGCAGTCTTGAGTTTATTCGTTTGCACACAATTTATCGATTAATTTTTCACAGATCGAATAAATATATATAATATTAAATATTAAAAATTAAAAATTTTAAAAATTAGTTTGGTATTTGATAAAATTATTTATTTATTTATTATTAATCATGATCAATTAAAAATTCTGTTGGAAATTTATTACAATTAGAAGGCAAAGGGAATGAAAAAGCCCGACATTAAATTAACATAAATTATTTAAAAAATTTAAATTAACAATAATTAAATATGGAAATGGAATAGTGAACGAAAATGATGAAAACAAATAAAATTCAAATGAGGAAGCTGTATTCGTTTGTATTCGTTTTGGTTCATTGTAGTATATCGCTTTGTGAAGTAGTTGACGGTCATAATTCACGTAGTATTTTTTTGCAACAATGTCAGAGAGATTGCGCTATTAATACAAATATAATGGCTTGCGGTAAATATATTGTAGTGAAATGGATAAATAATGTTGTTCAAAAAAAGGTAAACATAGTCTTTTTATTATAATGATCAAATCATTTTACCATACTTATTTTATCTCTTATATTTGCTATATAAAATAAAATATTGTATTTAAATTAAATCCACTATAATTATAAATTAATATTTTATTTCTTTTATTTAAATTCGTTGATTTAATTTTTATATATCTTATAATGATAATTGTCGATGCATTTAAGATTATATGGTGTATTGTAATGAATTTTACTTTTTAAAATACATGAATAAAAAAAAATCAAAATATCTAAATTAACTATTGATTACTATAACTATTGAGGGTATACATATAAAAAAAAAAATTGTATAATTGGATAATTAAATTTTTATGTGATATTGACATAACGTTTAAAAAATATGAATATATATAACTAATTTATTAATTTAGTTTCTTAATCAATATTTATTTAATTCGATTATGGTCAAATAAAATAACAATCATAATCATAATCATAATCAATATTAAAAATTTATAAATTGATGAAACAAGCAGTTAATAAGAAATGTAACTGGCTTAAATTGAAATAAATAAATATTAGATCACTATTGTGTTAAATGTGTAAAATGTGTAAAATTAAATACAAAATTAATGATACATTATATTATTAAAAATATTTTTATAGGAATATGTTTATGGATCCTTCAAAATCATTAAAATACCAGCAATACAAAACATGCAATTCCTTCCAGAGGTGCCACGAATGATAAAAACGAATGTTTCGGATACATTGCACTTTATTAGAGAAGCTGCTGAGGATTTGTTGACCAGGCGTGCATTCGTGTATGAAGTTGAGCAATCAATAGACGCACAAAATTTTACAAATAGTTTAATAATTCTAGACGATGATGAACTCGATCGTGTTCGAAAAAGCAGAAGTTTCGGAGATAAAAATGGTATTATTAAAATAGTCGGGATATCTTTTTAGAATCAATCAATAAGAATTTTTTTTTTCTCGGGATAGTTCATATTTAATAACATTTCTAATTTTTATCCCTTCTTTTTTATTTCAATTATTTACTTTATACGTCACTTTAACTCTAATTTATCTAATTTTTATTTTCTCTTATTAATATATTTTAATTAAAAAATTTCAACTATGTATTTGATAGGCTATCAAAATAATATCATAATATCACAAAAATAATTAAATTATTAATCAATGATTTTTTCAACATGGTTTACTTATTTTAAATTATGAAGATTGAGTTGTTTAATTTCAAATTGTGATTAAATTAATTTAATTTAATTTTCTCTGATTTAGGTATGTATACTCTGTATGCAAGTGACTTAAAAAATATACATCTATTTTTATTAATTTAGCTTAAAATTATTTTTATAAATATAATTTTAAGATATAAGGAAAAAAATTTTGATTATATATATTATAAAAATTTATTATTATTTTTTTAAAATTATTTTAGTTTCACAAGGCAACTTTCGAATTTTCAAAAAGAAAAAGAACATTGTATTGCCAATTTTGATACTACTAAATTTGTTAAAATTAAAATTGCTGTTAATTCCAATATTTTTGGGAGTACATTTTATTAAGAAACTTCTCATTCTGGGATATCTTTTATTACCATCAATTGTTTCACATTTGAAGATTTGTAAAATGATTCAACAACAACCTTTTCCCTATTATCATTGGGCGGATCCTTCAGAATATCCTGTTGAACATTCAAATGGTAATTAAATTTATTATAATTCAATAATCTATTATTATTTTATTACTTAAAAAATATTTTTTAATATAGTATACACAATAATAAATAGTAATTTTCAATAATATAATTATTGAAAAAGACAGATTCCGAAAATATATCACAAATAAATGATTAGTTACGCAAACACAGAAGAAAATATGCAATTTTTAATAGTTAATACAAACGCTTATTAACCCTTAAATCGATTAAGAATGCAGTCAATTCTATACAATTATTCAAAAGTTACTAATTTTCTATGTAAATTTAAAATATCTACATTGCAATATCTGTATCTCATAATAATTTATAGATAATAATCACTTGTACCCAAATAATTTATTGCTACTATTAATTTATGTTTTTTTTTTAAATTTCAATATTTTTTGGTATAATACAAGAATTTTTTAAATGATCCAACGTGGCGCATGTCGAATAAAAAATCTTGAATATGCTCATTAATTTGAGTTTTAATCGTACTTTTGGTTTTAACAAGATATAGATTTTAATATTTTTTATTGAATTAATTTTAATTATCTAATGATCACCTGCAAAGAATAGGAAATTATCTTACCAAACTATTGCTGATGCACAAAGTATATTTAAAAATAAATATACTTGAATAAAAAATTATTCAAATATGATTGATGGTTTGCAAAAGAAATGAAAATGTAAGCGCGCGTTACAAATAATGTTGTTTACAGAGAAAACGTATATTTATATCTCGTAATGCGACAAATGAAAATCCATTTTAAATAACAGTAATAAACAGTATAATAATATCATAGAATAGATTATTAATAAATTTCTCTCTTCAACTACTTTCTTAGCTACAATTATTCGCTTTTAATGATCTAGTATGGAATATTAATGAATTATGAGCCTTAAATGAAGTTTACGTTAGAAATACTATTCACATCAACTTCGAGGATGATAACCGTGAAAAAAGTTGGTAGCTTATATTACACGAACAACTATTGTAGTCTTATTTCTTATGTTTGAAATATAGAATTTTTCTCTATAGATTGATACAAAATTATGAATAATTTCGCAAAAACGACAGAGTAATTTTTAATATCCACTTGATCTGTTGGCTAAATTATTAATAGTATTACATTATTCAATAAATGAAATAGTGATATGAAATGCAAGCTCAAATTGTATGTTATTTTGGAATAAAGTAATGTAAAACTCGATATTTACTCAAATCATATTTATATTTATTTATACATAATATCAAATATTTAAGTAAATTTCATACTTGGTATTTATTTTTCAATTTTTTTAAATAAATTAACTTTACCATTTTTATAATATGTTTTGATTGTTGTTTTTAAATAATTACAGTTTACGGACATGAAGACCCTTGGAATCATAGAAATGATGTACCAGGAAATACATTTGATAATTATTACACTCATAATGTAAATAATCCATTCTCTTATTATTTTCAATATTAAAAAATATAATTATTAATATATTTCAAGATGAAACAAATAAATAATAATTAACCAGCAGTATTTATTTTCATACAAAGATATTTGAATTTATATTGACGTAAGTTATTATTTAATTTAATTATATTACATTTATTCGATATATTTTTATATATGTTTTATATAAGTATGTTCATTTTGTAAGCATGAAATTACAGAAAATAATAATATAATTTTATTCTATTTATTTTATTTTAATATCAATATAACAAATTATATTAATAAAATAATATAATTTGTTATTACATTTTAGTACGTGATTAAAAAATTTACACCTTTAAATCCTTAGACTTTAGATGTGTTTTTATAAAGTTATTGAATATTCATATTGTTTCATTTAGTATTATAAAACATTGAAGATATATTGTTAAAACTTTTTTCATTAGTATGCGTGGAAAAAGTATGAAATTAATTAAAATAATATTAATAAATAAAAATTTTTTTATAGGTCGAACGATACTGAATATTTAAAAAAAATATTTTTGATTTATGTACATCTTATAACCACGTACGTTAAAGATAAATAAGACTAGGAGAGATGTAGCACGAGGTACACAAGCTTCGCTCACACGTGATGTCCAAATTAATTCTTCGTGTTAACGAAGCGAAGTAATGATTTATAAAGCTAGTAGAATAAAGAATCTAGACATATTATAAGTAATGTTACAATAAGAAAGATAAATCTTAAATAATTATAAAAACATATTTAACATTATAAGAACAACAAAAGTACCACAGAAAGTTACACAGGATTCAGATTGATGTGATTATTAAAATAATAATAAAAATAAATGAAATTAAAATTAGTGATATTAATATGAAGAAAATTATGGAGATTATGTAGAAGATAAAGTAATTTATATAAAGGAAAGATGTTGTAACGAGAACAATATAGTGATAATGAAACAGTAAAAGGAGCCATTCAAAAACTTTAATTAGCAGATTAGTAATAATAAACTTATAAAAGAAATAAAATTATTTTATGTGTAAATAATATCTAAAAGTTTAGATAAATAAGGAAATATTAATAAATTATTAGAAACTTATATATTAAAAGTTGTATATAAAATTTTTACGTACTTTCATTTTTATAGTAGTATAGTCTCGTGAAATATTACAACTATATTTAATATCTTCAATTTCATGTAACGCGTTTCAAATTTATGATAAGTAATAAATTTTTATAAGTTATTTGATAAATCAATTTAATTAGGATTCATAGTATATTGTCTTTCTATACTTAGCAAAAGGGATTCCATATGAATAGAGATTTTTAACAGATATTACACAGGACTCGAGAAATTTATAGTGTAAAAAAAAATAATTTAAATTACGAAACTGCTATAGAATGCAATAATAAATAGAGTTGATATTATGAGTATAGCAAAAATTTTGCATTTCTAAAATATAAGACATAATATATGTATAATTGAATAACATTAAAGTTTGTTAATGATATAACATATGATGTGCAATTTCTACTAAGTCGTGTATTATTATCAGCAGTAATTATTAAATTAAAAATAATAAAAATAAAATGAACTTTATAAATTATAAGTTTTATTACGTATTATTAGTTCTCTATCAAATTGTATTGAATAATTAGTTTATTTTATTAATACAGAACAAATATTGTTAAATAATTAATACAATTAATGGAGAATGAAATTTTATTTAAAATTTAGTAGAATAATAAAAAAAAAAATTTTTTTTTGAGTAAACACGACTGTTTCATCTTATTTTTTCTTTTTTAACATGGAAAATTAAAGTTCTTTTACGCACATAATATTTCACTAATACACTCATTTTGTCAATGAAGGAAATTATGTTATATTATGAAGGATTATTATGAATATGTTCTACTCTTTTAGTCTATTATTTGGACTGTATTATTTTTTAAGTTTTTAATGATGAAGTCATGTATTATTTATAATTATAAAATGATGAAAAGACTTGTCGAAATCCTAGATTGAATCATTTTTGTGACATGGTTTTGTTCAACCGTGAACAGACTCAGCATCCAGCTCGTACCCAGTTTTTGTCATGTTCAAATTTACGGTCAACATGCAATATATACATGTATGCGTATATGTATTTTTTGGAAATATTAAACGATAGATGGTAAAGGTAAAGTCGAGACATAAAAAAGTTTTCGTCAAATGAGGCTCGTGCGTCAGATGTAGGAGTAGAGCAATGCGTGGAACGGCTAGTGGTCCATGCGACTGCTCAATGCGGTGCCAAGGCAAAGGAGGCCTTTCTCTGCTCTATTATCAATGAGGTAGTATTTCAGATTGGTATGTGCTCGCTACTCCAAATCATATTTCCAAGTAGAGTAGGGAAAACTCTTCGAAAGTGATTAGTAGGAACTATATTACATGAGTTTATTGGTGGTCTTCTTGTGAGTCTGGCTGCGACATTCAATTAACTTTCAACTGAAGTAACTATGATTTCATTAAGCCACTTCTTATTAATATTCTATTATTCCATTTTTAATTAGTAATTAATATTTAATTTAATTCAAATAATAATCAATAATAATATTAGATGAATACTCTTAAAGTTCAGTCATTAATATCTTGTTCATACGATCATATTTGCCTTTGTTAGCTTTTGTTTCAATTGAGGACCAGGCTTTTTTTGATTTCATTATATTTTATTGCAATTTAAGCTACTTTAATGTGCACACAATTTTCAGATAGCTATACCTTTTTTTTCTATTTCGAAAAATTGAAAAATTAAACAAAGTGGTCGAGCCTCATTTTAATAGCAGGAAAAATAATTTATATTTAAATACATTATTATAAAGTATTTATAATAACAGTTTTTTAATATATAATCTTATACTAATTTGGATATGTATTTTATATTATATTAAAGCATACCTTGTTTTTATTTGATAATCGATGTATAAAAATAATTATATTATTTTTGCCTTTTTGTCATTTTTCATTATTATAATTAATTATCTCAAATATATTTGGCGAATAATTGCACTTTAAAGAAAACTTTATGTATTTTATTATACTAATTAAAAATATTTTCTTTGAACATACATAATATTATTTTTATTATTTTATTTTAGTAAACATGCCGTAATTACCTTTCGCATTAAAATATTAATTTTAAGTATTGCCGCATTAATCTTGGTTTATGATTATATTAAAAAAAATTGGTTGGAATTGATAAAGCGGCTAATGATTTATAAGTAAATTTTTAATTATGAGATAATAAAGATATCTAGATGTTATTCAATTCATAGTGTCTTTTGCGTATTAAGAAGTAGAAGTATATAATTAGCGTACGTTGACGATTTTCCAATTATTTTCCTTTGAATCTGTCAATCGCATACTACATAAAAATTACATGAAATGTTTTATAAATTATGTAGTATGAGAAAGAAGTAATAAGAATAATTAAGAGTTCGTATAAGAAATAGAAGTATGAAAAGAAAAATGACAATAGACGAGTAACTATATTACATTGGCGATACGCCACTATAAACTCGGCACTGCCAGTCAACCATTACCAGTCTGTATGAGGCAGTATTTAATTAAGATACATTAATATAACGGTATCCATGATAGCCATGTTCACATGTATATTTATCTACAATTTAATATGTGCCTGACTATTCGCTTCTTTTTCAGTATAATTCTAAGTACCAAAAAAATGGGCCCTTATGAACAATATTAAACATAATTTAATTTCTTGATTGTTGTGGTAGCTTCGATAATATAAAATAAATTAATTATATGTATTTTTTTTATTGGTAGAATTCCAGTGATTAAATTCAAGAAATCTATTTATACCAACGAAAATAATTGTTATAATAATGTTTTCATAAAAAATTAATTCTTTTGGTTCATAAAGGAATATCAATAATTTATAATATTTTTTAAAACTAGTATTATTAAATTAAAATAAAAAAATTAATATAAAAATATAGCAATATATAATATAATAATATAGTAAATACACTAAATATATAATAAAACGATGAAATTATCAAGAGAATAAAAATAAATTTATAATAATCTATACTTAAATATAATAGTATCTCATGACGGTGTAATAACTGAGTTAACTACTGGTAATATGACAAAATTATTGAAGAGTATTTTGTATATGAATTATCTAAAATGTGCAAATAGTCTAGAAGAAAATCTATTTCATTTAAAAGCCAAAGGATTTGAGATCCATCGTAACCTCCTGAACATTATATTTTTCAATAAATTTTACAATACAGTGATTATGATTTATGTCACATATATTAATACTATTCGTAGTACATCACTGTGAAGTATTCCACATGTGCAACGTAATTACATTGTACCTGAATTCGTATTAACTTACTTTACAATGACTTTTCTATCTTCGTTCTAGTAATATATATAAACATTAATATATGAATATACTTTCATTATTTTATATAGAATAATATATATTTTATATTAATATTGATAATAAATAAATACAGATTTTATACACTCATATTTATATATTTATATAAATAAAGATAATTTACATGTACAAATACGCTAATATATATATATATATATATGTATTACATCTCCAATATAGGATCAGTTGTGCTCTATATATATTAAAATATATATGTGCTTGTATTATATGTGCTTATATTTATCTTTATATGTAAAAATGTCTGTTTTGAATAGAATATACCTACCTTTGCGAATGTATTTTGTTTTTAAATACTTATCCAATTTTTAATAAGCGTAAAAAACCAAACCTTTTCAATCTATCAATTTATTTTTAATTCAATTAATATTATACAGTTGTATATACTATTAAACAACTGTATTTATTTTTAAATTTATTTGTTTAAGGTGCGGGCGAGGAAATAAAATGTGAATTATATAATTTTTTTAAAATTATTTTTCTATTTTATTTACAATTTAAACATTTCGATTTTTTACTTCTGACCCAAATGACAACTGTCTAGTTTCTGCGGTTTATATATTCGAAAATATATAAATACTAGGAGGGTATCGAGAGATGTACTGAAACGTGGTTAATGATCAGTAAGTCTTTTTGTTTATTATCACGTACTGTGTCTAAACGTTCTACCTAAATAAAAAGCATTTTTACTCAAAAAAGGATTTATTTTATTATTTATATTAAATTATAATAAATTTAATGGCACAGTGTGGCGTGTCTTTGATTTTATAACTAATAAAAATGGTACTTATATTTTATTTATAATACTATTTAGATTTCATAGATTTGAAACTTTATTATGATTTTTAGAGTAGACTTGTTTAGGTATTATTTGTACATTGATATTATTTTTTCTTATATATTAAATATTTCAAAGGTTATTCGCTTTTTAAATCAGATCTATTATTAAGAATTAATACAAATACAAAGGAAAGATTACAATAAGAGAACCGATTATTTTTCTTTTTCATTTTTATTTTTGTTCAATCATGTATTCAAGCAACATTATTTTTCACCAATATGTATCATAGAAAAATTTATAAATTAAATATTATTTTTACAGAAACATGTCAGATAATAAAACAGTCATAAATGTGATTTAAAATTACAGTTAATATTAGTATGCTGTTATTTGTTAGTATGACTTAAATATCAAATATTTGATTAGAAATAAAAATAAGAATAACAATTTCTATTTGGCATTCCGTTATTTACTGTGAAATTTTGTTCAACGTGTCCAAATAATTTTAAACTTAATCGTCACATGCATATTATCTCCCATATTTAAAAACTTGGTTAAAATAATAAAATTAAGAAGAGTCTATAGAATTGTACATCATTGAAGATTTGTACAAGATTAATTGTTTTAATAATCCTGCCACATATATTGTAAAATTAAATGTACCTTAAAAATAAAATTTAAGAAAAATAAAAAATACTTTGATCATAATATATTAATGAAAAGACGTTTCTGAAATATGTTATAATACTTGACAGAAAATATGATTATGAACAAATAATTGTTTCATAAGTGGTTTACAGTAAACTTAATGAAAACAGAATCACAGAATGAATAATGTAAAAATTTATAAATTTTAATAAAGAATAAATACAGTGTTATAATGTAAATGAAATTTAAATCAAAACAACAAAAGTGTAGATTTATATGATTTAAAGAGATATGCAATTTACATGCGTATATATATGGAGCATTAATCTTTTCTGATTATGACTTTGATTATCATTACTGTATTAATGAAAACTGCTGACTATAGACTTTTATTTTCATAAAAATTCGCCAAACTTGCCATTTTACGTTGTAGTTTAACCGCAAATTGAGAAAATGCCCAATGTTTCCTTTATGTAACTGTTCAAGATTCTTAATAACGCATTGAAAAGGGAAATATTGTGGTTTTTGTGTATTTGTTTTTTTGTTTTGTGTTTTTAAATGAAACTCGGTCCAGTATCTGACGAGTATCAGATGCAGATGAAAACGAAGAAAGTCTCGTGCAAAAAATGTTGTTTTTGGAAATGGCTGGGAATGGGTGGGAATGGGTGGGATGGGTGGGAGCGAGGGGCCCGAGGAGAGGAGAGGAGACTAGGCATAAATGTTATGTGTTAAATTATGGGCTGTGTTGTTTTTCGGCAACTGATTACTTCTCTAATAATCGAACGGAATTGCGAAGGAACTGCGTCAGACTGCGGTGGCCGCGGCGGCGTGAAACACGGGACAGATGGCCGGGTAACCCAGATCGCAATAGCCGGCGCATCACGATGTCTTGCCACAGTTCCGTATCGTCCGTTGTGTCGACAAATCCTTGTTTCAAATCTTTCTTTCGCGCTTTTCCATTAATCTCGTATTCCTCGCAACATTTCGGTAAAAACTGCATCTCTTTTTTTTATAGCCGCAAATAGCTGCGAATTTAGAGGTTGAATGGAAGGTGAGTGATGTAGTTTACTAGTGGAACTGTGCTTTTACAAAACATGTGTCGTTGGGCTGCTCTTGATTGCCGAACAATTCTTTATTTTAAAAGTGCCAAAGTGATTTATCCTTTTTTTATCCTCCAGTATCAAACGTGATAATGGTTTCTTTGGTGTTTTATTTTTGTATAATTCACGGAATGAATGATTGTACCATGATTTTTTCAAGCTGACTTATCGCTGCATAATAATACACAAATAACATTAAAGTTACTAAACTCATTGATGTGCCTTGTGCGAAATGCACGTTTCAAATTTTAAAGATATTTATTTATTAAAATCCATTTAACAATTATATTTAAAAAATGATTTATTTTGATATCATTGTGCAAAAGCCATTAAATTAAAACCATTAACACAAATATTTATATTTATTATGGTTTTATTCATGTTTTAATAAAAAGCTTGTTGTACGAAAGACTTTTCAATGACATTTTCAAATACAAAAATTAACAAATGTACTCGAGCATTTCTTTTAATTTACAAAAATACGATGAGATAATTAACATTATTATTCAGAATTAAAATTCATTATGATTATAGAATAATAACCGAGTGAGAGCTTGGTAGCAATGACCTACAAATAACTGTCCTTCCAACTATCAATCGTTCATTTCGAATTTCCAAAATTCCACAGTTGTTCTACATCATTGGATCATTTTTTTAATTTTATAAATGGATAACATTAGCAATAATTTTATACATATATTACTTCTATAAAAACTGTTCATAAAAATTAAAATAGTAATCTTAATTATATTTCAATTATATCAGTTTAAAATTAATAATAAAGTATTAAAATTTTCTGCAAAGGAAAAAATTCATGTTATTAAAAAATTTTACATTTGATAACTGTGGAATTTTTTAAAATATAATTTAAGTAAATATAATAAGTATTAAATAACAAATTTTGAAGTATTACTTTACAAAATATGTTTATCATTCATTGGTTAAAAGAATCCATTTTGAATAAAAAATATAAATAAATTTAAGTATTATAAATACATATTAAGATTTGCAGAAATATTTATACAATTTTTAATTTTTTTAGTCTAATTGTTTACACTATAATATAAATCAAGTATTGATAAAAAATTAAGTATAATTGATTGATATAAAATATTTTTTTATTGAATTTAATATAATAATAAAAATTTTAATAATGCACTACACATCAAATCGAAAAAATTTGCATACTATGTATATCATATAATAGTTTAGATTTTATTTAATACTTCTTATCTTTAATAACTATTTAAATAAAATTTAATTTAATACTTATAAAAATATAATTAATGCTTAACTACACTTAAAACAATAATTACATATTTATAAAATTTTATTCGTATCATTGATATACATTAATAATATGACTGTATATTAAATTTTGTCTTTTTTTTGGTTTCGTCTTCACAAACTGTATCTATCTATTCATCTAAATACACACATACACAAAAATAATGAATGAATATATATCTAAATCTATACTGAAAAAAAAGAATTGACAAATCACATTTATTAAATATATATTCATAAAATATAAGATTTATTAAATATAAATAGAACATTCATGTATATAAATAAATGTTTATTGCATGTGAGGTTTTAAGCAATGTGATTATCATAAATTAGAAAAATATATATTTTAAACATAATTTTTATATATGTATGGGCAATGTAAAGCAAATAAAAAACAATTTAATATATTTATATCGTATAGACAGAATATAAATTTCTTTAGATTAATTAAGGTTTTATAGAGAATTTAAGGAAAAAATTACAGTCAATTTTTGGAATATGAATTAATTATTTAATCAAATAATTAAATACTTATGTTTTCAAAATTTTCTATCAAAATTTTTAATATTTATGTTCAAAACAATATTTTGTTATATATATTTTACTTAAATTAAACACATACAAATTTCAAAAAATTATTTTATCTAAAACTGCGTTTAAAAAAATGTTTATCTATTTAGTCAAATACATACAAAGAAATAAATTTAAGAAAATAAGTTTAAATATGTTTAAGAAAATCATATTTTAATATTGTTTAAACATTTTTCGAATATATTTAGAAACAAATTTTTTAATTTCTGTTATATACTTTTAAAAAAATATTCCATGTCTAATTATTTAAAAATAAATTAATTAATTAAAAAATATTTATGATTATTAAATTAAATGTTTAAAAAAAATTTGTAAAAAGACAATAGTTAGAAATATGATTATTACATGCTGTAAAATATACTCCATTCACGAATTGTATCAGCTAACCATACATTAGCCTAATCTTGCTGCTAGGATTAAAAAATATATATATGTGTATATACATGTAAATACACACCCAGTGTACGTATAAATGTATATAGAGAGAGGGAGAGAGAGAGAGAGAGAGAGAAAGAGAGGTTACTGCCCATGATTTTAGTAGGTCAGTGTGTCTATTGGACTTTAATGGTAAAGGTTGTTAACTTCGGACATTGAAAAAAGAAGATGAAATCATTAAAATACAAGGAACACGTATTCGTATTCTACTCTCTACTACATTAGAATACAAAAAAAAAACATTATCATATACACTTTTAGTATTCAACTCTCATGCTCGTGTTTGTAATAACAGGTAGAGTTAAAGTTAAGTATGAATTATATATTTGGTTTTGTATAATTTATCTTCTACTGAAAAATTCACTCGCATAAAGTCAAATAGTTTTGATGATTTTAAGAAATCTTGATATGTTTTATATTGTTTGTCTTCTATATAAATTAGAACGCAAGTACACTTAGCTTGATTATCATCAATTTGGTAATAAAGATAAAAGCAAATAAATTAAATGTTTTTTAACTTTGCTCGCTTTTTTCAAACAGATTTTTCATTCTGTCAATTGTAAAAAATGTAATTTTCAAAATTGCTTCTATGTATATTATGAATGTTAAATTGGGTATGGAACAAATGGAGATTTTTATTAGATTTCTTTAAAAAATCTGCACCAATTTATTTTTATTTACTGAGTAATTTAAAATATAGTACTTAATTTTTGTATTATTTTTATTTTAATTCCTAGTCACACAATTAATTATTGTACGAATAATTTAATAAGATATTTTTTATTTATAAAAATATAGTTCTCCACGTGAATAATATA
Source organism: Eupristina koningsbergeri (assembly GCA_018907245.1). Lineage (NCBI taxonomy): Eukaryota > Metazoa > Arthropoda > Insecta > Hymenoptera > Agaonidae > Eupristina > Eupristina koningsbergeri. The sequence goes on along the minus strand of JACCHV010002777.1, from coordinate 351,534 downwards.
TTTTTATAAATTTTGCACATGTGTATGTAATAATAAAAGTTCGCAAAATAACCTTACAAGTGTAATTGCCTTAAATAATTTTAAATAATATCTTTTATAAAATATTAATTTATTGTTTATATTTAAATAATTAATTTTCGTATATTATACATAAATATTTATACATGTATTTGAATTTTATTTAAAGTTCTTTTTATCATTATTTAAATCTTATTTTTTCAATTACAATATTTTCATTATTTATAGTATAGGAACTGTTTATAATATATTATTCTTAAAATATATTATTAAAATTGAAAATGGAAAATCGTAATAATCTTCGTTAATTGCAGTTTATTTTAATTATTCATTAACTTTTATTGCAGTTATTTTATTCATTTAATGTAATAAACTTTGTATTATTTTCATGTCTATAATTTTAAATGAGTAGCAATGTAAATGCTCATATAATTTAGTGTACCAGTTATACATACATATAAACGTAGTGCCAATTATTTAGTAATACTTCAAAATTTATAACACCTATGATCTTATTTCCAATAGAAATGAAAGCCATTTATATTTTAATATTTATGTGATTATTCATTATTAATTTTTTTACTTAATATCTACGTTTTTTGGTTAATTAAGCAATAGATTTATTATTACTCATTATTATAATCAATTAAAAAGTCCACATTAGCGTTCATTATTAAGTATGATTAAATAAAATTGAAGATAGATTTTATTTATTAATGATTCGTATGAAATTTATTATTAAAAGTGGATGTAGCTGAGGTCCTAGGAAATATTTTGAAGTCAAATTTAGAATTTTCGTTATTTTTATAATTTTTTCAAAATAACCTTTTCTTATTTTCACCTATTTAGTTTACAAAACTTTTTTCACATTTTAGTAAAAGGATAACATTTTTTATTCTCACGGAAATTTCTTTAAATTTATAAAATTAGTTGTTTACTCTAAGATGCATGATAATATACAATGTAAAAGTTAAATTATTGAATATGTATTAATATATTTTCAAACGCTTTGTCTGTAAATAAGTCTTTTACAAGTCAAATAAGTTAAAAATGGATTATTATATATTAGGGTTGAACATTTACGATGCGAATACCAACTTTTTTGAATTTGAAATAGTATTGAATTAACGAAACATTGTTATTTTGATATAATCGTTTTTAGTAACTATAACTTTTCTTAATTTTTTGACAATTTAGTACGAAACACGAGTATAAATATTAATTTATGATTTTACAGAAAGTTGAAGATTTATTTAAGAATTTCCAAAAACGATTCCTTAAAATGTGTTTAAGAAACTTTTATTGTTGAGCTGAGAATTTGATAATTTCAGTCAAAAGGAAAAAAGATTTTGAACCGAATAAATTGATAATAAATTACACTGGACTAACTATTTTTAGTTATTACAATTCATCAACTACGTAAGTAATTTATATTATTCTAATTATAATAAAATTTATATTTATCATTAAATGTATTATATAATAATTATATAATAATTGTATATGTTTAAGAACCTAAAATGTTCATAATATAATATTACCAGCTTTATGTTTAATAATTAGAGCATTGTTAACAAAATATAATAACAATAACAATAAAAACAACAATAACAATAACAATAATATTGTTAATAAAAGAATTGGAGATTTTATAATAGTTATATGTATTAGTGATATTTACTTTATGTAATGAATATATAATTTTATATAAAAAATTCCTATTAATGAATATTATGTAATATTTCATAAATATTGTGTATGTGCTTCATTTTTTATGTAATATAATTAAAAATATTTAAAAAAATATTTTGTTAGATTCGGACACGAAACTAAAATAAACCAATATATCAATATCCCTATACATAATATCTTATATTTACATATATACTTAAAGAGAAGTAATAAAATTGTAACAAATTAGTATCAAAAATTGATTTGCTCTGAAAAATATTTTAAATTGCATATTTAACCAGTCATTAAAAATAAAAATACTTTTCATTTAATAAACAAATTCATTAAACTTTTCTATCATTATTTAACCGATTAAAAACGATCTATTCACATCGCATAATAGAAAACTGTATAGACACGTTTTTATTTTTTATCGAGACAAAATTTATCAAAAAATGACTAATTTTTTGGCTCTTATCGATAAAAAATATTTACTTATAGACAAAAACTTTATTCATTTATGGAATTAAAACAAAATCTACTTGAAATAAAATAAAATATTTTAACGGTATTTTTCCTAAAATTAATTGAGTACTATTTAAATTATATTGGAAAAACTAAGTTTATTCCAGAGACTAGAAGCAATTATAAAATTATTATAAAAATATTATAAAATAAAATGTAATTGAGAGTATAAATCTTGAAAAAAAATACATTTAAAAAAAAAAAATATTTTAGAAAAACAATATACCGATATTAACATTTTATATAAACAATATATGTAAATAAATTAATACGTAAAATTTAAAAAAACAAAATAAATGAATAATAAATAAATTTACTAAAAATAAAGCAAAATCTTAGTTATGCACATGTCAGTTTAATCACATTTATCACATTTTATGTACTATATTTAGCTTCGAGGTACATCTTAGGCATGACATATTTGTTCACGTATATGTATATATTTTTTATAATTTACTTCTGGTGGACTCTACTTCTAGTAATTATATAATTGACGTTCTTCTGTTAATTTTGTATCATAAACTTTGATTTACTCATTCAATCTCAAATTCAAACTATTCATCATATGCTAATGAGCAATGATAATGTGGCAACGTAAATTATGCTACTATATATTTTTTGTATTACTCGTTATATTTTTTTTTACATTCATTTCGGATTAAATACTTTGACAATTATTTCAATTTAACATTATAGACACAAATTTAATGATATCATGAAAATAACATTTATTTCAATAACTTTGTAAATCGCAGTACACGTGCTTTAATAACATTTATGTTGTATTAGCGCTAAAGACCACAATCAGTAAGCTAAGCATTTCAATAGTGAAACAGTACAACGATGTTTTAACCAATAAAAGAGACAATGATACTGATATAATTATAGTTAATTTAATTTTATTTTTTTTGTTGAAAAATAAATATTAAAGCAGAGGAATTTATTTTATGAATAAGCTGTACAAGAACAATGTATTTATGAATTTTTTTGTTTTCTTTTATATTATGACTATTATTATTTTCATTTTTTTGAATTTTGGTAAATTGCGTACATTAATGTTACATTTAATAAGGTAGTTTATTTTTAGTACGACACTGGCCCTGGACAAATCCAATTAACCGTTATCCACGGTAAAGGGACGTACCGTTACAAATGTATCAATTTTTACTGTCATTAAAGAACTGTTGAAGATAACAATCGTAACACCGTGACATAAATATTAAATTCACTTGAATTTCTTTAAATGTATTTTTTACCAATACCTATGGATATTATGATTTACATATTTATCATGATGGAAATATCATCCAATATTAAATTTGAATTTTTACTGAAAATATTCCACGTAACTAGTGAGCGTTGGCTACCGTGCAAATATGAAATGCAGACTGACAATTTCAAATTACCTATTCAAATTGATTATACGTTACAGTAGTAGTTTTACAATACTTTCCTTTTAATATTTATCACATGAATGATTTGCTTTTTGAATTATTCGATACAGGTAGTTGTCAGAATAAATCAGTGGATTCCTTTAAAAAGATCTATGACAACTTTAAATACATGCCGGTGTTTTTTTCATTTGCATGAAAGCCTATTATTATTATTATTACTGACTTATACTCAGTATAAATTAGACTTAACTTGTGCATAAATATAAGTATAAAGAGAGAGCCATCTTAAATCAATACTAGTTCATTAATATACGTGAAAATACGAGTAATAATACTTTCAATCTATAATAAAAATGGATTTTTTTCTCATATAAAAACAAATTTTTAATCGTAGCATATCATTAAGTTGAAGGAAAGGAGATGAAGATATAATTGATCATTTTAACAAACCGATAAGTGTTTGTTTTTCAGGGAGTTTCCTACCGTGATAGAACTGATTTCTTTTTGCCGGAAGATTTTCGTAATTATATTTGTGTCAATATTGATATTGATAAATTCAAGTTAATGCTAATTCAAGTTAAATCAGATGTACGAAGGATATCGAACAACTTGTTTTTTTATATTTTTGATTTAATAAACATTTATGACATGAAAAAACTGCATATGAAATAGGCCTTAATTCTTTTCTGAACTATCACATTTTTTATAATATTATCTGTAAAAATTAAAAATAAATAAAAAATAAATTCTAGCATATACAAAATTTTTAAAGAAAAAATATTTTATATTTATTATTAATAATTATAAAATTAATAATAATAATTATAAAATAATATATTCCATAAAATTCTTATTGTCAATAATTAAAAAGTATTGATATTTTATATGATATTAATGGTTAATGATAATTTGTACACTCAAAACATACAATCTTTTTTAAGGCTTATGAATAAAAACTATTTAAATAGATCTTTTTAGAAACATTTCAATTGTATACATGTAATTTGAATTTACTTTACAAAATTTGTAATAAAAATATTATTTTAGAGTCAAGATAAATCGTGGAGATAAAAATAAAGATTTTAAAAGGGCTGTGATTGTAGAGGTCTAAAGATAGCATTAAGGGAAAATTTTTTTTTTTTTATTAAATTAGATATAATTTTACGTATCGCGAATCTCTACTTTATTTAATATTTCACAATTTGGCAAAAAGTAGAATTTTATAAAACACTGCTTCTTATTTTCATCCGAAATTCGGAATAATTTAAATATTAAAAAGTAGCTGTTTACGATAAGAGTTTTATGTGTATTCCCTCGAAATTTTAATTCAATCGCATAATTTATCTTTAACCTAGAATAAAAAATATAATAAAAATGTGTTTAAAGTTTTAGATAGTGATATTATTATTATAAATTAAAATTTTATATACATGCACTTCTGCTTTCCAGGTCAATATACTACATCTTCAAAAAAAAGTATATTTTTTCATCTACGGCTTTTTTTAGAGCAATTTACCCTCTTTGGAATACTTCTCATGTTTTCTTTCGGTAAGCTTTAAACGCGCTATATCACATTTCTCGAAATTATCCACAGCACATTTAATAATTTTTATTTTCATTTTTTTAAAATTGCAAAAATTGAGTACATAGCACTATTAAAAATGCTTACAGCAAAATATTGACCAAAACACCTCACTAACATGTTATTACTATTTTAAAAACTAAGCCTACTGAACTTGTTTCACTAAATTGTATTTTCAATTATAAATTGATTTATAATGTGGACACGCTATCGTGACATCAGTTGCATTAAATACATTTAAAAATTTTGCATACAAAAATCATGATTTATTGAATATCAATAATAGGATATTCTTTAGACTCAAATTTTGTAGTATTTTCATTTGTGTACCCTTTGCATTCCCCCTCCATTTGTTGATTTTCATAGAATCTCGTATTCCTTGATTTACATAAGGAATTTTCAAAGCTTCCTCATTGTCATTTACAATTTTTTCACTCATTCTAAAGCATTAAAAATGTTTTAGAATCTACAATACACTTTAAAAATTGTTCTAATTGAAATAAAATAATCGCTATTCACATACCAAACTTAATTTCTAATAATGCTATAATGTTAAGGGGAAATTTTTTTGAAATAATAAAATATCGAATTATGTAAAAAAATAAATAAATTTTTTTTAAGTGTAACATTAGGTAAACTCTTTAAGCAATTTAATACATAATACTTTTAAATAATACGTTACAAAATATTTAAAACGCAAAACATAATATTTGAAAGAATTATTAAATAAAATATTTATTTCCTTGTATTCTATATGATATGGACATTAAAAAATTTTTTAAAGCTATAAATATTTCAACACGTTAAAACTTCTGAATTAATGAATTATAATATGATAAAAATTGAACATTTTTCGAATATAATGATCTTCTACACAAAATTATCAGATTACAGCAGAAATATAAAAAATATAATATAATGTACTATATTAATGAACTACTTAACATATGTTTTTAAATATTAAAATTATATTCGAAAAATAATTTTATTAACATTTACATTAATTAGTTTTCAATTATATTTAATTAAACTTCAATAAAATTCAATCATAGTTTTAATCGATATTCCAATATTGATAAAGCAACTTATAATGATTTTTTAAATTTGAAGTCAATTTAAATAATTTTGATATTAATATTCATAGATATACTCCAGGACGTGCTAAAAATTACTTGGATTGCTGAAACAGCATTCACAAAATATGAATTTATTTTCATATGACAACAGCACATGGGTACCTGTAATTTGATATGTCATTCTTGGACATATAACCTTTGAAGATTACGAGTACCTTCATAAAATATCAACATTGAAGTACAACAATTATAAGTAAAGCAATGCTATATTGTATGAAAGTATACTGTTAAAGATTACATTTTTTAATTTACTATTATTTACAAACATTTTGAATCATTTTGTGTTATTCTCCGGAGAAATTTTAGGATCGATTGAAATGTTTTAAAATAATTTTTATAAAAAATGAGTGATTAATTTTTTATTTCATGAGTTGAATGAAAAGTTTTTTTTTTAACTTGAAAATTCAAAAATTATTAATTAAATGTAAGAATACTTAAATAATTAAAAGATTTTAATTTAGAACAAATTAAATTTAAATCAACAAATTTTTCATTATTTATACTTTTTTCTAACATTATAGTATGACTATGTCTATATGTATTCGAAATTGCAAAAATTATTTAAAATATTATTCATAGAAAGATTAGTGTGGTTTAAAATAATTATTTAAAAAAAATGTTTATATTTTTTTCAAAATTTATTTGAATATCATTTTAATTAAATAATGATAAATCACAGTTTACTAATTATACTAAAGCGGTTAAAACATTTATTTTAATAAATGTAATGTACATTGAATGTCTAAGTTAAATTTAAAATGTTTGAAAGAAAAGTTAATAATGAGGAATAATATTAATATTCGTCAAATTTATTAAACAATTTTATTTACACTTTAATATATTTTAATTTTTATTTTATGATAAATATCCATTCATTTATTTACAGAATAAAATTATAAAAATAATAACAGATTGAACTTCAAAAGAAAAAAGACGGAAAAGTGGAAGGATGCCGCAACCAACAGGTCGGCTTAGCGAAATACTATTCGTGGCGATATATTTCATTGCTACCTTTCAGATATCATTTGCTACTATTCGAGACAAAGTGACAGAAACATCTCTAGATCTATCGACTGGTAGTCTTAGAAATATTCTAGAGAAAGAAATAAAATTGATACATCCCCATGAACTTCCTGGAAAGCCGACCAAATTCGATCTTGATATTGGAGAATACATGGAAATAGGTCCTGAAGATCTATTAAAGGTCAAAAGATTTGAACATGCAACATTAAAAGATGGTGTAACGCAGAAGGAGCCATCTGTAAGTCATCTAAATTAGGGTATTTGAACAAAATAATATATTTTTTTTTCATGGAATTATTAATTAATTAATTAATTAATTAACTAATAATGATTCTTATTTATTATTTTTTTTTGCTGTTACCTATAACAAATATTTATTAGTGTTTTAGTTATTTTGCGATCGTTAGTTATTTTATTTATGATTTGAAGTAATGCTTTGAAAGAGTTAGTGTAATTAAAAAAATGAAAGGTGATATTTAAATTTTATATATGGTAAACATTTATTTCATGTGTAAAATAGTCGTTCATATATGTATGTACACTAAGTAATAAATGCGTACGTACATTAATTGCATACTCAATGAAAGTAACAAAGTTTGCAATAATTATCGATTGTATATAAAAGTAATCGCGTACAGAGGAGATTCATTAGCCAAGAATAATTCCTCTTCTCATGATGATATACAGCAGAAAGTAAAGCTGCTTCTCATATACATTGAGGATTCAAACAGCGTTCAGGGATTTATGCTCGGTAATGACAGTTAACTTGGAAATTCAATTAATCATGACTTACCGAAGGATTGATGTAGAATTTGTTTACATTATCAGAGGTCCTACCCATTTTTAATCATATATTAAAATTTAATCACGTATACGTAATTGTATTACATGTGTAATACAATTACACAAAAATATGATCAAATTTACGAATTTAAATTATCAATAAACGTATTAAGATGACCGGTGCAAGACTAGTGTAGGAAACTAAATCAACCTTATTTAAAATTTTTGCCGTATAACTTTTTTTACACGTGTATTTCGGATAGAGATTTAGAAGTTTTAATTTCTTGCATTAGTTTCTCTTGTTAATTATAGATAAAATATAAATTTCCATTGAATATTCTAATGATTAAAATATATCATTATACCAATTAAATAAAATTTTTATAAAAATTATAGATACATATAAATCTTTGTAGAATATCGTCAAAGAATTTTAGCCCATTTGACAGGTTCAAACAGTTTTACATTTGATAATTTTATTTACACCATTTCATATAAAAATTATTAAAGCAAAAATTGAACTTTTATATGATAAATTTTATAATTTATTTTATTTAATATGGGTAATAATATGTAGTTAGAAATAATTAACAATTATGTTTTTAATTGTTATAATTGTAAATATTGATCATTATTTTTATTGTTAAAATTTAGAATTCTATATATTTCAGATGTAGACAGGTCTTTGAAATTCATTAATATTTGTTAATATAATAAGAGATAACTTATATTTCTTAAGAATTCAAAATATATATGTACCTAATAATGCATAGTTGACAAAAAAACATAAAACTTTTTATATGGTCGAAAAGGAAATTCCATCTCCTCGTCAGGATCCTTCATTAATATAAAAATTGTAAATTATTAAAAAATTTTTTATAATTAAAACTTGATAATACAAACATTTTTAAATTAATTAGTTAATTAGTTACTTTATTCATGTATTCTAAAATAAAAACAAAATTACTAACTAGAAATCGCAACGAAAATTTACAAATGTCAGAATAAAAATTATAATTTTAATTTCGTGTTCGTTCATATTATCAACGTTACTAATAATTAGAATTTTCTTTTTATAATCATTATTAAATAGCAATTCCATTTTAAAAATGTTACTAATATGAAATTTATTTCATTAAAAAATTATAAATACATTTGTCAAAAATTATTTTAAAATAAATTTTAAATAGAATAAAAAAAATATTTTTTGAATTAATAATAGATATCATTAATAGAATATACATAATTTTAATAACATAATTTGATCTTTGTCTATTAAATTTCAATAATTTTGTACTCTTTTTATTATTTTATAATATATTAAAGATTATTCAATAAGCTTTATTGTACAATTAATTCAAATTAAGAATAGCATTAGTCTTAAAAAAATAAAATAAATTTTCTTTATAAATTATGATACAATTATTTCTAACTGGTAATAAATAAAATATTTCTTTCAAAATTATTCTTTTTTTATAGGATAAGCAGATTACACCAAATGCAAATATATCAGATGAAAACAAGGATCAATATAGCATGGATATGTTCAAATGTTCTAATGAAACAATGTCAGTGAAATGTATGAATGGGATTAAAAATTTTTTAAAGTCAGTTTCGAAGGTTAATACGATACAAATGACCGAATCTGTACAAATTATGAAGAAGAAAGACATTGATACGAACGATTCATTACGGAAACTAAAAAGTGTAAATAATACTTCATTAGTGGATATAATTGATAGGTTTACACATAATATAATCAAAATAAAGATACAGAATGATTTGTTTTCGCCAGCAGGCTCAAGAACATTTTTTGGGAGTAAGTTGATTTTAATTTAATTGAGAAATTATACATAAGTTTATAAAATAAGAATTTTATTCATGAATTTCGTAAATTAAAATTAATTTTTTTTGTTTAGATAAATTTATTTGTTCAAGATTTTTAATAATATTAATATAATATTATTAAAGATTTAATATTGCAAATAATAATATTGCATATAATAATTCGTATGAATCATAGGGTGCAAGGCTGATTTTTATTTAAAATTAAAATGAATTTTTTAATAAATCAAATGTTCTTATTTTCATATTCTTTTGTATTATAAAATTATGCATAAATTTAATATTTATAAATGACTACATAATAATTTTTTGAAATATTGTCTCTAATTTTAATAATTTAATACATTAAAAATAAAAATTACACGATCAGCAATTAAATTTAAAGATATTACTTGCTATTGAATAATTGTATATATTTAAAAATAATATATTTCATAATTAAATTTTAATTATTAAGATAAATATATCAATAAATATTTCTTGTAAATGTTAAAAAAAAAAATATTCAATAAGTAAATTTTTTTAAAAATAAAAATATATTTGTAACAAATTTAATATTTGATTTTCTAGCATTTGGCTTAAAAAAATTGTTCCTGCCACTGTTTATCGGAGCGCAGATTATCAAAAGTATTCTTATAGCCTTATTTTTGCCTAGTATCATAGGCAGTATTAGCAAGATTGTAGGAAAAGGTAAGATGCAATAATTATTTATTACTATTTTGCTGTAGGTGTTTGTTAAGTAGGATAAACGTAATAAAATACATGTCAAACAATTTTCCCTTTGCTTTAGTATCTCAAATTCAGTATTGATCATTGTACAAACTAAAATAAGAATACACACAAGCAATTTTTAATAAAATAAACACAGTGATTAGTGTTTAATCATCAATACTTTACCCATTTTACTAGTAATTAGTATATTAGGAGGGAAGCTAGAACGCAGCATGTCTACACCCGCGGTACGCGACCCCTACCGGCAGAAAGTGAACTAAACGCACTAGCATAGGTGGAAAAGGAAGCGCATAGCGGTAGGCAAGCCACCTTCACCGATCTCCTCGCGACTATAAAAAGCCTCGGGAAAAGGCATAAAACACCTCTTCTCGGTTGAGAAACCGTCCCAACAACTTCTCGTTGCATAGGCTACTACCAGCAGCAGTGCAGAACCCGATGAATTAAGATTAAATTTCTCACGAATACCTTCCTTCGGGGGCTTTTAATATCCGTCGTCTCTATTTACAGGAGAATCCTTACATTAATTTAATCGCCTGAAATTAAAGGCATTGCTAAAGTCGGCAGGCATGACTAATTAATCATACATCATTACGTCTTATATTCATTTTTTCTACTTTTTTTATTATTTAATACTTTTATTATTTACTTAGTCTTTATTTTAAAATATATTTCACAATTATCCACTTAAGATATGGCATTAAAGATCTAAAATAAACAGACATGGATAGTTTACATAGATACAAGAAACTTTATATATTCTTAGCGATGATCTCTATACTATCAAAAGACTAAAATTTATCTTTTCTTTTTCAACTATATTAGAATCATTTGAGAATTCTATTATATTTAATTCGATTAAAATAATTTGATTGTCTTTGATATACTGTAGATATATACCTTATATGAATATTATGTTTTGTAAAATAATGAGATAACAGATATTTCATTGACATTAAATGGAGCTCCATTTAATGTGTAATAAAATTTTAATAGAATTTTTTATTTTTTATTTAATAATAAAAACAGTTGTGTGAAATTTATCCTTTTAATTAAACAAGGAGGAACTTAATCTACTCTGACATGAGATTCCAACAATAAATATTTTTAAATAAATTAAATAAATCATTTAACATCCATTTATACTCACTATATTTATCAAAATGGTTAAAGATCCTTTTTTTTCTATATTCATTAAGAGATCAAGGCATAGAAATATTGTATTACTTATTCAATTATATTTATACCTACACGGATGAAAGTGCCAAATATAATGGTATCCTATTGATTCATTTTTGTAACTTTGATTAATGTACACAGCCTCGTATACTTATCAAAATCAATCTTCTGTATTGCGATAGAGGAAGTATTATTGAAGAGCAATTATTAAATTTTAATATAAAAAAAGTATAAAAAGTATATATATATAAATGAAAAGCATAAAAAGTATATATATGAAAAGTATAAAAATCAAAGAGTCTAACAATAAAATACATACTTTTCTGAAATCTATAAACTTTTATTTTGATTATGTTTTAGTATCTGCGGAGTAATCGATCATTTTTCGTTATAAATCACCTTTCTTTCATTGTTTTAAATTATTCGTATTTTTTTTGTTAAAATTTAAGTAAATATGCGTTTTATAGCAAATATTTAAATAATTTGAAATTTCTAATTCCAAATATTTTTATTATTTAATAAAAATAAATAATATTAAACGATTCACTAAATTTCATGTTACTATTCTATCGTAGGTGTAACCTCGTTTGCGCAATCCTCACAAAATCCACCACAGTCTCTAGAAGAAAACTATGAATTTAAAGATAACCATGGCATCTACAGTGACGATTATATGATGCGTCAACCTCTGGGAACATTGCCGGCTTCAGTAATGTATGATGAAAATATGCTGCAAACAAAAGTGCCAGAGATTGCATCACGATATTCTTTTGTGGATCCACGACTAACATCGATAAGTAGTTTTTCCGATCGTTACTATACAAGACATGTACTAAATCCTCAGACCAAGAGGCAGGATTTCAAGGCAAGCTACATAACTATTTTTCTAATATAACATTTAGATCATTTTTTATAGGTATTTAAAAAAAAAAATTTCGGTTTTCCTATAAGAAGTAGCACCACTGTTATCATTCATTTGATAATGAATCAGTAAATTCAGTGAGAAATCTTAATTGTAAAACATAAAAGATAAACATAATATAAAGCTAGTTCGAATATATTGTAAAGGATGGATATTTTTTTATTCTTTCTTTCAGGTTTTCCATGAAATCCCAACGAGCTCATTGTTATTGACCAACTACGATCCATTCTATTCGCCGTTGCTATCGCGCCTGGACGCCGTTTTTTCACGGCTGGGCCACAATAGCGAGGGATGTCGCGAATACGCCGTTTGCGCTATGTACCGCAGTCCAGCCCGCTACGCTCCCTATTCAAATCTAGTTTCCGCCCAGCTATCGCGCGAGCTGAACGAGCTGCGCAAGCCAAACTCTGACAACCCGGACATACTCCGCTTTTTCCGGTATATGAAAGCGGCTAAGGATGGCCAAGATGGACTGCACTGTGAGAGTGTCTACGAGAATTGTGAAAGTGCTAGAGACGATCAAACTGTACGACAAAATCAAGCTATGCTAGCCACCTATCAAGACATTGACAAGCTCGTACATGCCCGGCATGTTTAGTTTTATTTCAAACCTCATTTCTTCAGGACGTTCTAGGCTGGTACTGGACTCACCTTTCTATAATGTTTCATTGCGTTTGCCTTTTTTCATCTGCATGTAAAAAAGTGAATCTTGTCAAATGCGTAGCTGAATACAATTTATTATATGTAGTCTTCATTTAATTATTTAAAAGTTTTAAAGTTTGGACCTACAAAATTTGATAGAAATTGAATTATATTTATTTAAACTTCTTCGAATAAAAATTATTTATAATTTAATATTTAAATTTATTTTCTTCCTACATAAGGAATTGTCTTTAATTTAAAAAATTTATATTTGAAAACGATTTTTTCTTAATTTATTGATTACACAATAATGCATTCATATGACAAAAATGCTTTCAATGTGATGGATATTTTTAACTTTTATTGAAAATTGTTTTTATGTATAATAAATTATAAATATAATTTATAAATATTTTTAATTGAACTGAATTAAAAAATTTAGAATATGATATAATCATTTATCATATAAATAACAAAAAAAAAATATTTAATTTCAGATTTATTTTTCATAAAATAAAAAAATTCAATGATAATTTTGTTAAATTATCATGAGGTTTCTAACCAATATTAAAAAATTTATTGAACTCATGTTATGGTTAAAGTTTAAATAAAAAACAATAAATTAATTAATTTAAAAACTATTAGTTATGTATGTATTTGTAGTTATAAATATTTTTATGCATGTAAATTATGTTTTATTAAATGCATATCAGACGAGATTAAGTTAAATCATGAAAAATGTGTATTTGAAAAATATAATTTTCTATTTATAAAAGTAAATTAAAAATTACTAAAAATTTATTTAATGTTTAAATATACAATATGTTTAATTATTTTCATTTTACATTTATCGGGTTGCTATCGTTTTGTGTAAAATCTTACCTTTCAAAATTTTTGTTTTTCGATGTACATACACATATTTAGTTAATAATTTTAGTACGAAGCACATTTCTTCATCCATATTTTCAGGCTTATAACTCTGGTTGTAGACATCTTTAAAATACTCTAAACCATGATTTAAAAATAAATCTTGTCCACATTTATTATCCATTCAAACAAATGAATTAATTACACTTGTTTTATTTAAGAAGAAAATTTTTTTTCTCTATTCATAATAAAGTTTCATCCATTTTAAAATATATACAATTTTTCCGATCAACAAAACGGATTGGAGGACTTATTGCGTCAGGTCGGCTATTCCCAAGTGTGCCAAAATCAATTCAGGTTTACAAAACTAACACTAAGTTTATTCTAAACATGAAGGTCTACAGGTAAAAGAGATACAGTGCAAGTTGAGTATCAATTTTTCTTATACGCTGATAAATGGTAGTCAATCTTTATAGGAATAAGATATTTAATTGTTTTATTTAAAGTATGTTTATAGAACTTAAATTTAATCATTTATCCTCGATCGTAGAAAAAGAAAGTTAATCTTTCAAAGTCTTAGAAAGACTTCGTTTGCATTTGCTAACATTGGTCTAATATAAGTACCAATTTTATGTAATATTTATTTCTCGATCAATTTGTTGATTCATAAGTTTATAATTTTGTATGTATAATCCTGTATAATAACAGCGTAATTTATGTATGTGTATTATTTGTATATGCAATTATTGTCAATCACATTTTTGGTATGGAAAATCGTGAATATTCTGTATATATTTTTGTTTCTGAGCATATGAATATAGTTTTTTATTTTATTTAATTTAAAATACCATGTAGTAATTAACAATATTGCGAAAAAGTAAACTTTTTCGTAGTGAAATGGGAGAGATATTGCAAGTCTTTTGTGCATTTGAGTCGCCTAACTTACATGCAGGAGCTCAAATGGAATGGTGTTCCCCGAATGGATCTATGTCTAGTTAGTTCAGTGGCTATGCATCTCATTACTATTTGAACGTAGATTACGAATTATATCAGTCTGGTACGATGAGGATATTATTACGATAAGCATACAAATAGTAGGAGTCATTGGCATAATAAAGAATTGTTTAATTTAAAAAAGGACACCATTTGTAAACTAAGTTTGTGTATAGTAAAAATTTCTGAAAAATCGAGATGTAGATGTCTCTATATAACCAAGTGCCGATAATCGATCTACTCCATATCAGCAAGGATAAAAAACATCTCTGTATACTTTAAGAGTCATCTAGACAGAACAAGTAGGAGAGCTAATCGATATTGTCAATATTACGATTTGGGCCTACAAAATTAAAATAACCTTGAACAACACTAACGGACATCTTAAAAAAAAACGTAAAGCTTAAACTAGCGAGGCTCTGGGCAATGTGTACAAATGAAAACAAAATATAAAGATCAATGATGATATACTCATTATATGTACAAAGAAAAATAAGCCAATTTGTAGCTATATCATAGTCATAAAAATTAAAACACTAGCGCAGCTAAAAGAATCAACATATCTAAAAAAAAAGTATAGAAGGAAGTGAAGACTAAAAAATTGTCTAAGACGTCCTTATTTGTTCCACCATCTCAGTTACCCTTTATTTTTATCTTGACATCTATAGTCATGTTCATAAGTGTTGTTTTTATTTTGTTTTGGATTTTTTTTTTTTTTAAACTTATTTTTATTCATTTCTTCTTTGGTGTGATGTAGCAGATTGTATGATTTCGTAGATTTTTTTTTCTTAAGAGCTCATATTCAGGATTTTATCATAGAGTTCCTTTATTGTGCTCTTTAAAGTAGTTTTATAATTTTGTTTAAACAACTTTGCAATGAAAAAGGTTAGAGTTTTGTGCGAATAGTATACACAACTCCAGCGAATATTGTAAGTTTGGCATCAAACTTCTCATGATATCTTAATCAATTAGTTTTCCTGAGATTCTCCGACCAATTCATCAAATTTCGATGAAAGATGGGAAACTTATTAGTTCACTTAAACATAATGATATTTTTAAAAAGTACAATTAGTCTATAACCCATTTTATACTTAAATCTAGTCAAGGAATTCATTTTAACTAAAATTAATCTCAGTATGTGCAAGAGTATTCATGGAAATTGTACCTAATAATGTCATCAGTAATCGTATACAACAAATAATTCAACAAAAAATATTTGTATCAGTGAAACTGCTTATTTTCACTTAGGTCTGTTCAAATCCATGTATTTGTATACATTTTTATGAAATTTTTAAATAAACATCAAAATATTTTCCTTTTAAATCTCTTTTTTTTTTAATGTTAAATAAAGATAATAAACTTTATCCAATATTTATAAAATAAAATTACTTTTTCTTAGTTAAATAATATTTCACTTTTCATAAACTTATTTATATCGTCGTGTATGAATTTGAATCTATATTTTGAATTTTTTTAAAGTTTTTTTACTAAATTTTATACAAATAATAGTTTATTTTTTGTCCTTTTCATTAATGTATCTTCAAAATGAAGGATAGCCATACGTGTTTGAATTTTCCATTAATAATTAAACTGATTAATACCTGAATTATAGACACAATGCCGTTGTATAGTTTTTGGCTTACATGCAATTAATAAAAGCCGCATTGTTAAAAGTTTTTACATGAATGTAGGAAATATAAATTATTTATATGGACAATAAAATTGTGAGTTATACTAGATACTAGTAAGCAGTTCACTAGTAAGCACAGCACAATGTTGTTATAATTAAAACTTTAATTTGAAATAATTATTCATTTAATAAAAACCGTCGTGTATGGAATATGATTAAAAAATATCTTTTGATGAGTCAGTTTATAATGATCCATCTTTTTCTAACGGGAATTCGAACTATACACAGGTGACCGTTCGGTTAACAGGTAACACTCAGAAAGTAAATTATTTTTCAATTTTTTGATTTCGTGTTTAGTGAATGACAGTTCGTAAGTTACGCTTTAAAAAATTATTTTTATAAATATCAAAAAATCTTTATTAAATAAGTACAATATTTAAACACTTACAATTTTGGGACAACTTAAACTTCAATTAAAAAATAAAATATAACCAAAGTACTAATCTACTACAAAAAATATTGATATTTATATTTCTTTAAGAAAATATATTTTATAACATAGAACTAAATCCCTTGATTCAAACATTTTTCTTTCTTGGCTTATTTATAATGGTTATATTTTTTTCTAATATCTAGATATTTTTAGAAATATACAGAATTAACAAAAATTATAAGATTTACATACAAATGAAATATAAATCCTTTTAAAATAAAATTAATAAAGAATAATAACAATATTAATTTAATAATAGCACAATAAAGAAGTATATAATTAAATATTATATATTACAAATATCAATAAAAAAAGTTCATTTTTACCATCATAAGTTTATGAAAAATTCAAGTAATTACCATTTTTTTATTTACATTTAAAATTTCAATTCAAACAAATATGAAGAATATGTTAAAATTATTTTAATTGTAATATTATAAATGTTATATCTTAAATTTAAAATCAATAAATTTAGTACATTACTTTTTCATTATAATTACTTATAATTATTATATTAATATATATATATTGTTTGATTATTTATATATTTATTATGAAAAATAATTAGAAAATTTATATGAAAACATTATTTAGTAAAATATATTTTTGTTACTTCATTTTTTCAGAAAAGTTTCAAAAATCATATATTTATTTTACAGGACAAGAAGACAAAGGTAGAATGAGACTTGATTTCTTACTGTTAATATGGTATATTTTACTTACATTAAAAATAAAATATGTCACAAGCTACGAAGTTACTTTTTTGGAAAATGTGTTTGATAAATATGCGACAAAATTTGGTAAAATTTTTACAATATTTTTACAATGTATTTAATACAATAATACAATAATAGTCATATATTTATATATTTAGTATAATTAAAATAATCATATAAAATTGCTCTAAAATATTTATAATCCAAATACAATATACAAGATTAGTATAATGATATAATGAAATAAAAAGTTTTATTCAAATATAGTTTATATTTTTATACAAAATTATTTTACTGATTTATAAATTTTCAATAATATGATAATCATTTGTTAAAAAAAAATGACTAAAATGCTATTTATTATTGGTTATATTTTTCACAATTATTAATTAAAAATTGTTTTTATTTTATATTTTATATTATTTTTTGTTTACAAATATTAAATATATATTTAATATTAATTTATTATTGGTAATTTTAAATTTAAGTTATAATTTATGAATGTTTTAACATAATTAAAATAACAATATAAGATATATAATAATTTTTTAACAGAATAGGCTTATTATGTTCAAAACATTAATTGTTTAAAATCAATATAAAGAGTATTTAAGCATTTCTTTTCAGTATTATTTTAATTATTACTTTTTTTAATTTTAATTTTATGTATTCAATTTTTATTATTATATGTGGAAATTATTCTTATTAAAAAATTAGTTTTGACAAAATTAATGTGAGAAAAAAAAAGTTTTTTTAAACATATGTTAAATATATTATTCTTTCATTACACTATATTGTAAGTATTTGTTAAGGAAAGATTAAATTTTAAAGTTCCATATAGTTCAGATCAAATAGAACAGATTAGAAATTTTATAGATGGGATCAGTTTGGAGACAAAGGAAAATTGTAATATATATTTCGACAGAACATGTAAAGGATATTTGACCAGATTTACAAAATTTGTTAAGCCTCGACCTTTAAATAATTTTTTTAAATTATTAAATCATAAGCAGTACAATATAAGTGATAATGATAAAATCATAAGCGCAGTGAAGAGTATGATGATAAAGAGTGCAGATAAGCAGAACTATGAATTTTTGTCTAGTTTAATCAGGTATCTAGGTATTTTATAAATAAATTCCATTGTAAGGTAGAATGAAAATAATAAAAGTATATTATACAATTAAATAATATTCTCTTCTATATTATCTTAACATAAAGTTAATTTATAATTTTTTTTTATATTTATTCTAATTTCAATACTTAAGTATCTAAGACATATATTAGTTACTTAGTCCGAGTATTTTATTAAGAAATAAATTTCATAAGTTAATACATTATATGGATAAATATTTTAGTGTGTTTAATACAAATATTTTATTTTTACATTACCATTTTTTCAGCAATTTTAAGTTTCATAAAATGTAATTCATTTATCAAGATATATCATCATATTTTTTAAATAAATTATATGTGTGTAAAATATGAAAAATCTTTAACTTTTTAAATTTAAAAATGAAATAGATATTTATAAGAGAATACATAATATACATCAGTTGAAAGATTGGAATTTTTTATCTATAGTGATAAGCAAATACTATTTTTAAAAAATTATTTATTTCATTTATTTATTTTTCAAAACTTATTTTGGGAATTAAATTTAATATAACTAATAATGTGCAGTAATAAAATATTAAATTTATTTTTTTTTTTCTTTGAACTAGAAAATGGTTATATTAAACAAATTTTTTCTGATTTATTCAAATATTGAATAATAAAATCATTTGTACTCATTAGCATTTTAATAAAAATGTTGTAAACAAATATAATAAATATAAAGAACTTTTTAAATATTAATAATTTATAATATTACACTTTTTATATTACAGATTTAATAACATGGACTTGGATGAATTTTTTCATTTCATCTTTAAAAAAAGCAAGAAATTTATAAGATCGATTATTTTTGAAGCATTTATTCCTTTTTATTTAAAGGAAGACAATAAGCATGTTCCAAGATTTTTAGATGAAATTGCAGATGAAATTGACGTTCTTGAAAATAAAAAAGATACAATATTCTGTAATTATTTTTTTGTTATTATTTTAAACACTTTATTAAATAGTTATCTCATGTACTTCAAATTTAATATTTTAAAAATTTATAAATTACAATAATAAGATGAATATATAAAACAATATAATGAATGTAGTTATAAAAAAAAAGTAAAGTTTATTGTTTCATCAGCAATGATGATGAATATTTTTAACTATGATTTTGAAAAAATCATTTTTATTCATTTAATTTTAATTTCACATATGTATTTATCAATATAATTTATTAATTTCTTATATAACTAATTTAATTAAAAAATAGCACTGCATAGGCAAAGACATTGTTACTGCTTATACTTTGATGAAAATTTGTAGATTCATTAAAAATAATAACAGTATTTATTTTAAATATGTATTCTATAGTTTTTAAGTAAAAATATTATTTAATTTAAGAATATTTTTAATACAAAAATAGAAATTTATATTTTACAATGCTAAAAGGCTTGAAAATGATTGCTTACTTTTTTCCTTATTTATTACATTTATATCAATTAATTTATTATTGAGGAATATTACATTTAATATAATCAATAAAATTCTTAGTTATAAAATTTATCATTAACAATAAATTAAAACATATGTATTTGTTATTCTACATACTTATATACTCTATAATTAAAAGTATATTATTACACACTTTTGATTTATAAAGGTGATTTAAACTACATTTTATAATTGAAAAAAATTTAATATGTTTTTTAATTAATATAATAAATTTATTGATATTAATCTACTCTGATGAAAAACAATGAATCAGTGAAATAATAAAATTTGTTAGTATTAACATTTCAAGTAATTGATTTATTTTTGATTTATTGTATTTATTAGATTAATATAAAATTCTTTAATAATTCAAATTTTTGGTACTGAGTTTGAAGTAATTAAAATTTGGTTAATAAGTATAATAAGCTAAATAACTCAATTTATTGCAGCTCGAAACCGTTTGAAAAGATTATTGATTCCAATGCTGATCGTCCTAAAAATCTTCAAACTGAAACTGTTGTTGTTTCTACCACTTATCTTAGGTCTAGTATCATTTAAGAAGTTCCTTGGCTTGTTGATTTTTATAATTCCAAGCTTTATAGGTTTCTTCAAAGTATATACATCAATTGTACAAGTATACACTCCACCAGTTTACTCACCCAGTGGAGTTGGATTCCCTCTTAATCAAAATAAAGAAACTCATATAATCGATCATGATTATGAATTGTATAAAGTTGAATCACCACAGTTCTTAAATCAAAATCATGGCCTTGAAAAAGTTGGTTTTGAGCAACAATTAGCATACCAAGGATATAACAATCATTAGATTTAAAGAGACTTTAGTTTTTTAGTATTTTTTAAAAATATCACCTAGTTACTTTTGAGCTATTTATTGATTTTTTTGTATAAAATCTAATATTCTTTACAAAAATTATGTGAATATATAATATAAATATTTTAAAGATTATTAAAAAAAAATAAATTTATCAAAATTGAAGATATGATTCAAAGTGCTATAAATTATAATTATTAATAAATATTTATAATAAAAGACTTCTCATAATTTATTAATTATTAAATGTAAATGTGTAAGGAAAAATTCTGAAATTATAAATTAAATTGAATAATGATAATAAATAATGATGAAATAAATTTTTTGAAACTCTTGATAATTTTTTATTTCTGATAAATTTTATTATAATTTATATATATATATATCATAGTATTACTGAACAAAATAAAAAAATCTATAAATTATTAATGTAAATTAGTTATTTAAGAAATAGTAATAAAAATTGTTATGTTAACTAGATAAATGATTTGTATTTGAGTATTTTTTTTAAATAAGTTCTAATATTTAAAATTTATTAAATGATTATGCATATTAAAAATTAAATGTAATTTTAATACTTGAAATCTTAAATACAAATATATTATTTTAGGAAAGCAGTTTCTCTATTCTAAACTCTGAGTCCTAATTTATTTCATATGTTACCAATATTATCTTACAGTATTTTCTTTGTCAAATAATTAATGATAATAATTATATTAATATCTAATAATAAATTATTGTAATATTGTACAAATAAGATTGACAATTGTTTTTCATTAAATATAATTAAATTAGGAATATAATTATTTTCATTAGTTATTAAGTAATTATGTACAATATAATTCAAGCCAGTCGTTTATAATTTAATAAAGGATATGCAGAATAAATTCTAAACTTTTACTTGTTTATTTATTTATGTTGATGTATTTTTGTTGTTGCAATTTTATTGTATATATTTAAAAAAGATTTTTAAACAAATTGTTAATGAATTAATAAACTATTAGGAGTAAATATATTATTTTCAGTTTCTTACATTTTTTAGATACACGAATATGTGTGGGAAATTTACATTTATTAATTTTATTGCATGTGTTAAATGTACAATACAATCGCATTTCCTTGTTTGCTTTGATCGCTGCGGATCATTGTTTTGATACCTGATACAGGTAAATATTGAATGACCAAGCCACTCATACTTTAATATCAAATATACTTAAAATATTTAATATAAATAAAAAAAAGTACTCATGATTTCTTTGTCTTGGGAAGTTTTTGTTAAATTTCTCTCTTTCTTTTTTTCTCTGTAATATTAATCACATATTTATATTTTATTTTTACATTTTTTTTATAATTTCACATGTACGTGACGATGTTATCTTTTTGTCAAAAAATATAATGTTAATAATTCAAAAAATACTTAAATATTTTTATTTTTTTTATAAAAGATTTAAAGCTAAATTTATATTTTCTAGTTTAATAAAAACAAAAATCTTAATTGTTGAAATGTGAACTTCAAGTTTAAATTCATTATTTTTTTCGTTCTATAGTTTTTATACAAGGGTTATTATGATCACTTTATTATTGTCATAAAGTAAATACAATTTATATTTCTTTTACCTAATTCTATTATAATAAATTGCTAATTTTTTATTATTTAAAAAGTCATTGTAATAAATAAAGTTAATATTTTATAATGAATTTTTTTTATTATTTAAAATTATTTACTGTTTTGTCTTCCCGAATCAAAAAATCATTGATTATGATTTTTTGAAAATAATATAATATTTATGCATAATAAAAGTAGAAATTAATACAATAATAATTCATTTTAAATATATAAGATTTCTTTTATAATAAAATACTTACTGGATAAATATGAAGAAAAATAAACCGAATAAAGCATTCACTCAATAAAGTATTCGTTGAAGCAATGATTAGAGTTTTTATGCTGTCTCGACCTTTTCTAAATATATCGCAATAATAGTATCATTTGGAATTTCTTATTGCACTATTGTGTCAAAATGAACATATTAATAGCATTATTATAAAAAAAAACTTTGTAATATGTATAATAAATAAAAAGATGTGGTACTGTGGAGGTGAGGAGTTAGTAGACGTTAAGCTATGATAAGTAAAGCACGAATAATTATGTCGGATAAACTCCAAAATATTTTAATGTAGCCTTGAAAATGAAATAAATGTGCAAAGTGCGGAACTTTGATCTTTATATTGATTACTCCCTTGAAATATAAAAATAAAAAGAAACAATAAATTACAAGATTTAACCCAAATTTTTTACCGCAGGTTATCTTCGGCATTTATAATACGGATATTTTAATAATTTGATAATATTTTTATGTTTCTGTGATTACTAAAGTTAAAATATCATTGAAAGCCTCGTTGTTATATTCTTAATTTATATTTTTGAATTCATAAATATTTAATTATAATTATTAAGTTGTTTTTTGATATTGAAAATTTTTTAGTGTGTAATTTGATCTTGATGTACATTATATATTCTCAGAATTTAATTTTTCTTCTCACGTGCATAAGATGTCCTGAATCAGTATTATTTGAAGTATAGTAAAATGTATTTAGTTACAAATTGGGGTCATATGCATACAAAAATAGATATAAGATTAAAATTAAAGAAAGTACAAAGAAATTATAAAGAACATTCAGAATTTTGTATTTTTTAAATACATGAAATTATTTTTGAGAATCAATGTAGTTTTTTTAATAAGTAACAATATTGAGTAAATTGATCAATAAATTTTATAACAGTTTTTAATTCTAATTTGTAATAACAAATTAAAAATAGTGTATGTAAAATTAATCAAAATTTTATTTTTAATTTTCGTAAGCTAAATTATTAAAAATATAATTTAATTAGTGTTGTGCACTATACCAAATATATTTGTAAACATTATATTAATATAAAATATTGATTTAATTACCTTTCACAAATAGATACGTTTAATCTATATAGTAAGTTCAAATATTAGTATTGTAAATTTTTATTTAATGTATTTAATGTATTTATATTTTAAAAAAAAAAAAAAAAAAAAAAAATTAATCAGATAATTTAATAATAGTTTGATGTATTTGATAATTATAAAGCTATTTTTTTTCTTCATAAAATAAAGCAAATAACAAAAAAGTAATAAGCTAAAATGATATCTAAGTATATTATAAATTTGTGATTTATTTTTGCCAATAATATGAACTCATTTCTTAGAGCTATTTCTCTAGATAGACATCTTAAATACAAACCACCTTGGCGGCTATGAAAGAAAAGGTAAATGTCGCAAGGTAGGAGTACGTGTTTCCATTTTCACTAGTATGGGCGTGTGTACTGAAATGTAGAAGAATGGGTCAAATCGAGAGAGATAAACGATCCTAGGAATCAATTTCCGTTCAGAGCAAGTGACCAAGTAGCCTCCTTTTCACGGCCGGAAGTACTTTGCCACAACGAAGATGTTCTTTGCTCTCAGAATAACCAGCAATGATGGATGTACATTTCATCTTTATACTCTTACAATTCATTGATTTTTAAAAAATACCATTACAAGTATTTTATTGTAATTGGTATTTTAAATTATTTTCAGGATATTGCAGATCAAGAAACACGTATAAAAAATAATGAAATTGATTTTTTGTATAGTTTCAATCTTAGATCTTAAAAACATGTATTTACAAGGTTGAGATTCTGGATGATTTATTATAGATATTATAGATTTTATTGAAAAAGTAAAATATTTTTTAAATTTTAACATTTAATATTTGACATTATATATATGTGTAATTATGATAATAAAATAAAATTAAAATTAAAACTATAAAAAATATTAATTTTACTACACATCTTTACATGAAAAATTAGACATTTATATTTATTACTGAAAAACTGACTAAAACATATGTTTTCATATTTATATTACATTTTAGTGAGACTAAAGATACATTATCCTTGAACATATAAATATTTAAGATTTTTAGAAAATTAAAAAATTTTTTTTACCTAGATTTTTCTTCATTAAATTAATTGTTAATTTTTTAAAAACAATATATCTGCAAAAATATAATAAATTAAAAAAAATAACAATTTTTAAAAATTTTATTCTACATATATTAAAATATATTTATGAAGCAATGTATTAGTTTTTAATGTATATTTTAATACATTTATGATAAAAGTATTGATTTGTTTAAAAATTTTTCAGAAAACCAATTTAATTATTTTTTATGCTTAATATTGTAACAAAATGCTTTCCTACCCCTGCAGTTTGGACTATGAAACTGCGTTTAATTTTAATAAATTAAATTCACGTGGATAAGGAGAAATCGATTTGCCAAGGATTTTCGAAAGGTTGTTTAGGATTTTAGAAATAGCAATAAAAAAATTATAAAATAATTCCATTTAATTTTGGTTTGTTTGCACTTTAAAAAAGTCGAAAGTAAAAAAAAAAAAAAAATTAAAAAGAAAATAGGCCTGAAGAAATGTAAATAGTAAATTTGTTTAAATAGTAATTATTTTAATACGGCGAGTGTGGTTAATAAAAATTATAATAAAAATTGTTCGGAAATAATTGGAATATGCTATTAATAATAATATATTTCGGTAGAGATTATGAGTATTATAATATTTCAGAATTTTAGTAAGATTTTCAGATACGGCACAAATATAAACGGAAGGAGCGATTGACTTTTCGATGTGGATTTGGACAAGAACAAGAACATACGGATTCGGTGATGGAGGATCAATTTGCTTTATTCTGTATAAAATGGTGAATAAGATGATTTTAGGGAAGATAACGTTTAGGGAAGGATTCGGACGGCGGGCGCAACGGGGAAACCGTTTCAGAAAAGTTTCTCTCGCGTCGGAAGAGTCTGCGCGAGTCAAGGTTAGGAGTAAGTGCAATGGCAAAGGTCGCAATTGGCAGTTACGGCAGGATTACTCTAGCGTAGACAGGACAATGGCTGGCGAACAAGGACATTCAGCGGAAGCAGATGAATGGAATGCTGCTGATGGTCAGTCGCACTCAGCGGAGGCAGAGGAAGGGATGAACCGGACAAGTCGGAGTCCAGAAGCAAACGCACCGTGTGTAGCAGTTGCACCGTCTTTTATTAACTTCCTTGCCCGCGCATTTTTCCCGCACACGGGACACGAAGTGAGGCGCGGAGTTGAGGTCGGGAAATTTCGGAAATGTTGCAGGATCGAAGGGGGGAACTGGATTGGTTGGACACTTGGCGAGTACAAGAATTTCCATGCGCGTAAATAATTTGCGGGTCCGGCGACTATGCAGCTAATACTTGATTAGTGGAAGACTTGGGTCTCGTCGGCGATGGTACCACCATATGTCATGGCGTCGACGCAAGGATGGTTCGCGGCACCGGAAGCCAACCGCATGTTCGACCGATCTGACAACAAGAGTTCGATGTTTCCTTGCAATATTAATAGTAACACTCAATTTTAATTACATAAAAAGAATATTTATTATTTTTATAAAACACAATAAAAAAAATGTTAACTAGATTTTTTAGAACTTCCTTTATTAATCCTAAATTAATCACAATTACGTATTTTTCCAAAATATCCTAAATGTTTGCTATTCTATTTTTTGTTGTTGTTTAGAAAACAATGTGTTTCTAAAATACCATATGTTTTTAATTTCTCCTCGATAAAATGTTTACTTACTTGTATTTTATACTTCAATTTCTCCAATAGAAAATACTGTAACTGGAAGATGATGAGTTTAAACGTGATCTAGTAGATGATGAAGTGTTTTTTTCTTTATCCCAAAGGAGAGAAAGACATGACAAAATTATATAGCACAGCCACTTTTATATATAGCGGCGTGCCTCTCAAAGAGCTGTTTAAATTCAAATTATTAGTATTAAATCTTAAATATAAAAATTTAAATTAACTTCTTAATATAAAGGTATTTAAAATGAATATTAAAAACATCGAATTGTGTCAGCAACTACTACTACAATATAATTACGAGATATGTCCAGAAATCAAGAGCATACCTGACTTTTTGTACTATGAGAAAATGTTTAATGTTTGCAATATTGGGCGATAATGAAGATTCTTCTAAACAAAACAAGCAAAAAGACGGATCTTGCTAGTATAAAAGCTCGTTTTATAGTGGCCGTTTTGGTTAAATATACCTATAAAAAACCATAAATTAATAAATATATTTATCAATAAATCATATACCAAATATGGTGCGTCTTGTCATCAGATTATTTTTCAATGAAATTTAAAACTGAATGAAATTTTTTGGAGAGCAAAAACGGTTTATAGCGATTCTATTATGAACTGAACATGTGGTTTCAAGTAATGTTATGAATTTAATGAAGACAGAATGATTGATTGTCATGAATGTAAGTTTTACTTTCAGGAAGAAAGAAATTAAAAGATTGTATTATGAACGTGTTTGTTTAGTTCATAACATCTTCGCTATTAACAGTTTTGACCCCTGAAACGTTTTTTATCTTGAGCAAGAAGAAATCTGATGACAAGACTCACCTTTAACTTGACAACATTTCTTATGAACTTATTTAAACAAAAAAATACTATCAAACGACTTTTTATATTAACAAACTTACAGCTGTTCAGAAGAATCACCACTACTCTTGGTTTGAAAAGATTTTTTGACACGAAAGATTAGCTAGTACAGTTAATTTATAAATATTTTTCCATTATTTATAATATTTATTATTATTATTATTATTATTATTAAATGTTTATTAGGTTAGGAACCATAATCTCTATTGCATCGTGATCTAAGATCTCTTGTATCCTCTCTTAATTTATATATTATATTATAATATATCTATTATTCATAATATATGTATATATATATTATTTATATAATCATACCATTTGTGCTTTGTAATAAATTTTGTTAATTATATCGATGATTGTAATTTGATATTTATGGAATAAGACTTTTTAAAAGCATAAATATGAACTCTTTTGATGAGTGTTACGCTTTAAGTACGAGGGTAAAATTTAACCGCGAAGAATGATGAAGGAAATATGTCATACAAATCAATATATTTATAATTAAACGTCAGATTTTAACTTTGTAGCATGTATGAAATATCTTATGAATTTCATGTAATTTTATATACAATAAAATTTTTGTAAAATATTAGAAGTACATAAAATTATAAAAAAAATGTATTAATTATATTATCATTTGATTCTTAGAGCAAATTAGAATATGATACCTATATATCATCATTATCGTTTCATTCTAGGTTGTCACTGAAAAATACACATATGGTATTATATATATTGTAGAAAATCAATAATTTTTGTAACTTTGATTAATCGAGTATAAGATACATTTCTCAACTTTTGATTATTTTTTTTTAATTTTTTTTTTTTAAATTACTATTTTTTAATTTAAATTTAAATATCTTAATTTTAAATGTAATAATTTTTTATTAATATTGTTTTTCTTTCATGCTTTCAGTTTAATTTTGTATGTTTTTTAATAGAATTAAAAATTTTAATTAAAACAGAAAGATTTTTTAAAAAGCATTTTATAGACGTATATTATAAAGTATATTTTATTATAACTAAAATAAGTATTTTAGTCGCTTAGTTTCATTGTATATGCAAAGTATATAATCATTTATGAATAGTAAGAATTTATTTGTAACAGATATATAGAAATTATCGTAATGTAGAATTAAGAGTATATAATTATATTAAATAATTCTACGATATTAGATATAATTTGTTGTATTTGATGCTTCAATAAATGTAATTATTTAATTTCTATCAAATGTATATATTTTCAGTTGATTCAATTTGTTTTATGCATCATAAATCGGTGATGTAATGCATAGTATGTACATACGATTTTGATTGGTATTCGGATGTAACGGTATTTATATTGGCGAACTAAATAACTAACAATATTTCGACCTCAATGAGTAGCGCTTCACTTTCTGCAGTAAGGTGTGTTGCATTAAATTCATTATTTTAAATATTTGACTCATTGTACATACATTTATATATCATTGTTTGATTTGATATTTTTCTTATTGATTGCAATTAAAAAATTTAAATGAAAATATTTTAACAATCCTCAAATAATTTATGAATTATTGTTATTTAAAACCAAGAGTTCTAAGGAATTTAAAAAAATCATTGCAATTAATATATATATATATATAAAAGGAAAAATAAAAATTATATGGTGGTAAAGAATAATTATCATGGATCCTATGATTAATAATCTTATACTTTGGAATTGAAAATATATTTAGAAAAAAACATTGACGTAAATGGAATCAATACAATTTTTTAAGATTGTTTAGATAAATTAAATTTAATATAGCAATGGTATTTCAAAACAGTTTTTTATTATTTTTTAATATATCTGATTTATTAATTATTAAAAAATTAAATATTCTTGAAAGTATATAACATTAGTTTATTGCATGGTTTTTTCGATATAGATTTTTTGAGAAATTCAGGGAGACATTAATAATTATTAATTTTTGTAGATTGTTAAAAAATTAATATTATTTTTTGTTAACACAATATTAAATTTAATTTTACAGAAAAGTGGTATTAAAAATGGATATAATACAAAAATATGTCCCGCTAATATAGTTTTTATAATCGCTTGAATAATAAAATATGAAAATAAAAAATAATGCTTATATGTCTTATTTATCATGGTTCCAAACACATATAAAGAATGTAAAGAGTATGCTTAACATTGAAAATTCAAATATCATAATTATAAGTTTATATTTATCTATAGATAAAGTAGTTTAATACAACCCATTAATGAATGTAAATTTTCCGGTTACGGTTCCAGAGCTTGAAAGAGTAAAAAGGATAGAAATTAACCTTGATAGAACGTTGGACTAGATTGAATATTTGTAAACATATGTCTTATAAATCTACTTTTCCTTGGTAAAGCAAAAATTATTTTATTTGTGAAATTTTTTCGCCGTATTTTGCTTTATTTTTGATTTATGTTATAAATAAATTTTATTATTCAAAAGAAGAATAAAACATTTATTTTGTGGATTTATAAAAGGGAAAACAAGGATTTAATATGCATATACATATATATATATATTAAGTGTTTCTTTTTTTAATTATAGAATTTATTGTTAATCTATTGTATTACGCTCTATACTATATTTTTCTTTGAATGAAAATTTGAAAGAGAATAGAGCGCTAATAACAGTGTGAATATAGTTTTTAATTGGATAGGTTGACAAAGGAGTGCTTAATTATTTATAGCTGTACAGAATTCAAGCGGTAGGGTATTATAATTGTAATTACAATAATTTTTCCGCGTTAATTTTAGATTTGTGTTGGAT
Source organism: Eupristina koningsbergeri (assembly GCA_018907245.1). Classification (NCBI taxonomy): domain Eukaryota; kingdom Metazoa; phylum Arthropoda; class Insecta; order Hymenoptera; family Agaonidae; genus Eupristina; species Eupristina koningsbergeri. Next base: position 320,593 of record JACCHV010002777.1, on the reverse strand, counting down.
GATTTTTATTGAAGAAAGAAAGCAGTTGAAAATGAGGAGCGATAAATGCGATGCAATGCGAGTGTAGAGTAATTTAAATTTTTGAATAAAATAAAAAAAATAAAAAAAGGGAAAAATGCAGAAGCTCGTGTGTTTGTTTCACTCAACTGAGCTCGAGGATTAAAAAATATTTGTGCGTCTTTACGTTTATAGCTCTATGGCGTGTAGATAAAAGTGCGGAGGTTTTATTTCTGTAACATTTATGTGATGAATTGACGAGTATCAGAGGAATAAAAAATACTGTATGTATAAGGCACGTGAAACGCTGGCTTCCGGAACACGGATATGAAGGTGTGCTCCAGATCCGTGACACGCTTCTCCTGGCACGATGAATAAGAGTTGCGAGTGAGTTTGTGAGTTTGTGCACTCCACTGACGCATCTGCACACGTTCCCCAAGAATCCGACAAGTTCAAGTCCAGAAACCCGAGCACCTTTGTTGTTCTCTTAAATTAAATGAAATTGCGATGCAGAGGCTCGATTCGCTCGATTCCATTAAATTCGAGCTCTGCATATGTCGATCTAGAGCTGCTCAACAATTATTACAGCCGCGCCCACACGCACACACCTGCATTAACTCTCCGAAAGCATGAATCCACTGTTTTCCCAACTAAAGGTATGCAGCAGCCTTTAGTTGGGAAAACATTTCGATGCCGATTTTGCCCATTAATTATATATCCAATTATAAATCACTTTAAATTATCCACAAGTTCATAAATATTATATTCTATTTAGAAAACATTTTTAAATTGGATAAATCCATCCATTATTACTAACTTTGATTCTTCTCGTACAGACCGTGTGATTTTCGGTTTTTTGAATTTAGACTTTAGTAATTTTTTTTTCTTCTTATTTTTCTACTCGCAGATTGATTAAATTATTATATTTACAATTCACAAGTACCCAATAGAAATAAAAATTTGTATTTAGATAAATTTCAAGTTACATAGATTTTTTTTTTTTTTTTTTGCAGAAACACGAATGCATATAATCTGATTAATAAACAAACAGTTTAATTAAAACACAGTCTTTCGCAATCAGTGCAAAATAATATGACAATCCTGGCGGCGAATGGCTTTCTCTTCCATTCGTAACATACTCTACCTAATAACTTTATTGTAAATTAATACATTAGTAACATTAAGCTTACATTACACGGAAGCAAATAAAAACAGAGAGAGAGAGAGAGAGAGAGGCATTAGTTTTTCGGCACTCAATCATATTCTGTTAATGATCCAAGAACAGATGTTGAGGTTACCCGTGTATCTAAGACCACCTGTTAATTGCTACTTGGAATTGCAATGTTTTTATAGTCTATCGGCATTATCTATATACAAGTTAAATTGAGAATAATGACTAAAAATTCTATAATCTTAAAAGATTGATATGTGCATTCAGATTATTAACTTTAGAAAGCATAATAAAACTATGAAGTGCATGGTTTCTATTCATAGGTATTGCGAGAATTTAAAAAAATGATAGCTCGGTTTCTTTTACACAGAGATATCAACAAATAATTATCTTACAGATTAAAGAGAAGAAGAATATATTTTTAATTTTAAACTCAATGAATGTAAGAATTTTAAAAAGTATAATATTCACGAAATGAGCTTAAAATTATGTTTTGGATATAGTTGTCTAAAATTAACTAAGAACAAATATTAAACGTTTTAGTATATTAATAGTGATTTTCTATTTTAATGAAATCAAAAGTGTATTTAATATTATAAAGGAAGATAAAATAAATGATTGTAGACAGAGATCGAAAGTTTTTTCTTGATATTAATTTACAAAAGACGCATTAAATGTTTTAGCTTTATCTTAATTACTTAACACAATAATTGCGTATAAATATTAAAAAAAAGCTAACAGTATTTTATACAATTACCTGTCTAAAATACTGTTTAAAAAAATTTTTTTTTTTGAGAATATGTAACTAGTCTATTTTTTTTTCGTTTAAAAATGATCTTGAAAATATTGATAAAAAATAGTATTTTAAGTAGTGTATAGATCATAGTATCTTAAGTAATTTGATTTATAATGTATAAAACATGATGTATATAAAATAGCTAAATTATTTTGTGTACATTCAAATAGATGATATAGTTATACACCTCAAATTTAAGTTTATCTATTAAGAAATGTAAAGTGAATCGTTATTTAAAATATGAAAATCAACATTCTTAAGAAACTTGCTTTACAATTAAATCTTCAATGAAAATTGTAGACAAAGATAAATAGAAAAATATTAGAAATATCGAGAATTATGGATTATTTTGTAGAGGCATATAAAATAAAGAACAGAATTAAATTTTTGACATTACAAATTCCTACTTTAATTAATTCTCCAGTTTTTACATTCATTGATAAATAGATAGTAGATTGATAAATAGATAAATGATTAATAAATTCATATTTACTTTATTATATTTTAATGAAGGAGATTGTAAATTAGAAGATAAAGAATGAAAAGATATTTTAAATGGAATACGTGATCTTAAAAACTATTAAATTTTTATCTTTCTTAATATAAGACAATAATTCTTCTATTTTGCACTGAAAGTTATTAGCATATCAATTCAAAGTGTAAAAGTAATTGTGAAATGAAATGGTTTTATTTATTTTATAATTAAATAAAGAATTAGAACAGCTTATTCATCATTTAGTAGTGTTAATTGAAAAGGAGAATGCAGAACTAATAGTTAAAAAAAACAACGTGAGATGAGTATAGACCGTAACCTAAAGTATCGAGACTTCCTATCTGCGATTATATTTTTTATAATAAGTTGTGTAATATTATACAATAAATAGGAATTTATAATATTTAGGTATGTGAGTAAATTGAAAGCATTATTTATGGTAAAAAATTAGGTAACATGTAAATTTGTAGTTAATATTGTTTTAACATTGAAATAAATGTAAATTGAAAACACAAATGGGAAAGATGAGAGATCTAATTTTGCCCAAAACATTCGTTAGACATTCTTCCTATGAATCATTTAATAGATTAAATTTAAAAAAATATGTATTTGTTCGAAATTTTTTAGGAACAAAAACAATAAAAAATCACTAAAATAAGATCCATATTCTCTGTAAGACGATGGGTCTAATACTTTAAATTATTATATTATTCTAGCATACAGTGTCCATAATCTTAAAAGCTGCTACTATACAACGATCATAACAGTAAGTATATATATCTTAATTTTGAATAAGAATGGTTGAATTTAAATTAAATTTAATTTAAAGACTTAATTAGATAAACAAGTTCAATTGAAATCCAGAAAAAACTCCGTTTGTGTCTCATAGATACCGTATGCTAACATAAATTTAGATTCGAAAAGACCCAGTAAAATTATATATTAAGCAATAATTGTTTGGTGAGGAGAATTAATGTATCACACCAAACACCCATAATACACCCGTTTTATGTATTGATTTTTATTGCATTTTGTTCTGATGATATATTATGACTTTTATTCAATATGTGCATTATAGTACAAAGTATAATGTCATATTTATTTGAATTGTCACCTTATATATAGTATATATAGTAGTGTAAACATAATTATGTTCAATTGCACATTTTTATCCGGAATTTAAACCACGAATGTGTACTCTGTCAAATAAGATAAATTTAAGGTATAAAGTAAAACGATTAAAATGTTTCTTATGATGTTGATTGTTGAAGCAATAATAATAAAAGCATTACAATGGTGAAATCACAATTTGTATTAAAAAGTTTCTTTTATTAAATCCATAATAAATTAATACTGAAAAAATAAAAAAAAAAATAAAAATATTTATTCTTAATTGAATATAAACTTTTTCGAGATTTAATAATATTAGGAATCAATTCAAAATAAATATTTAAAAAGGCTTAATTATCGTGAAAGATAATAAAAAAAACTGAAAGTATACTACATAAATACAATGTTGTAGAAGATACCATTTGATTGATAATTTAATGATAAGTTTAGCCTAGGCAACATTTATAGATTCAACTAATTTTATATTTAAAAGATTATAACTTTCAGAAGAGTATTTTAAAATTTCTTCAAGATTGTATTGGCGATGAACATTATTCAATATCACGGAGAGTAGAAAATAACTTACTGCAAAGGAAAAAATAAAGCAAGGGGAAATTTAATACAGAAATTTAAAAAAAAGTATTATATTTTGTTTTCATATTAGTACACTAAATGTAAGTGATGAATCGAGTTTATTGAGTCGTTAATGCGCTCAATCTAAGGTATATAAATTTTAAATAACTTGATATATTTATAATTACATTATTTTTATTATATTTTATCTGCAGCGAAAGAGATAAAAAGTAAATATTGCTTCAAATAATTTACTTTATAAAATTAATTATTTATTTTAATCGAAAACAATTATAAAAGTCATGATAAAAAAATATTTATTTACATAATTTAATAATGTGTACTTAGTTTATATATAAAAATAATAATTTTAATATCATGATTACAATTTTATTTTAAAAAACCAAAATAATAAAATATTTGGAAAACTAAAATAAAAATAATCCAATACACAAATAAAAAATATATCTGTATCACTTTGAATATAAAATATTTGTAATGACTAAATATAAATAGGTTTTTTTATTAACGATTTCTAAAAAGTTATAAATACTTTGTGCTTAAGATTTCTATTGTTTTTTTCTATTAATATATTATTTAAAATATGTGATAAGTATTATTAAACCACCAAATTTTACCATTTAGTCGTTCAATACAAAATTTTTTATATTTAACATAATTTTTATAATGTTATTTATTTCAATAATTTATAGAAAAATACATTTTTAGGAATTTTTATTAATTGTTATTTAATTGAAATTATATCTGTAATAAATAATTGTAGATAAGAAAAATCAAAAACAATATACTAATTATATAATACTTGAAAATAAATATGGTTTATTTATATTTTTAATTTCCAGAATACGAAGGTTTTAAATTATGAAATAAAAACAACAAAATTAATATTAAAAAAAAAATATTATTATAATTAATCTATCAAGTGTGATGAAAAATGTTCGTAAAAATAAAAAAAAAGCTATTAATCAATTTGGTATTATTATTATAAAACTTTTTGAGTATCGCTAATTTTCAATTTTAAGTATTGAGTGAAAATTATATTTTTCCTATAATTATCAATTTTGACCAACTAATTGGGTTCTGCGGTCTTAATTATTTTCATTAGAGTGTCGCATTATAAGAGACGTAAATCTTCTTTCACGTTGTTGGGATGAATTAAAAATGGTTATTTACGCACTGTTTTTATAAGAATTTGCCTGGGTACATACTTTACAATTTTGCGTATAAAAATACTTGTGTATCAACACACGCATGTATGTAAAATAAACGATAGAAAACCAGTTTGCTTGAGAGCACAAGGAAGTTTTATCTTTTCTCTTTTCATTCTCTCTCCTACTGCACTCGATCCCATACCAGATTCGTTGATCCTAGACGCTTAACCACGCATATACATCACAACATATAATCCGATCCTTCCACTTTTCCCACTCGGAGGCATAACTGGGACTAGACGTTAGGAGCTACATCCAGATTCCTCCTACCTTTATCACCTATCAAAGAGGTGGTTTATACGCACATGTTGTGTGAGGGGCGTTTGATCTACCAACTCAGATCTACGTATATAAAGTGGCCGGGGCTAAAGAAGCGCTTCAGAAACGTCTTTCACTTCGGTTGGTTACGCATATTATAACAAAGGGGCTCCTAGTCGAGCTCTCCACATAAATAAAAGGACACCGAGAGAGGAAAATTGCGAGGAAGGGAGCCAAAAGGGAGGACAGGACAGACCGGATAACGTTTTCCAAAGGATTCGACTGAGAATTTTGGGAAAACCATTTGACTGGTGAGCTTTTATTCAACTTTATTCCTTACACTTACATTAACATACATTAAAAACATTAAAAGCATTAAAAACATTAAAAACATTAAAAACATTAAAAACATTAAAAACATTAAAAACATTAAAAACATTAAAAACATTATATTCCTCTTTCTCTCTGTCGATCAAATTTTCTTTAACTGATCCAATTTAACAAGAGATCAGCAACTTCTTATTTTAACTAAGATTTTCAAGTTTTTACTTCTTTTTTTTTCTTTTTCTTTTTGTTTTTTGTTTTTAATAAAATTAGAACGAAACTTTTTAATTAATAACTGATAAGTATTCTTGATGTTAGTTTAAATAATTATAAGTTGCTTCAACTTACTTGTATATCTTGTAAATTGAAAGGTATTGGAACAAACATTTTATTCCAAATATCAGTAAAGATGAAAAAAAAAAACTATTTTAGTGTAATTAATTAATTGCAATAATCTTACTACTTAAAAATATTCATTTACAGGAGATATTTCAAGTAAAAATTATATTAAAGTTATAAAAAATAATAATTTAAAAAAAAAAACAATATTAAAAAGAATTATAAAAATAATAATAAAAATTAAATTAGATTGCGATTGACGGAGGTAATAATTTCTAATTCAATAGATTTGAAAAATAAATACAAGTGCTTAAAAATCATAAATGTAAAAAAAAAAAAAATTACATTCCAATCATTAACTAAATTTACTTTTAAACAATGTAATTTTACAAAAAAATAAAATTTTTAATGGCATATCTATAGAGACTTCAGTTCCCCCCCAAAAAAATAATTAATTTAAATCATAAAATTACAAATAATATTAAATTAAATATTAAATTAATATTATATCAATTAAATGTATTTTATAAAATAATATATGTATAAATTGTTGAAACTATTTTTAAAATTTATTTATTTTATAAATCAAAATTTGTAATATAACTTTACTTGAATTAAAACTTAAAAAAAAAAAAAAATATTATGCTAATTAATAAATGTAAATAGCCATAGGAATTAGGTATAATTTATAAATGAACCAATAAATTTTTCTAAAAGTTATATAAATAAGCTAAATTCATTCATTATATTAAAAAATAATGAATAAATAATTTAAATTAATTCCAAAATATTTTATATTTCTAGAACCATGAAGACTATAATAATATTTTTCTTCGGATCCCTACTGAGCCTTGCCTTTGCTTCTCCAGTTGAAAATTCTAATGAAAAGGTCAGCATTATAGAGGAGCAAACGTTTACAGTACCAAATGATCATAACAAATACGAAGATGAGTTAATAAATAAACTTAACATTAAGTGTTCACAAAATGACTTATGCAGTTGCATTACGTTTAAACTTGTTACTTATATGAATAAACTTCTGAAAAAGACATCGATCGAATTAACAGATGATATCGAAATTCGCAAAACCAGTCCAGTATTAGAGGAAGTACCAAACTATCAACCAGCTGGACGTAGTCAAAATGACGAAACAGAAATCTTAGATTTAATTGCCAGCAAAGTATATACTTTTATTAAATCACGCAGTATCAAGTGGAAATTTTTACCCGAAGACGATGTGGTTGTTTCCGCCAAGGAAGATGATAATGGAGCTCTTAACCTTGGATTATCTATTGAACGTTCTGAAAATGCCGTTCAAGATGGTAATTATAAACAGATATATTCAATTTAAATTTAAATGTAAAAAAAAAAAAAAAAAATAAGAAAAATTTAAAAATGAACATAATTTTTTAAATAAATCAATTTTTAATTCGACAAACTTAAATTATAATAAAGATTACAGTTATATGTATAATAATAAGTTTTATTAATTATTTAGTTGAAAAAATTATTTAAACACAAATATTTAAGTGTCAATTTGTATTTAAATTTGTATAATGAGAAAAAATAAAATTATAAAAAATAGTTTCCAGTTATTTGACGAAATAAAATTGTTGCAATACTTTATTTAAGAGAAGTAAGATTAAAAATTATTAATAATCATTAATAATTATTCACAAAAAATTGATATTAGACAAATTTAAAAATTTAATAAAAATTATTATTTCATTGTAAATATAACAGATTTACAGTAGAAAATCTATTAAAAATAAAAATAGATATCAAATTATGCCAATATGTAGTTGACAATTACAAATAATTTGTCTTAAATTAAAATTATTTAATAGAATACAATATTTTAAAAATAAATATTAAATTTATAAAATCACATTCAAATAATATATATTAACAATAGTTGTAATTTATAGCTTTAATGAAAAGGTTATTTTAAAAAATAACAACATATTAATTTAATTTATTTATTTCGATATTTTGTATATTAACAAGTACTGAAACAATAATTTTATTTTATACATATCAAAAAAAGAAGTATTTTAATTAAATAAATTAAATAATTTAGATAACTTTTATAATTCATAATATTTACTTATAGGAACTTAAAAAAAAATTTTAATGAAATCCAATAATAAAAATAATAATAATAATTAAAATCAATCTCTGTTTAATAATATAATATTTTATGAAGTAACAATATCAAGTATCATAAGTAACATAATAAAAAATTTTTTTGATCAAAAAAGTTATAATTGATTATTATTATATTTTATATTAAATATAAAACAATATTAAAATTGTATAAAACTTTCAGATATTTTATAATAGCAATTTCTCTTAATTCTATAGTTTTTAATAGATTTGCCGTATTACAAGTTAAAGTTCGGGTCTGTTATATTAAAAGTTAAAAACCAATTTCATGAAAGAAAAACAAAATCTGTGTATTATTCTTAATCTAGTTTAAAAATTATTGTATTACATTTATTAAACAGCGATAAATTATGCAGTTTATATTTTATCTGTATTTTTGTAATTATTTTTTTAATGAGTTTTTTTTGTAATTTTTTTTGGAATATAATTAGTTTTTGTTCAAATGAATAAATTATAATTGTAATTTTAATAAAATTATAAATAAATAACTGCATAGTAAATTCCACATCTAAATATTTTTTATTTTAATTTTACTTTGAATTTTATTAATATTAATGCGAATAATTTAAAAATTTTAGAGTTCAGAATTAATTAGTACATAAATATGGAAATATTCTAAATTTTAGTAAAGTTCATGAGAATAAAATATTGTTTGAGAATAATAAAAATGTTATTGTTTTTTTTTTTTTTTTTTTTTTTTTTTTTTTTTTTATCAATGTTTCAGGTCGTGGCAAGAAGAATAATATGGGTCCAATTTTAGCTGCAGCTGTATTGAAAATTGGTTTAATTGGTGGTTTAGCATTTAAAGGATTAGCTCTTTTAGTTGGAAAAGCTCTACTCCTGTCTAAGATTGCTCTTCTCCTTGCTGGTATAATTGGTCTGAAGAAGTTGTTTTCTCAGCAAAAACATGTGACCTACGAAGTCGTGGCTCATCCACATCACACTGCTAGTCATGCCATTGAGAGTCACGGACACAGCGACTATTCGGGTGGCTGGGCGAGAAATTTACAAAAACGCGATTCTGAGTCTGCTCAACAAATGGCTTATTCAGCACATGTTGTTCAGTGAGGTTGTTAAATATACTATCGTTCGAGACAAAAAAAAAAATTTGCAGTTTCATAAAAAATTTGTCTTTATTTTAAATTAAAATTAAAATAAATATAAAAAGCTCACTTGCTAATAACACAATGGAATAGATCACTGAATATTTTTAAATTATTTAAAAGATACATTGTTTAAAATAAAAAAAGTACATTAGTTTTTTTATATTAACAACTGAAGATAATTACGTTTTATAAATGCGTACACACGAAATTTAGTAGCAAGCAAACTTTTTTATTTGTATTTTTCATGAACTATTCACGTAAAAAAAACTAATAATTAATTTCTTTCATATTTATTTTTATTTATTTTCTATTTAATTAATGTCACTACTATTAAAGTATTTATATTAATTAATATTAAAATATTTCTTGAAATTTCAAAAACATTTTTTATAGCGTAAATCTTTTTACGAGCTTGAAATATAGTTTTTAAAAATTCTTTTTTAAGTAATTTTAATATTTCTCATTCTCAAAATAAATCAAAGTACAATCTTGAATTATAAATGATTCATATATAAGAATATTCTAATAGATTGTAATATATTTAGAATAATTTTCAACAAAAAAATACGGATCAAGGAAATTTTTATAACTATAAATATATATACATGTATATCCTGTACTGTTATATATTAAGGTTATACATAAATTTATTCTAAATTTTACTTACACATTTATGTTTTCTATACAATGAACTGAAATGCAGTTATCATTTCAATCATTCATAAATCCATAAATATTATTTTCAATTTTCTTTTAATCAGTCAGAAGATTATTAATGTTTATATACAAGCATAAAAATGTACATATATGAAAACTAAATAAAGATATACATGTAAATTTTTAAACACGGAAATAGGTAAAGTAGAACATTTTTACAATTCATGGGTATCTTCAATATCTATTGTTCTAATTGGTATTTGTTATTGACAAAGATTACTATTAATGATAATGCTATACGTGATGGAAAAAAAATATCTCGCTCCACTTCCACATGAAAAATCCAAAAATGTATAAATAAATTTAGACAAAAAAAGTGAAAGAAAAAAACATTTTGATTGAGATCATTATCAAACATGTCAAATTAGGTATGCAAAGACGTAAACTGCACATAAACTTCACTAATGTATTAACATCATCCGTTATTGTTTTTTAATGTCATTTTTATTAAAGAACTATTTTAAAGTTAAACTAAATAATTAAATTTTTCTATGAATTGTATTTATAATATTGTGAAAAATACGTTCTTGTTTGGTTAACGCAAATATTATGTATTATTTATTTTTATTAAATTATTGCATAATTAATTTATTAAATTCTCGTAATTGGAAGTGCACAATGTATTATATTACCTTTCATTTCTTAATAAGAGAATAAATATTTATTGTTTTATAAAAAAAAAGCAATTTTTTATTTTTCCTTTTATTAATTATATTTATTAAAAAAAAATTCAATACACATTTTTGCTATTCACTTTAAATAAAAAGTAATATTAAAACAAAAAATAAATATGTACAAGTAGTTTAACAATATTTTATTAAAATGAATTACATTTTTTATATATTTTATATCTGTTATATCTATTTAAAAAAAATACAGATTTTTTAATTTATGATCACGTTATTCTATGATGGTATTCTTCAATTAATATTTATTACATATCATTACCTGTAGCAATTAAATGGTAAAAGTATAAATTATATATAACAAAAGTATAATTTTATACCAAAATTTTTACCAATTATTTAATTATTGAACTAAATGTACCTAAATGGTATTTGTAATATTTCACTAATAGATTGGTTAAGAATTACTTAAAATAAATTAAAAAAATTTAACATAGCTTACTGTGTGGTAAAGAACATATTAATCTTATCTCTTTTTCCAAAAATGAAGGCTGAAATGATCAATCGTTTCTTTTCATAAAGAAAGTTGACTGTAAAAAAACAAGACAGGCAAGTTTGCACATGACTTACTTTATTATGAAAATTTTGAAAAATTGAGGAAACACCAACCAATTATTTGTTATTGAAAATAGAGATTTGCAAGGAATATTATAAGAAAATAATTACACGCGATAAAAATGCAGGTAAATGTATCGTGAAATTATCATTTAACTACAATGTAACAAATTCGCAGAGTAATATAGCGTCGTGTTAAAAAAATTTTTATTCACTATAAAAAAAATTAGTAATGACATTGATAGTGAATCCAATAAAGAGAGGAATCATGATTCATGATCCATTGAAGAATTAACCTTTCCTTGCACACCAAATTTTATATTATTCATTGTCCTCTCATACATAAACAATTAATTCGCTTTTACATAAACAAATACTTCATCCATGCTATCGCATATATTACTTTACTAAAATATCAAGAATATGAAACTGAATAATAATATGACTGATAACATATGTCTAAGATGATTTAATAAAATATTATTCTTTATGAATTTTACTTTCATCAATTTTTTCATTTTCATTATAATTAAACTTTTATCGAATGGTAATTCGGAATGACTCTGAAATAACAATTTCCCACGCAATTTATTTTTATATATTAGAATTTTTAAAACACTATAGTATTTTCTTCTTGATAAATTTTTTATTTTAATAATTAATAAAATTCATATAATTTTAAACTTATATATTCAGATATTCTTGAAAAATTTCAGAAAATTTGGATTGTTCCGATAAATGTTTATTTACAAAAAATATATAGCAATATCTTCAATTTTTATTTCTTTTTTGTTTGTAAACGCTTTAAATTATCCGATAACAATTTTTTAATATTTTGAGATTGATATTTAAAAAGTCTTTTAGTTATGCGATGAAAATTGATTCAATAGAGATATCTAAAAGTAACTTATCGTTTTTCGCATTATTTTTAATTTTCGATTGATAACGCATATTCTCTCAATTTATTATACAATATATATTTTTTTAATTTATATTCTAATAAATCTTGTAAAATCTATGCACTTGAAATAATATTATACAATGAAAAAATTCATAGTTTTTTATTTGTACACTCTAAACTGAAACCACCTAATAATTAACATTTTATTACATTATTTCATACTTAAAGTAATTTTTTTACCCAGAAATAAGTATTTTATCACTATCAATTCAATTTTTTTTAGAAATTTTTTATATTTTTTCTTTTTATTCAATGTTATTGTTAAAAATATTATTTATGATTTTCTATATGTATCGTTACAGATACATCATATAAGGATGATTTTTATAATTTAAATGTTCTATGACCATTTGAATATCACATGCTAAAATACTATTGCAAATAATTAGTTGATTCAGCTTTAAGCAATAATAAGAAAATGTATTGTTTATTAATCTAATTAATTTCAAAATATTGAATCAAAAACTATTGTTCATGAATCTGATTCATATTTTTTATTAGTAATGTATCACAATATATATTTACTCTCTTCTGAACATCAATTAGATTAGTTGCTTTTCATTATTTCCTTAAATAATTCTTTTTGCAAGTATTCTAGATTGATTTTATTACTAGATAAATTTTTAAATAAAATTTTTGAGCCTAAACTTATTATGTAATACAATAATATTTTTAATTATTATTATGCAAAATAATTTTAATTATTTGTAATAAAACATCAAAGAATCATTTATATTCATTAAAGTAACTTATAAGTGAACTGATTAAATAACGTTTTATTTCACTATTCCCTTTATGCCAAGTGTAAATGACATTAAATCATCAAATCAATGAATATACCTTATAAATTTCAATTATATATATTATGATAGAAAATTACACCAAATGTTCAGGAAATTAAAATGACTGTTTTTCTTCATAATTTATTGTCTTACAAAAATATTAATTCTTGTAATTATAAAAAGATAAACAATTATGTGTGATTGGAATTCAAATTTGTTTGAAATATTTAAGACATTATAAAAGATTCGTAAAAACCACGTTTAAGCCACAATTTTCATTAAATTTTAAGTACCTATTTAGATCTTTCAGAGTCTTTCATATAAGTATTTATTTTGACGAATTTTTTTTTTTTTAATGTTTCTATAGCATCTCTATATTTTTGATATTTCGTTTAAAAAGACCAGTTAATACCTTATAAAGATTTTTGAATCTTAGAGATATATGTAGTGTATGATTTTATATTTAAATAACTTTCCAAAACAATAAATCAAATTTTCAAAAATTTTTGAAATTTTGCTGACATTTGTCTGTTTTATCTTTCTTGATATATATTCTTTTTCTTTCTTCACTTGTTCTTTGAAAATAAAAAAATCAAAATTACTGATTGTAATGAAAATTTGTATTGTTTGTAATTTGTGTTTTAAATTTAATATAACATAATAATTGGTTTTTCTAAATATTTGAGAGTTCTTTTAGTTCAATTTATTTCAATTGTTGCTATACTGCTATGAATGAAGTAGATCATAATTAGGATAATTTCATCAAATAATGACTATGTCATAATTGCAATCTTATTGGTTGTTACTAATTCCAAGAAAATTTTTCTTTTGATCGATAGCTTTCACTATCGATAGCTTTTTTTTAAAGTACTGAATATTACTCTGCATATTACTGTGAGAGAAGTATTATTATTTTTATTCGGAAAATTTAAATTTTTATTGATAAATTAGTTGTAGTGAATTTTTTTTACAAATTTAACAACATAAAATTCATATTAATCGTTTCACGTTTGTATAAATTTTGAATTATATGATGTTATGATCAGTCTAAATTGTAAACTTTAGGATTTTAATATATTATAAAATATATTTAGCAGTAATTATAGCGGTGTATTTTTTAATTTTATTATTAAAATTTTATTCACAACATTTTTTTATAAATATTAAGAATGTAATATTACCAATTAAAATGCATTCAATCAAAGATTTTGTTTCTAAAATTCATTAAAACTAATTTTATTAGAGTATAATAAATACATGACAATACTTTTTGTAATAAAATTTAAATTAATAACTTATGTGTATAATATTTTATACATAATTTTTCCTTTTACACCATTTCAAGTTTTATTAAAAAATCTTTTCTGTACATAAAATCTAGTTTTCATTTCACATAATTTTTAAATCGATTTACTGCACTTCTTGTCTTTTCTTTTCTTATTTGTATCTTTTTTCTGATTACTCTTATTTTCATCGGATTCTTTTCTATTTTAGATAATTTTTGCGACTCATCATATTCAAAATGGTTATCGGTTATCGATACATAAATAAGAAGTCATAATTTTTTTTGATTGGTGAACAGAAATGATTAATGTAAAAATGATGGATTAGTGTATTCTTTTGTTTAATTAAAATCTTAAAAAATACAGATTATTAGTGACATGTCAACAAAAATTAAAAAAAAAATATTTTTATCTTTCTTATATTTAAATGAAAGATTTCTATTATGACTGTAAATTTATATAACATTTTGAAATTAAGTTGGTTTATTAATTAAGTATTTGAGTAAAATGAACGAATGAAAACACGCATACAGTCTGTAAAGTATATAATATACTATGAATACATAGCTAAATATATAAATAAATTGATAATAATAGTCCTATAAATTTAAATAACTAAATCAATTAATTAGTATGTATTATTTTTATTGCAATGAAATGATTTACTATTGAAAAAAACTTATTCCTCTATATTAATTCTACAAATTTTCTATTATTTATTTACTTATCATATTATTATTATTTATATATATATATTGCTAAGAAGTAGACACATGTATGAATAAAAATGATGTGCATATCATTAATAAGTTTTAGATATCACTTCATTTAAATACTTACTGAAAATAAATATAATACAAACTAATAGATACAAAATAAATAGTAAATTAGTGGTATGTAAAATACAATCATCTCTGTAAGTATAAAATAGTTATACACACCCACATGATCATGTAAAACAGGTACATTTACACATTCAAGTGTGTGCGTGCATGCGCGTAAATGTGTGTACCTATTTTACATGTGTTTCCTTCATAAAGATGTTTATGCTGCAATTTAGTTTTCTATTTTAATAATATATTTTAATTTGTATATTTATATATTTTTTTATGATTTGATAAATATATAAGATTCTTATAAACTATATAAATACATGGTATTATATACAAATATAGATAAACTGGGATATTGTCCTCTTTTCAGTAAATGCTTTCTCTTTTGGTATTCTCTTTCATATTGAGATCAGAAGGATGGGCAGTATTTCAGATGTAAAAGATGTGGTAAATATTTAGTTACAATATATGTAAGATAAAAAACAAAATATGCAATATTCTCAAATTAATTTAAAACTAAACTCAAATATAAATTTAAAAATAAATAATCTAAATAGCTTAACTTAATATTTAATTAATTTTTATATATATAATTTGATTAAGTGACATATAATATTTTGAATTATAAATTCATGTATTATATTTTCATGTAATATAATATGACAATTGAAATTTTAATTGTTGATTTGTAGGATATACAAAAAACCATTATTATGAATTTCAAATAAATTTAAATTTTAAGGTGGTTACTGATAGTGAAGGTACAAAAAATTATTTAATTATTTAATTAAAGTTAATTGATCGCTATTGAGATTATATGTATTTGTGAAATTTATAAATAAGAAGGAACACAAAGTAAATATGTACATCCAAAACTTTGAAAATTTATTTAAAAATAACTTTTAATTCAAGATGATACACATCTTATTTCCTTTGGCTTAATAATTAATATTAAATTTTTAATAAGAATTCAATATTCATTAAAAAATTCAATTTTCGTTTACAAAGAGAGAAAGATACCTAAAGACTATTAGCAAACAGGTTTTTTCCATTCAATATCAGGCTTTTAAGGAGAGCTGCCTTCTTCACTGAGAAGTTCACTTTGTCGATTCAAACAAGATGCCTAAATTTTTACTTTTGCTATTAAGAACAATCTGCATTTTGATTTTTAAATCCAGGAAATTATACAGTGTACGGCCTTATTATATTAATATTAATTTTTTTAAAACGTTTGTTTGTGCTTTGCCATATAATAATTCTTCTCAACGCCTGACTTTGATACTAGACAACTTATTTAGCTAGAATTCTAAAAATAATTTTAAAATAATTTTGAAGATAAAATATGAGGACTAGAGAGAGAGAGACAGACAGAGAGATAGTAACAAAGGATAACAAATTTGACAGTGGCGTAGCAAATGAACCCAACATATTTTTCTTTTCTCTTCAGAAAAGAAAAATTCATATAAGTAATACGAATTATAACAAGTTGCACTTATATTTGATATTGAATATAAATATCTGAATCTATATTTATATATATATATATAAGATATAAGATAATAAGATAATAAGATAAGATATATATATATATATATCTATATCCTATATATATATCTATATCTATATCTATATCTATATCTATATCTATATCTATCTATCTATATATATATATATATATATAGTATGCGTTAAAGAAAGTAGGACAGAAGAGAAAGGCTCATACACGAAGATGAACTACATTGGAACAGTAAAGCTTATCGCACTCTTTTCTCTTTTATTTGTTATCATTGCTATTCGTGTACTTTCTTATTATACGAACAACTTCCGCGCTCTTTTTCCAGATTTATTAAATGAATATATGTACAAATATATATTTAATTTTTTTTTTTTCTGTATCAGATCACACTGAGACATTTCCTGATGCTGAAGAATTCATTAACATCTTATATTTTAAAAGTAAAGAATGATTCAATATTTTAAAAATTGTATTTGGTTAAAGTTTTAAACAAAAAAAAATGTTATTCATAATAATTATTAAAATTACAATTTAACTTAAATAATTTGAATGCAGTAAAAAAACCTTTTTTATTCAGTTACTCTATAATGTAATGCTAATAATTTAATTATTGTGGCATATATATATATATAATATATATATATATAAGTATATATAATTAATACATAAATATTTAGTAATATAAATAAGATATAACATAAAAATAAATAATATGTACTATTATGTTCAAACTACTATTGTTTTTCAAAGGGAATAATTTATTGTAATTTTAATTAAAGGATTATATAATTGTACCTATAATATTTATAAAATATAAACAATAAATATGGTTGCTATCGTTCATAAGTATGTACATATTTTTTTAAATAATGAAATATAATTTAATATAAATAATTTTCTTCATCATTCATTATAATTATAATCATAATGAACAAAATTATATTGAACGATATTATACATTGAATTTCAAATTTTTTTTTTAATTATATTTATATTAAAGTATAAATAAAAGTTTTCATGATAAAATAATTAATTCAGAATATAAAAAATTTTAATTTATATACATTTTAGATATCAGATCGATAGTTTAATACAATTTTTTTTAAAGTGTACTAAGCTTGTAAAATTTAAATAAATAAAGTAAATAAAATTGAACAAAAATAAATAAAAATAAATAAATAAGGTAAGTTGTCAAAATTTGTCACAAAATTTCATAATAATATAGATTTAATTATATATATTTACTATTTCACGAAATTTTATTTATATTAATTTCACAACTAATTATTATATATATGAGAGGATTTATTATTATTCTTATTGTTTATATATTATATTATTTGTATATTACTGTACTGATAAATCGTACATTTTATTAAATTAAAAAATCTAAAATATATTATAGGATTGTTAAAGGTTATATGGTCAAAAGAATATACTAATTTATAATAAATTTTAATTTTAGAAAAGTATATAAAATATAAATATATTTTATAATAATTATTTATGAAAATGTATCATTTTATTACTTAATTTTTCTAAAAAAATTCATTTTTATGTTCGTTTTATAGTATAATATAAAAATTAAATTCTAGTTTACAGCTTGACATTATTAATTATCTATTCAATTTTACATACAGTAGATATTACATATAGTATATTATATTATATATTATATACAGCCTTATCATGTATTATATATACGTATATTATATGCAGTATATAGACGATTTTGTTGTTGTCTATGAGTAAATTTTTTAACAAGAA
This sequence comes from Eupristina koningsbergeri, assembly GCA_018907245.1. Taxonomy (NCBI): domain Eukaryota; kingdom Metazoa; phylum Arthropoda; class Insecta; order Hymenoptera; family Agaonidae; genus Eupristina; species Eupristina koningsbergeri. The sequence continues at coordinate 301,928 of JACCHV010002777.1, read as the reverse complement.
ATTTTTGACATTTTTTGACATTTATTTATGGTCAGGAATTTATTTTATAGTTAGATATATATCAGTACATTTATAATATATATTATAATAATTTTTTTAATTTAATAAATAAATTAAGTAAATAAGTACGTCAATAATTTAAAATTAGATCTTATTCAAATTTAATACATTATAACAAATAGATTTTGTATTTTTGTTTTTAAATATCTAATGTAGATAATAAAAAATTATACATTTAATAAATAAAAAAATAAAGTAATAATTGTAATTATATAATTATATAATTATGTAAAAAATATAATTTAAAAACTTATATTAAAAAAATTCATAAATCTAATGAAAAAATATAATGTAAAAATAAAATCTAGGATACAAAATTTTCATTATAAATAGAAAATAAATTTTTAAAAACAATAGTCTAGAATTTCTAAATAAATAAAAAGTAAAATAACTCTATTCCAACCACCTAATGACGCCAAACTGATTAAACTTCGTAGTTTAATTTTCTTGTACATTTAGGAAAATAGCTCATACTTTTCTTTAGTATTTTCACTATTGTTGTATAGCCAATACTATTATTAAATGTAAAAAATCTGTGTACCTAAGGAAATATCCTTTATGTAGGTATCTAGGAGTACTTGCACAAAAACATTCATGAGTGCCTTTCCAAATTCGTAACGCTCTGTAAACGCTCCTGGTTGTTCTGACTTTTCACGATCGTTCTTTCGTATACTCTCCATAGAATGAAAGAAAAATTTAAAGTTCTTTTATTTGAAGTCGAGATTTTAGTGTTTTTATAATCATGAGCCTATATTCTGAGCTGAAATATAAAGCCAGGTATCATCGTCTTAGACTTCATTATTATTGTTTCGCGTCACTGCAACGCTATGCGGCCGTTACAATCGATTTTGATCCTTGCAATGCTCTTCTTTATATATTACGATAAAGTTGATGCTGAAATCAATGATACAATTTGGAAAGGGTTTTCAGTGATGTGTATGAATGAAGGAAAGAGCGAAATTATGAATATTTCTGTATCTTGCCATGGAATTAGATTAGTGAAAAAAATTATTCATAATATTCTAGAAGAAGTCAAAAAAAAAAAAAATTTAGAAATTATAAATGGAGTTAGTTTAGTTGAGAGAGAGAGAGACAATGAAAAAATATCTTCTAGAAACGGTAAACTAATAAATAAGTTTGAACACATTGGATCCGCTTTAAAGTTTTTGGAGAACAAGGAATTAAGAATAAAACTACCCAAGTTGTTACCAGATAATTTGGAAGCTGCTATTGAGAAAAGTCTACCGTCGGTAGAACAAGGTACAATAATATTTTAATTTTTGTAAAATAAATGTATAACAATACAGTATTTACATTTTTAGTTTAATAAAGTTCAAAATATATTTGAAACATTACGAAAGATTCGATTCACTAATCAGCCTTTATTATTAATTGTTAAATAAAAAAGACAGTATCATTTAATTTAGATAATAAATTAGATTTGTATTTACAAAATAGTTTTATTTGTATTTTTTATATTGATAAATAAAAGATTATTTTATATAAACTTAAGAAATTAGTTTACGTGTAAAAAGTTTTCTAAGCTTAAAATGAAACATTGTTAATTAACTTTGTGAATTATATTAGATCTCAAATCATAATTTTGAACTCTTAATTTATTTATGAATGTACAATGAGTTTATTATTATTTTGTAACTACATTTTACAAAATATAAATTAAATGTTGTGTAATATAATATTATGCATATACCATTAATTGTTACTTAGTAAAATAAGAAACATAACGAATAAAATAGATGTATAATATTTTATTGCAATTTATAAATTTTTTCATCTGAATTAAAATAATAAGAGCATAAATAAATAAATTAATATTTATATAGAGTACAATATTTCTGTATTTCAGGTAGACGACGTGGCGGCGGCGGAGGTGGCGGGGGTTTCGGTGGAGGTGGTAAAAAGGGTGATAATGGAGTTATGATGCTGGCTTTAATGATGGGTAGGTATCTTTTCTTTTTATTTAAATATATTTTATATTAAGTAAGACTTATTAAAAATAAAATTCGGAACTTTTAATAAAGTCAGAAATAAACGTTCATAAAGTTTTATTTATCATAAGATTTTATTTTTTAAAAGTGAATAAAGGATTTTTTGAGTAAAACAAATTAATTTAAAAAAAAAAAATTAGGAAAAATGATGGCGGCAATGGGCTTTGGTGCACTTGGGCTTTTAGCTATGAAGGCACTCATGGTATCATCTCTTGCCCTTATGCTTTCATTGATTATTGCTGCCAAAAAGCTGGCTAGTGGTAAAGAAGAAGACAGTCATCACGTAGTCTACGCACAAGAAGTCAGCTCGCATCATCGACGACGTAGAAGTTCAAATAAACTTCTCGATAATTTAAAAAGTCAACCCTATCGTGGATACATGATTGTACCGACTGAGATTCAAAGTTTCCAATTATAAATTATTTGCGTTTCTGCTTTATCGATAGTCGCATCCTTACCATATTTAATGACTGTCACACGCAATATTTGTAAGACTAAAAAATAATTGACGATCTATAATGGACATAATCCATCTAAATAATTAAAGATATCGTCATTGTTTTCATAGAATAGAAGAACATTGATGACTTATACTGAAGAGAGTACAACAAAATAATTATGAAGTATCGACATTATTAAGGTAGGAATCTGGTGCTGCTTATATATTTTTACGTGATTTTTTATTTTTTATGCTGAAACGAATCTTTTTTAATACTTTTGTCAATAATTTATAAAAAAAAATTTCATTTTGTTTGTCACTTTGTTTTTGATTTGTAATTTTAGTTTAAATTGAGAAGTTATCTACTATAATTAAAAATATACAAATTATTATTCATTTATTATTATTATTCTAATAGTTTATTTAAATACAGGATTAAATCTATAGGAATAATAATTTCTAAAGCTGCAACATTTTTAAGAGAAATAATTACAAAAAAATATAAAGTGATAACAATAAAACATACACAAACATATATACACAATACAGTAACAATTGTTTATTGTATAAAGAGTATAATTCTTTATACCAATAATATTTAATTCAAAAATGGGAATTATATTTTCATAACTATATATTAAATGATAATTACATAATTTGAGAAAATTTTTGCTACATAGAATTATGAATGAAACGACATAGTGTAGTGAATATAACAGAAATATTTATTTGTCAATTATTTAGTAAACACGATATAGTTATATGAAGAACATTTATAATTTATGTGATTAAAGTATGATTTCAGTATTATATCAAATTTAATTGGTCAGGTTCTAACATTACAACAATGGTAACTAAACTGTTTCTTTTTATTAAACTTGTGTATATATATATATTAAAAAGACTTTTAACGATAAATTAGAGTAGTTACGGAAATCTGAACTCAAATAAAATATACCTTGTTTTAATTTATTTTCGATAATTTTTTTTTATGTTTATTATATAAAAGTCTTTTCAACTTTTTCAATTTACACTTTTATTTCTTAAATTTCATAGAAAAAATATCACTACAATTTACTAATTTATGAAAAAAATATTATTTTTACGATAAATATATAGTTTATAGATAAATCAATTGCATACAACATTGTATTGGAAACTGCAATTATGGAAAAAAAAATAATGATTAAATAAAAGTTCTTCAGTAACATTGACAGTGACAGACTCAAAGAAAGTGACAATAAAAAACACAAAGAAAGCGAAAAAAATATAAAAGATTATTTTTAGAATGTTTCAGAGTAAAATGCATTAGACTTGCATTAATTGAATCAAATTTATTGAGCTTACTTATTTAATAATTTTATACTTTAAGTATTGAAAATATAAATATTATTGAAATTATATAATCGTTGTTGGTGATATATTCTAAAAACTCAGAACCATTGGGAATGTTTTTACTTCATTGAATTGTATATTAAATTTATGGTACTAATAGATTGATGTACTTCAAAATTTCTTAAAATAATAGTGTAAGTTTATTGTTAAAAAAATAATTTTTATATGATAATTAAGATTTAGATTATATTGAATTGAATATTAAAATTAAAATTATAACTATAAATTTGTCGATAATTTAAAATTAAAGTTTTTAAATTACAGATTTCTTTTTAGTATGTAAGTGCTATAATTTAAAATATTAAAATATATGTACATAATATAAAGTGTAATTAAAAATTAATTGCATTAAAAATAATTTAGTTACAAATTAGTTGTACATAAAATTTTCATTATTTTAATTTTATATTACTCGTATAATATATTGTTTTTGTATAAAACTAATTTATTGGTAATATCAAAAAAAGATTCAAATTCATTATAACATCAAATAATTTAGTTAAAAATTAAAAAATATATAAAGCAAAAAAAAAAAAATATATAAAAATAAATAAAGCAATTAAATTTTTTCATAATAATTATGATTCTACTTTTTAAAATTATCTATTCTTTTCGAATTGTTGATTTAAATGCTTTTTAAAGTATTCTTTCAGAAATATATTAATTAATATCCTAGTTGTAGAATGCATATCATAAAATTATGTATTATTGAATTATCAGATTATAAACTAATTAATATTTGTGTAATTTTAAATAATAATAACTAAAGTAATTTTTTATAAAATTCAATGAATATCAATGAATAAAAACGAAATATTTAATTTATTAAAATTCATAATTTTTAATTTAAGTTTTTAATCAAATCCTAAAGCACATGGGTATAAAATATTATTTTATGAGCTAATATTCACACATACAATCATTAATCAGTATTAAAGCTTTTATTTTGTATGCATGTATGCATCTAAGTTTTAAAATAAAACAGATTTATAATTTGTGATACATTAAAGACATTATTAATTATCAATTACTTTTTATATACATAATAATTTCTGCAATTTAATACCTTAAAATAAAAAAAAATGAATACATGGTAAAAATATAGTCAAGATAATAGAATACGAGCAGAAAATTGAGTTACTTGATTTACTTTGACAAAAAAAAAAGAAAAAAAAAAAAAAAAAAAAAAAAAAAAAAAAAAAAAAAAAAAAAAAAAAAAAAAAAAAAAAAAAAAAGAAAAAAAAAAAAACAAAAAAAAAGAAACAAAACAAAAAAGAAAACAAAAACAAAAAAACAAAAAAACAATAAAAAAAAACAAAAAAAATGCTATATTATAAGTTAGCGGATATATGGACAGTAAACTCACCTATGTGAGTTAGCATGGTTTATATAAAAGTGTGAAAGAAGAACGGAATGACCGAAGAAAGAAAGTATGCCAAGCAATCTGATGCAAACGCCCATTTTACGTCTGAATGGGCGAGAGCGGAATCACACATGTATATAGATTCCTATCTATATACATGGACTTTATTATTATTGAACAGTGGGTCAGATATACCTTTCTACATAAATTAAGAATACGAATTAACATGCTTTTAATTTTAATATAAAAATTTACGATTTGATAAAAATGACAGATAAGGCAATAAAATCAACCTTTTACAGTTATATATAGTTGTTCGATGATGTTAATTTGAATGGACGTTTGTAAAAGAATAAATAAGAAATATTTAAAAAGGCAAAGAAAATATGTAACAATAATTTCAATTTACTATGTCGATATTTTTTTATTTATGACAAATAAATATTTTTATGAGTTAGTTAAAATCTAAATCTAAAGCGTATTTTAATTCTTTGTTTTTTTATTTGGTTGTTAATAAATATTATAATAATTATAATATTATCACCATACTTTTAACATTATAAAATTTTATATCTATATATAATAAACTTATATATCATTAACATCTTTTAAATTATGTTTATTTCAGAAAGTATTTTTAAAATATTAATACAAAAACAATAATTTTTTTTAATTATACTTTATAATTATATTCATATTTATAATTTTTAGACATAATCTATTGGGGTTTCATTCATTAACTTTATTTATGAGTAAATTGATATAAATTTATTAAATATATATATGATTTTATTAGCACATGGCTTATTTTTCTTTAAAAATTTTTGCATTTATTTTAACTTATGAGAATAATTGTAAATCTAAAATAATGAAAGATTCTTAATCGTGAATTTGTTTTACCTTTTTATACTTTTATAAACGGATACTAAGTATATTTACACGATATTAAAAAAAAAAAAAATAAGATGATTTCAGTAGGTTATTTATTTGTGGTAATAAAATTATAAAAAATTAATTAAGCCTAATTTAATCAGTGATATTTTTGTAGGAAAATTTGCAATTGAAAGAAAGTACCATTTAACCATAAGTCGAAATTCTATATTGTAGTAAAAAATATATTGATCACTAAAATAATTTACAAATATTTATGAGTAAGATACATGTTCTGCATTATAATATAACTATATGTTTTATTTACTTAAAAATTATTTTTTATATATTTTTTATGAGGTAAATATAGTATAATTTTTAGATAAATTATATATATATAAACAATTTTTATTGTTTTAAATTTCATATTTCAACTAATTAATAATGCATCTAAGTTCTTATGCCAAAAGACATTAGTAGTTGTTTTTTTATCCAGAGTTTCTACTCTTACCATGGTTGCCTGCGCCATTTTTAATTTATATTTCATGGCTCGAGTAGGGATAAAATGAATGGTGAGGAGCAGTGCCAGATCTGTGAAGATGGAAAAGAAAAAATGACTCTGACTAAAGTGAGAAAGACCGAGACCTACTGACACAAATTCCAAGCAGACTTCCGTTTTTACATTTTGAATGCCATAAAATGCGTCGAATCTAGTTTGTTCGTGTACAGACGGTATTGACGCTTTTGTACACAATTTGTTTGAGTTCTGAACCACTCAAACACATTTTTCCCTATATTTATTTAAATAATTTTATTCTATTGTCGTCTAGGATAATTATCTCACTTACTCATAAATACCTTAATTGAGCGAACGATACTTATTTTTTTCCAATTGAATTTAAATTATATATGTGCAAATATTTTTATTTTTATAAAATTTTTGGATTTGTAGTTATTTAAAATATATTATATTTAACAATTATTTCAATATGCTTAAAATATTTTTGCCACGCAAATAAATATTTTCATTACCTACAAATTTTATTAATTAATATGATAAAAAGTAGTTAAGTATTTTAAAAAATTTTGGTTCAATTATTTTTATATTTTTATGTTATAAAATATGTATACTTAAAAATCAATCAATTTGATAATTATATTATAATGTATATGACTATTAAGTTTTAAACAAGATACTTACTTAATATTATATCTATATTTGTTTATACAAATTTTTTTATATATCAAAACAACATATTATCGTACAATTTCCCAATAAAAATTTCTTTCCTCATCAATTCTTTAATGAATATTAAATTATATATATTTTAAAAATATATAAAAATAAAGTAAAAGTAATGAATAAACCAGAAGAAGGCACAACATAACTTAAAAATGTACAATTATTAATAAAATATTTTATACCATTTCACTTTCCTATTTTAAAAATTTTATTCTAAATATTCTAATTGTTTATTAAGATTTTACATACACTTTTCGACTTGCCAATAATATATTTGGATTTAATAATTAAATTGGGAAGAAATTCAACTAAAAATTCGAACGACTCATATTTAAAATTAATTATTTAGATTATTCTGTCGTATGTGGTGATGAAACAAAGTATTAAATGAAGATTTTTATAAATGCATACAGGACTTCATTAATATTAATTGATAACTATAAGTTAATTTACAGACTAAAATATACATATAATCTAAGGAAACAATGTAAAATTTACATGAAAAATAAAATGATGAAAAACGAATTATTTCAGAAATATATATTATATTTAAAAATTAAAGACGCTGTTAATATACTGTAAAATATACAGTTCTTTAATTAACAATATTAATACATTTTAAATATTCACTAGAAACGTTATTAAAAAATCCAGTACAAATATTTTCCGTATATATACTATTGATTCTAGTATATTTACAAATTTTAACGTTATGATAATCCTCATTAACTAATTTTAAATTCATTAATTTTATTTTATCTTTATTTATTTTAATTATAAATTCTAAATATATGCAAACTTTTATGTACAAATTAAGGCTATAATATTTGTGCACGAGTTAAAGTTTTAAGAATTTTAAAAAAAATTTTGAAATTTTCTATAAATATCATTTATATCAAATACATTCTTTACCTATAATAGCAAATAATCAATTACTTAGTTGTTTCATTTTACCTGTTAAAGTAGATTCCTGAATAAGATTTTAGCAGATTTTTTTAGGCATTTAATGGCAAAAAGCAGAAAATTTATAGTTTCAACATGCCTTTCTTTTTTTAGGGAATCAAAAACTATGATATTTAGGATAAAAAGTATAGTTTTTTTATTATTTCTTGTCACATTCTCAAATTATTTCGGATCATTAGCTTTTAGCTTATAAGCTATATGCTCACTATAAAGATTTATATATGTATTACCTTCTATTTAAATGATTTTTCAGAATCTACAAAGTATTTTTAATATCCTTGAAACTATTATTTGTGCTTAAATAATATAGTTTTAGTTTTTATTTATTTTTGTCCTATGTGATGAAATTAGATGACTGGAATACATTATAACTGCTAATACATTTATTAACTGCTAAAACTTGGCAAAATTATTAATACTAAATGCTATTAATTAAAAATAATTCTATAAATAAGGTAAGAATCAATTTTTTCTAATCTAGAAATGCATAAAAAAACCAGTAAAATATCAAAAAAAAAAGAACTAAAAGTGAAATTTGTTTAATTAATTGTATAAAATCTATCGATGTATCTTATATTAACCTAATCTTTACATATTTATGTTTATGTATATTTTTTGAAAAAAATTTTTAAAGTATCAGTAATTTTTAAGGTATTCGATAAATGATAAATATCAATAAATTAATATTAGTTTATTTATTTAAAATATAGTAATATTACCGAAAAAATAAATTTTTTTATTTATTATAAATAATTAACTTAATGTTATGAAATATAACATAAATATTTCCAAAATCTTTAGTATCTATTATAAAAAATGTTTCATAAAATAAAATGCACTATCAAATTAAATTGTTTTCATAATGGGTCAAAGTGATTTTATCTATAAATACTAGTACATCAAGAGTATGAGTATGAAAATCCAATATCAGAACATGTTTTCTTACTATAATGTCAATACAAATAATTAATAAAAATATTGTAAATGACTTATTTAAACAAAATATTAAAGTTAAAAATAAAGTAAACAAAAATATTAATAAACGATACGTTAATGAAAAACTATAATTTGTAAGGTTTTTTAAAATAAATTGAAACAAAATAACAGTTTATTTTAAAATATTATCCAATAATCTACTATTATCAATGCCAGAATAAGCAATGAAAATCATTAAAAATTGCTTGACTTGCAATTTTTTAAAAACAAAAGCGGAGCTCTACTAAATTTCAGTTATTTTATTAAATGAATGACGAAGGCGTTACTTAATAATATATATAATAATTATTATTAAGAATATGAATAATTCAAATAAATAAATTAATAATAACTTTAGAATTAGTAATATGTAATTAATATACCATAATACATTATAAAGTATATTACTCATATTGTATGTATACTATTTAAAAAAATTTTTACTATATATTTTTTAATTTATCATAGTTTTTATTCATATTTTATTTAATTTTATGATTGTATATAATTACATTCTTTATTAATATATGTTAGAAAAAATAATATAAATAAATTATTCACATTTACAAAAATATATAAAAAATTATGAACACAAATAAATGAAAATGTTAAAAATGTCTATTAATTATAGTACAAGAATGGTATAACAATATGTCATTTTTACGGTTATAATAATATTTATGGAAATTCCAGAATTTATATATTCAATAATAATTGCAAATATTCAAAAATGATAATTCGTGTAAGTTTCTATTAAAATTGGAGAGAGTACGACGTAATTATCTGAAATATTTTAGACCATACTGTTTCACATCATTTATTTTCAAAAGTATGCAGAGAATAATAGATAGGTATATAATACATAGGTCTATAAAATACTTAAAAAATGACCCCTGCATAGGAGATAACATATCTATCAGGCGAGAAAGTCTGTACATATTGCACTCTCTGAAGCAGCAGGATTTATACAGAAAGGAATGTCAAGGAAAGGTTTAGTGCTAGCAATAATGCTGGATGTAGAGGGAGCCTTTGATCGCACAATCAAGGAAGCTATAACAGACGTTGTGTTGATGAGGGGACTTTCCAATACGATCCAAAATTGGTTATGGAATCTACTCAGAACCCGACAGATCCAAGCGTAAACGAACTCATCTCGTGTTATCGGATGGATAAAGAAAGGTTGCCCACAGGGGGAGTACTATCTCCTATACTGTGGTCTTCAGTGATTGGCAAGCTTTTCACATATTGAAAACAACGGTATCTCTGCACAGGAATATGCAGAGGATGAACCAATCATAGTAACGGAAGATGACCACGATGTACTGACTGGGCTTATGAAGCTTGTTTTATACTCGTTGAGACACGGACAGTTGATCTATCAGTTAACTTAACTAAGAAAAACGCTATACTTTTTACTACTAGATTCAAAATCATGCCAATAAAGGGATTGTAATTTAACGGTTGTCTGTCCAAAATAATGACCAGGCTAAATACTTGGGACAATTATGGGATCGAAAGACAAAGTGGAATAGTCATATTAAAATAACGTATTAAAAGGTTATAAATATCTACTGGATGTGTATGAGAACCTTTGGGAAAACATCGGCCAGTCAGTCAAATAAATTGAAATGGCTAGATGGTGTGATCATCAAATCAAATCTTCTTTACTGGTCCATAGTTTGGGGTCTTATGACAAATTGTAATTGTTAAACAGAACGCAGGGGCAAAAAATTGAAGGTATGTCAGGGACCACATAAACTATATCCGCAATTTCAATAGAATTTCTACTAGAAATTTTCCCCTAGATAAGACAATAGTTGTGTGACTATACTGCAGGTATCTACGAATAAAGAATGACTTACGAACAACCTATTTTATAGTGAAACTCCTTTCTGATCTAAGTAACATGTTGGAATAAGTACTCATAACATATATTGTGATAAAATTGCTAGGCATACTTATACGACCATTAACTTAGTTATCATCAGGAATAGAGGGAAATGGGACAATATAGCTCTCCAGAGTTCTCCTAAGATTATATTCGAATACCAAATTATAGACAAATTTGGTATGTACATATATATTATTTTATAAATGAATTAATTTGTATATTGGTAATGTCTAAAAGTTCATAAATTATTCATTTCTAATGTATATATGAATTTAAATGATTATTGTAAAATATTTTAAACTTAGTTGATTTTATTTATACTTCTTATTTCTACGCACATAATTCTATTATCTCAATAGTACATAAATAATTGTCAATTGTATTTGGTTCTATATATGTATGTAAATATACAATAATTGCATACATTAATTAGATGAATTTACTCATAAAATTTATCTGAAAATTTATTTTAAAGCAAATATTAACAATTTATAAATACCACTTTACTAATAATAACAATAATGAAAAAATTATCGTAAAAAATTTTATTATAATCAAACAGAAAATACAATTGAAAATTACTTATCAAATATTTAGATAATACAATTATTTACGAAACTAAAAAGAAAATAAACTAAGTTGAAAATATTCTTTTAAAAATATATATATGTATTATGAGTTTTTTTAAAATTATAATAAATTATAAAAAGTTATGTAATTATTAATATTATTTTATTAGATTGCAGTGTTTGTATACTTGTACCGTGTGTGTTTGAGTGTTTGTGAACAAAATAATGACTGTTGTTGCAAGAGACTTGTTGTGGCCTTATTATTCTTATTCTTTCTGTTTAGTGTGACCATACAATATATATTTTTATATGTATCATTATAATACTGCCTGAAGTTTTGGTAAATACAGACCTGGGATCAACTCCAATACTTTCTTGTGTCATCCACATAGTAATAGTAGTTTTATTTAGGGACATATTTTAAATACAAAGCAATTTCCATATAGCTTTTGGGGAAATTTCAAGTGCAGTTCTCATAACCTTTGAAATACATCTCAGGGTGTCTCTTAATGCTCTATGTAGTGTATTGAAGTATGTACTGAGATTGCTTCAGTGATTCTTAAAATACAAATTCATGATGTACATGAGTATTAATGTTCGTATCATGAAAAAGATAGGGGTGTAGTCCTTCCAGTAACTACTATATATATATATTGTGTTATTCTAATCACTATTAAGAATATCTTTTTATCAACGATTATCTTTTTATCAATGATGATAATAAGTTTGAAATGATTAGTACTAGTTCTTTTCAAATCAGTTAGAATTGTTGGAATAAGTCACCTTTGGTTTGTAATGACACAAGAAAGATACAATTCGGTAATACTACTTTAAACAGTTTATGAGTAATAAGGATCAGTTTGATTTTTTTAAAAATTTGGAAATTTTGTATGAGTCATAAATACCTGAGGAAATGCGGAGAATTTTTTAATATCCTTATTAAAACTTTTTAAATTAGATTAACATAGATTATCGTGTTTTGAATAATGTCTTAGAAGGTTCTTTTTTAATATCATAAAACACTTATTTGAGCTTAGAAGAAAAAGAGAAGATGATTATCAATGAAGATTTGGCTACAAGTCGTGATTTCGTTACAATTCTAACTGGCGATCAAAAGCCACACCAATATTTTTAATAATTTGGTACCATGAATTATTATACATATTAATTAATAGGGATTGTGTATGGCGTATATAATTTGAAAAGAATACAGTCTTTAATTTATGTTTTTTATTTCCAAGTTTTTGTTTTATTAATGACGCATGATAGAAAATATTTATTTATAGGTAAGGAAGTAAAATTGATGATACAATACGTCTGCAGAAATGTATAATCGTCGATATATTGAAATACGCAAATTTTCTGTCAATATAATATTATTTTATCAAAAAGATTGAAAAAAAATGCTTTAAAACCTTGAAAAGATGAGAAGAGTATTATTGACTTATACTAACTTGGATCTATTGAATGAAAAAATCGAAAAAACTCAAAACATAAGAAAAAAAAATGTTGTGTATGACTTTATAAATTAAATCATCCTAATAGAAGTAGTCGGAAGTTTTTTTAGCAAATATTGTTGAACATGGTGATCATAAATTTAGTTCAAGGGTTTTAATATGGATGGATTCATATATTGTCTTGTAATATTTATAAAAGATATGTTAAAAATTATGTAATATATATTGTTTACACACATATTGAAATATTTGGAATGATTACATTGAATATTGTTTGCTAATTTTTTTCTGTAAATGCAACAGACTGAATTATATAGTTATTAATGTTAAATGGAATATGAAAAGAACAAGAATTTGAAAAAAGACTAAACTATTTTCTAAATAGATTAAGAATATTTTTTGATCTGGAAAATACTGTTGTTAAAGTTTTTATTTTTAATGAAAGTTATACTGATTTAAATGTGGATGCTGTTTAGATGAGTAAGTTTGAATTTTTACGTATGATATTTGCCATGATTTTTCATTTAAGTAAAATAGTAAATGTCCGTAAGAAAATAAAGCTAGCTTTTACCTCAGCCTCATAAAAATTAGACATTAATTTTTCAAATTGAAACACGTAAAAAATTCTGAAATGTATAAATTACAATTAACTCGAGAATTAAAAACAACAGTTTAATGTGAATGATGGACCTATACATATACATTCTACTTATTTTTTTTTCTTTTTCATGAAAATAAATAAGTTATTGTGTTTTGTACGAGATACTGCTAAAATTTTAGTATATAATGCTAAGAAAATTATCTAAATTAATACTAAATCGATATGACCGAATTAGAATTTAAATAAAATAAAATTCCGATATATAGTTCGAATTATAGTTTAAAAAATATAATTTTTAATATTTAAATGTGGTACCTTTATTGGATAATCTAATTTAAACCTCAAAGTGAAGATCACCGATAATAAGGTGTTGCTGAAATTAATGGAGTTCATTATTGCTGGATTTATGTAGTTTTAACTATTTTAAACTTTTTATTTATTTAAATTTTATTGAAATATTAATGAGAAGTGGAAGTTTCTAGGAAATATACAGAAGAAGTTATTTTTGATATGTATTGAGTAGAAAATGCTCAGTTGGACAGAAAACATAAACATATGTATACTCTTGAGTACATTCATATGATTGATGTAATCTACTAATATATTTAAGATTTTGGTAAAAAAGAAACTTTTTATTGACTCTGCAGTGAATGACTAGATAATTGAGTTGATGTTAATTGATATGTTCTTGTAGTATACTGCGATTAAAGCTTCAAAAGTTAGAGTAAATAGAAAAAATTACTATAAAGGGGAAAATTTTGATGATGGAAGCAAAAAAATAAATTTACTTGAAAAGATGAATTATTTTTAACAGAATTTTGTTATATATTCTGAAATTTAGTAGAAAACGGTAGGAGATGAGCTGAAACCAAATGAAGTACTTGGCGTGTGTAAGGCTAAAAGACTGATTAGTGGATTCAGCGATTACAATGTTGTTGCTAAACCGTGTAGCGGTTTCTTATTTAATCTTGATATTACCATCTATTGAACATAATTCAAAGACAAAATATCAAATAAAAGCAACAACTTTATACTAAGATTCTAAATTTTAAATGTTAAATATTAAATGTAAAAGTTATGTTAAATTTGAAAATATGGTTTATAGTTTAATATTAAATTTTAATTTATAATATTTTAATATTATTTGTATATCGAAGATTTTATATTCGATAAAATCGAAATTCGAGAAATTTGAGTATTATTAAAAGTTTTCGAAATTTTACTTATAATAAAGTCTATCTATAACTTCATATTCTATCTCAATAACTCTAGAATAGTGGAATATATTTTAGAACTCAATGTAGCTTATTCAGCTTATATCTTAAATTCTATATTTTACTTTTTATAATTATTAAATTCTTTTTGTAATTATTTCTATTACAAACATCAATAAGTTTTAATAAATTAATTGTACTATTTTTGTTACATATGAAATATAAATAATAATTTTTTTTTTTTATTACTTAAGTGCTTTTAGAATATTAAGGAATTGCACATTAACTTATAAAATAGTTTACTGGTTTTATATGTAAATGTATTATTATGAAAAATTTTAAATGTTTCATTCTTTTTCCACTTTTATTAGGCATTGAAAAATGTAAATTCTCTATTAATTTACTTTTTACTTTTTTTTCTACGCAAATATTCTTAAATTATTTATAATTTTTAGTTTTTGTTATTATATTTGCTGTTTTATTATCTTTTGATTTTTCAACTGATTTTTATGCACAATTTTTTTTAACCATTCATTTTTTCATTTATAGATTTTTTCTAGTTTATGTTAGCTTAGTTAAGATTCGTAGGTTTACTATAATTGTTAATAAAAATAAAATAAATATTTATAACTCATAAAATTTATTTATTACATAATTCGCTACATTTTTATTCATGAGTGTAATTTTACTTATATTTTATTTTCTTATTATATTCAAAACACATTATATGATACATTTTATTTTATTTATGTATGCAATATATATTTATTCCTTTATAAATTAAATCATTAAACCATCCATTTATGTATTTTGATTAAAAATATTTAAATATGTTTGATTTACTCGATTTATAAATCTCTAATTTTTTTACTTTTATTGTTATAAATTTGTTTTTGGACTGATGTATATATATATATATATATATATATGGTACCATATATATTTCTTTTATTAATAACTATCGTTAGTATTTTTATTTTTTTTTCAAACAAAAATTATAAATAATATAAATTTTATTTAAAATATTTAATTTTTTAATTTTTATTACTAATTATTAATTGATTTATTATAGAATATATGTTTTCTTAATATCTACATTATTTTTATTCGTAATAAAAAATGTTTTGACGTTATCTGTTTGATTCTCTTTTTTCATTTTTATCCTAACCTATTTTTATTTTTGTTAAATTATCTAATTGTCAAAATTTTAAAAATTCATCTTTATTAACAATATTCTTTTTCAAACAAAATTTTATACCACAAATCAATAATTTTTACCATTTTCTGGTCAAGTATTTTTAAAAAATTCTTTTAGATGAATAACTTTATATTATTAAAATATTTACCATTTAATGATTTTCCGGCTCCATTTATATTTTATTCTTGGTTATATAACAATATTTATTTAATAATTATATGTTTTTTTAAAAATAATTAATATTAAAATCTATTTTAATAAATGGCATATCAATGCGTGATCATTAGATTATTTATGAACTTTCATTAGTTTATATATTAATACCAGTTTTTATTTATTCTGAATATTAGTAGATTATTAAATTAGTAGATTGAGAGAAATTAGATTTAGTTATCAATTAAAAAAACAGAGTTTTAATTTAATAACATTTTAGATTAAATAAATTAATTATTATAAAGAAAAAAAATCTAAGTATTTATTAGAAAGACAATACGACTTTTTAATAGTATAAAATATTATTCAAAGTTGAATGATGTTAATTACATTATTTACTTGTGTATACTTTTATTATAAATATTAGTCAATTATTCAATATTCAAATATATATAAAAGAGTTCCAATACATTACTAACTGGTCAGTGGTAATGGATTAGCTATAAAGTCTTTAATGTAGAGTAAACTTATACAGAATGCCTAAAACAAACGAATACTAAGTTCACTTTTAAGAATTAAAGCAATCATTAAGTACTAGATTATCATAAGACTTATTTAACTGTAAATTATTCTGTATAAATTTGTAACAGTCTGGATATTAAGTTATTTGCTTAAACTTAGATCATTGGGTATTTCAAGTCGTTTAATACAAGTGAAGCTCTTAGCCTTTTAAGTTAAATGGGTAAATCTTGTTATACGTGCATGTTCACTTTCTACTGTAGAAGAAGGAGTAGATAGAGATAGTGTTTATACGCAACCTTATATGTCACACTTTTTGTTAAAGTATTTATGCAATAAATATCGTGTAATATTCATCGAATTATTTCAAATATTTTTCATATATAAAAATTAGGTCATAAACATTCATAATATTTACAAACTTGAAAAATAGAATTGCATTATTCAAGTTTGTATAACATTTCATATTATAAAGAAATTTGAAATGTCCTATTTTTTATTATATCTCTAAGTTTTTTACATTTATAATAATTCATTTTTTAAATACAAAATAAGATTGAATTAACATTTTTTAATTTTTCAAATATAATGGTAAATAGTATATGACTTTCGGTGCTTAGTAGTGATTTAAATGAATGTATGTGGAGAAATAGAGGATCAAACAAAAAGTAGAATAGGTTAATCTCATTAAATTATACAGAGATATGAAATAAAATTAAAAGATGTAATAAAAAATAAGTCGAAGAAGTCTAATTATTTAAAAAAAAAGTGAAATTAAATAAGCATAACAAAGGAAAATGATGGGCTGATGTATGCTAAAATAAAAAAAGAAACATATTTAGGTATTCATAAAAAGAATAAATAGAAGTAGGAACAAGATAGATTAATACATATATGTATATATATAAAATGTAAAACTTATAGGATTATTTTCTATGTAATAAACGGAGTTATTCTTTTATCGAATAAATTTGTTTTAAAATATTAAAATATTGAAAAATGTACTTTCTCAAAATAACCCATTTTGTTCATTTAAAAAAAAAATATATTAATATTATATTAAAACTGCTTAAATCAATGAAATAAAAAAATAACAGCCGTAATAAGGAAAAGTCTATGTAACGATACTTCTATTTTATTTAAATAATTTATTTTGGCAACGTTCTAGCAGTTGAAAAAAAAATTATTTTGAATATTTTTGTAATTTGCATAAAAATTAATTCAATTATAAATAAACAAAGATAAAACCAAGAAATTTGAAAAAAGTAACTTAGTTTACAAATTTGTAAAGACTGGTCATAGTTTACACGAACTACATAAAATGCGTCAACATAGTATGAATTAATGAAGCTGAAAAAAAAAATAATTATCGATAATTTCCTCATATTCTTAAAACTTAACTAATGAAATTGACAGCTGAAATATATTCATTTTAGAATTGAAATTATTTCTAAAAAACATATTATGTACGAAATTTTCCACATTTTTAATTACTAATTAATGTTTTTATTAGGAAATATTTTGTCAAAAGATCAATGAACTGTATATAAAATTTGAATAACGAAACCGGAAATACTTATTAATTTATCCCGAATTGAATTAATATAGAATATTTGGTAGGTAAAAGAAATAAGAAGAAAAAGCAGTTTATTATGCACATAGAGTTTAATTAATAATAATATCTACAGTATAATGCACAAGCTATTACTATGTATCTCATTATTTATAATTCAGGAAAAGAAGATAAAGGTTTTGGGCTTTCTACAAAGTGAGAAATTTGTACGTAAACTATTGGTTAGTCGTGAATTAGTGAAATTTGTGTAGAATAGTCGTTATTGACTTGAGAAAATTTTACATTCAGGCATTTTAATATAATAAAAATGTATACAATATAATTTTTTATTTTAACCTATTTAGAAGAAGGAGTGTCTCAAAATTGACTTTACAATTTCGATTAATTACTAACAAATTAAAGGACATACAATGCCTTTTCATGTCATATTCTGTCAAATAAACTGGTATTAATTAACATAAAAACGTACGGTACATTCAATTTCATCAGTGTGTCTTAATTTGTTTTGCAAAAAATAGACAATTATAAAAGAATTATTATAAACATTTAATATATTAAATGTAATTTGTATTAAAGAAAAAATTGTGAAAAAATGAAAAAATTTAATGCAAAAAAATATTGTTTAATATTTAAAACTTAAAATTTTATTAGCGTTTAAATTTTTTAGTAAATTAATTAATAAATATTAAATAATAGGTAATAAATTATGTTCATAAAAACTTTATTTCTATTTAATTTAAAATTAAATTACTAAGTCATTTATTTATATTTGAATCAAATTTTTTGATTGTTGTAAGAAAAATAAAAAATCATAAAAGTTCAATCAATATTGTACATGCGATTGCTACCATTTAATATTTTCGGATTTTACATACATATCATAAACATTTTCTGTAAGGCATTATGTAGCTTACACAATTCACAATACTGTAAAATTATTTTTCTACTTTATTTAGTTTAATTTTTACTGTTTGATTTGTATCTACTATTTAAGATTTTTAATAGCAATAAAAATAACTTTTTCTTTCAAATTTACCTCGTATTTTACTAAACTTGAAAAAATTTTAACTGAAACATTACGAGTTTTTTTAGGTATGTATAAAAATACAAAATGATTCAGTGACTCTTTTTATAAATTTTTTATAAACAATAATTAATATTAAAATTATAAATGTATAAAATTTATAATGAATATTTTACTTTTTTATCTGTAATCTATTCTATCAAGATCTTGTTTACAATAAGTAATGACAACAAAGTGTAAATAAATTTTTTAAATTAATTAAAATCAAGTTATACTATTTATATATTCTTAAAAGATATTTTTATAGAGAAAGAATTTTTGAAAGTGAAATATGCTTGAAACTACAAATTAGAGAAATTTTAAATTTAACTTAATTTGATCATATTTCCTTTAATTTTTATAATATATTACTTTTTTTATCAAGATAATATATGTTCTAAATAGGTTCGTTTTAGATTAAAATCAAAATAATATTTTTTATCAGTTATAAATTAGTTTAAATTTTATATTTTGAAATAAGAAACTTTATAATTTGTTTATATGTTGTTGTTGTTTTGAATGAAATTTTAAATAATAGTTAAGTATTGTTTGATATTATATACAAAAAAAAATTATTATTGTATATCGTAAGCATAGATGATAGTATTTTCATATAATGATTATGTTTTTTATTCAACTATGAATGAAAAAAAATTTCAATACAATTTAACATTATACTCCAGCATTAAAAATATAATATTTAGTTAAGAAAAGAGTTCTTTCAATATTTATATTTATTATAAAATCACACGAAATAGTATATTTTAAATAGATACTCTTTCTTTTCATAAATCATTCATTTTACTTTCAAACAATAATATAAATATTACTGTATCATTTTAAATAAAGATTGTGTATTTTTCAAGTTTCAGATTACATTAGATATTTTATAATTATATCAGATATTTCTATTGTATAAACTTCTTATACAGATTGATAGTTTGATAATTATTTAAATATAAATGTAATAAAATGTCAATTTATTTTAATTTCTAAGTAATAGAACATTAAGCGTGTACAATATTGCAAAAATTTATAGACAATTGCATATTTAACATAAATTGTATAGAAAATTCATGGTTTAATATTAGATTTTTATTATGAATATAAAATTAAAAAAATGTTTTATTATAAGTTATTTTTATGATTATTATCAATAAATCATTTTCATAAGTTTATAAAGGAAACTAGACTTTTTGTTTGAAGTATTTGTCTATTTTACATATCCTATAGTAAGTACCACAGTAAAACATAGATATATGAATAATGTTCTTTGTATATTTAAAAAACTTTCTTCCATATTTTAAAATTTTTTTATGTATTTTATAATAGAATTAAATATATTTTTATTTTTATTTTATTTAATTTTGTAATAATAAGATAACACATTTGTAAAAAAGTAAAATTTGTATGGATGAAATATCAATTTGATCATTAAATTTTGGCAACATAAATATTATATCCATCCTTCAAATACAATATTTACTTCAAACAATTTAAGAAAAAAAAACAGAATAAAATTAGGAGGTAATATATTAAATAATATTTCATGAAATAAAAAATTATAACAAAATCAGTCTTAAAATAATTTATTAAAATTTTTAAATAATATGCCATAGTATTTGTAATTATATTAGTAATGTATGAAAATAATTGTTTTTTTACAAATTATTTATGTAATTGAATAATTTTAAAAATATGTTAACAATATTAGTGTTAATTACATACATTATGAGTTAGGAAAAAAAAGGAATAATTAATTGAATAGATTTTACAAAATATCAAACCAGTTTTCACCGTTTTCGAAAAAGTGCCGAAAAAGAAGGCATCAGTT
The DNA here is from genome assembly GCA_018907245.1 of Eupristina koningsbergeri. Classification (NCBI taxonomy): domain Eukaryota; kingdom Metazoa; phylum Arthropoda; class Insecta; order Hymenoptera; family Agaonidae; genus Eupristina; species Eupristina koningsbergeri. The sequence goes on along the minus strand of JACCHV010002777.1, from coordinate 280,539 downwards.
AACTTCAGTGACTGGAAAAAATGTGGTACTATATGTAAAGAGAGAAGAGAATCAAAAGGAGAGATAGAGAGAAAAAGAAAGAGTAAGATAGAGAATGAGACAGAGAGAGAGAGAAAGAAAGAGAGAAAGTGAGAGAGGAGAAGACAGCGGTCAAGCCATACTAAGATAAAGAGCACATTCGAAAATTGTGTATATTGCTTCTTTCTTTCTTTCTTTTCGTGCTTTCTCTCTCACTCTATCGACGGAATCCACTTCGAGCCGGTATAAATAGTCAGTGACTTACACCTGCGTGCCTGACTCGTTCATCGCTTGCCCGCCTGAGAAGATAAATATATCCTCATCGTATCTCGGCTGTATACGAAATATAGATACGCGTTAATTATGAAGTCTTTTGTCTTTGTCTTAATTGCATTCGCGGTCTCATCTTCCGCTCAAACTATAGATGAGTGCTTTCAGCAAGACAGTATAACATGTGTACAGAAAAGTCTATTCAGGAAAGCTAAAGAATTTTTCGAAAGGGATAACTTTGAACTTGTTTCTGGAATTAGTCTGGTTAAATCAAAATTAACTGATAGAAGTTCGAAAAGCGGCAAAGATTTGATGTACGAACAAGAGATCAATCAGGCTGCCAACGTTGTAGAAAGACAAAATGCATTGGAAAACTTTGTTGGCGAAGAGATCAGCGATTTTTTTAGCGGACGCAGTTTGAGGGTCAGTTGCCGGTCTATTGTTCTTTTCTTTTTATATCGTGCGATATTAATGCTCAAAAAATTAATATAATATTTCAAATTTTCTTCTATTACATTTTAAAACTATTGGATGAATTTTGAAATATCAGTATATTTATATTGCATTGATAATTTTAATTTTATTATATATTATTACATGCATTCAAAATAATATATATTAAAACAACAAATTATATATACACATATATATATACATATTATTATAAAAGATAATCGAATATAACAATTTTTAGCAATATGTAGGAGTTAAAATGTTTTTAATTTTATATTTACAGATCAACTTCTCTCCGGCTTTTGTTAAGATTGGGGAATCTGCTCGTGCCATAAGTGACTCAATTCCTACTGAAGTCAAACAAGCTGCTGAAGAAATTGTCGAAGGTAACGATTGACTTAAATTTTTAAATGTATTATGAGATTAATAATACCAAGAATAATAGTAATGTCTATTTCATAAATAACATCTATAATATCAATTATAAGATTTTCAAATTTCAATCACATAATGTTCTTTTATCAATGACCTAATCATTGAAAACATGCAAATTGATAAAAATATTATTTGAATAAAATAAAAAAATATTGTATTTCTATTCGAATGTTGTTATTATTACAGTTATAATTAATACTATATGATTTTATTTATTGAATATGTAATACTGGAAAGTAGTTGGAGCTTATTTAAAAGAAAAAGTATATAAATTTATTTCACAATTTCTTTAAAAATATAGTCATTTAAAACAAACTACTAAAATAAATATAAATATAATGAAAAATAGATTTGTTAAAATATTCTTTAAAAAATTGTTAATATATAAACAACAATAACAAATTTGAATTTACTATAGAAATCGATATATTATTTAAATACGTATAAAATTAATTTTATTTTTTATAAATATTTGTTTAAAAACGTTATTTATATGCTAAAAAGTATATTTAAAAAATAAGAGTATAGAGTAAAAATTAAATAGCTAACAATGCAGTAGATTAGTCGTATAAATAATTTTTGTATTAAACAAATAATGGTCGTGGCGACGTTATGCTTTAATAATTTTTTAATGGATAAAAGCTCCTATTTTTTATACATCAACTGACATAGAAAGTGTTTAATTGAATAATTTTATATTTCAGGTCGTGGAAAGAAGAAGATGTTGAAAAAGATCCTGCCTCTACTTCTCCTTGCGAAAGTGAAATTAGGTGCTCTCGCTACTCTTGCGTACTTTGCTCTTGCACTCATTGCCAAAAAAGCCATCCTAGCCTCCCTTATTTCCATTGCCATTTCCGCCTTTGTGGGTCTTAGAGGGCTGTGGGCTTCAAAGGGAGCATCACACGAATCCACTGGTTACAATAGCAATTGGGCTACCGGAAACAGTGTATCCTCCGGTTGGGGTGCCCCGGGTATCTCTGGTGGATGGTCATCCAGCGGCATCTCCAGCGGTTGGGATGACTCTCACTCTGCCCATGCAGCTCAAAACCAAGCCTTCTCCGGATACCACCGTTAAAAAATTCTTTTCCATAACATAATTATTATACAAATTTGATTTTATTGTGAGTTGTTTTTGTTTACAAAGTAATTCAATATGACATTATTTTGGTGCGAAAAAATCAGTAAAACTACGGTTAATACTTTAATTGACTCGAGTCACTAATATTTTTGTGATTTAAGATCTAATGTGGTATAGAAAAATATTAGTTTAAATTATTAAGTAAAATTCATTGACAAACATACTGTATAACATAGATTTGCATTCATTCAACTTCCAATAGAAATGATTGTATGGTTTCGTAATACAAGAATATTTTTATTTATTTAAATTTCTATTATTGTAATTTTAATATGATTTTCGTTGTTCAAATAATTTTTATTCTAAATGAATTTTTCGATTTTTCCATAAACAGAGAGTTTAGTGTACACAATTTATAAAATCTTGCACTGGATTTTAGTGAAATTTGATTATATAATAAACTTTTTAACAAAAATTTATTATAAATCACTAATCCAGTCATTTAATACTGCATTTAAATAATTTTATTAATTCAAGTAATATATTTACATTATTACTTAATAATATTATTTTGAATGCATAGAGTATTAATCAAATTGATATGTGCATTACATATTTAGTATACATTTAGAAAATAGAAAATCAGTTAAACATGAAAACCATAATTAATCTTCTTATAATTTTAATTATAATGTATGGATATGAATGTTGTTAAAAAAAAAATTGCAATATACGAAATGAAAATATTTATTATCAGTATCAATGTTATATTTATTACTATATCGGTCGAACATCGAGGATTGAACCGTTTTTAATGTAAATATTTTTTATAATAATTATTCGCACATTTTTCGTTAATTTATGGCAATAAATTATATTTATTTTATAATTATCTAAAAATTACAATGCATTTAATATACTTTAATTAAAAATATCCGTATTCATTATTAAATTTGACCATGAAAATCGTAATATTAAATATTTTTATACTTTTTATATTCACTTATATACAAAATAGTGAATTTCATAAATCAAAATAAGAGGCTAGTCGTTTGTTATCTATGTCAAAAATGTTCAACTTTATATACCTCCAAATAATCTCGTGTTCAAATACACTTTATTATGAAAATCATTGTTATATTATTTTAATTATACCTTTCCCTCACATATTAATATTATATATTAATTAGTTAAACCAAATAAAAAATGAATAAAAGATATACAAATAATTTATTAAGGATAAATAGTATGTAATAAATTTCAATACATCATGTACTATTATTAAAATATCCTAAAAAATGTTTTTAAAAAAAAAAAAACTTTTTTTTAAAAAAATTACAGTTTTATTTAAATAAAATTTAGAATACTCTAACATCAGGGTTTATTTATAAAATTATGCGTAATAAAAACAATTAGATTTGTTATATATTTTAAATTTTAATCAAATATGTGAAAATGAATTTTGATTGATTAACTAATCAATTGAAAATTATTGAAATTATAAATATCTTTGTATTTATTACAAACAAAATTATTAAAATTTACAGACAATGAGCAAATATTAACCAAATTATGTTTATTGCAACTTGTGTATACAATAAATTAAATAAAAAAATAAAAAATATCAGGCTAAAAAATAAACCATAAATGAAAAATATCTTAAATGATAAATTTTTTTCTAAACATTTCGATTATTTATTTTGAGTAAAAGAAGAGTAACAAGATAACAAGAACAACTACGGACACATTTTCAGATAATTTGTCTTTGATATAGTTTAATAAAAAATGTTTAAATATACATATTTTCACACATATGTACACATTTAGGTTTCATTCATAATAAAAAATCCTAGATTACCATAAAACCAAATTAATGTTGATTATCTAATTTATTAATTTCTAAAAATGTTATTCAAAATATAGTTTTTTATGGATACTCTTAAAAATTATCTTTATTTAAGATTCATGATTTTTTTAATTGTTAACAAATTTAAATGAATAATAGTTACTAAAAATTTAAAGAGAATCGATTTTTCTTATATATAATTAATAATTAATAAATTTTATTTAGCCATATCTTTATTTATGAAATTAAAAATTTATAAACATATGCATAAAAGATTATTTCATAAATGTATGAATGAAAAAAATTGATTTAACCCGATTTGTTCTTTTTTCTTTTAACTAAGTTGAGTTTCATATACTAGAAATTTTTTTTTTTTTTATTATGAATATTTATTAACATAAATGTTATTATATTTGAAAAAAATTTGACTACAAAAAATCCACTAATTTTTTGGTATACATATCATAATATCTGTTCGTGTAGCAACTTTTTTAATATTAACATACTTCAGAATTGAACTACTCAAAATGTTGATTAAGTTGTAGAATTAAAAATCATTATAGGCGTAAAAACATCTTTTTTATTTTTTTTACACGATAACTCATTGATGAGGTTACTATATTTTTATTAATGTTTTTATTTTAGATATTAAATCATTTATAAATAAAAATAAAATTAAAAATAAAATAAAAAATATCATAAAAATTATAAGACAGGAAACTAAGGTTCTATAATGGGTAAATTAGTTTTAGAATTTTCGAAAATAATCGAGAATTCAGGAACATGTTTTATTCACAAGTCTAACCTCCAACTATTGATTAAAACTTTTGGAAATGTAAACAACGTTCTTGATTGTACATGGATGCATATATATATATATATATATATATATATATATCGCATCACTTACAGATACGATCGGTAAAATTATTTGTTGATTTTTTATTTTTGTTGTTGTTACACCTGTGTGCTTGAACAGTTTTGGTGCATCGGATAATGTGCGGGGAAGTTTTTCATACGTTTTCCTTTTAAATCAGTCGTAGCGCGAAGCTCGTTTTTGTAATACGATACGATGGAGCGACTATTGAAGCAGATTTACACGATAAAATTTTGTTTGCGGTTTGATAAAATACAGAAAAATATAAAATACTTCCTCGCACATTTTCCGATCTGACCCAAATCACTGCAACAAATAGTCACGTCCAAAAAAATCAACTTGCATACGTTTAAAACACATCAGGTATGCAGTAGACATCATCATAGATGTCAGAATAGATTCCTCCGTAAGGCTCGAACAGCTTTCCTTATAAGCTCGCCAGCAGATAGAAGAAGCAATTAACTGCAAGTTTTGACTTGTTATTTTTTACGATAAAGAGAAAAAGCTCCATTGATTTCTACGAGACACATTTTTTATAAGAATTTAAAGTTTATTTTTACATTTTAATTTTAATGACTTATGTTTTCTTCTTTATCATCAATTTGCTACGGGTATTAGAGCCACTATTGTTATTAAACACGATTATTAATACTTTTTTGTTGTCAAATTGTTTTTTGTTGTTGAAAATTTGTTCGACAGGTAACGATGAGTCTTCTTTTCTGAGAAAGAGAAAACGACACATCAAGACCTAAAAAACGCCGCTCCTTCGATCTAACGGTGGGTGTCTAAAGAAAGGTGTCACATCATTATTAAGGATTCCATTGTTAGTTTTCTATGATTTATTTTTATATAAATCCAAAAATATAAATACAATATTTTCAATTAATATTATTTAAAAACTTCTGATTCAATATTATGATTACCACTTAATTGTGCATAATTATGTCATCGAAGAAAAAATTGGTGAAACCATAGGGTACTTAATACCTTTATTATTTTATATCTATTGCCTGATATAAAATTTGAATGATATTTACACTGTAACTACACGGAATTTTATCATATTTGTTTATATGTTATATTCGTTATTTAAGAATTTTTTTACTTGAGTTAAATTTGTTAAGAAAAACCTAATATCTAAAGAAATAAAAGTGTAAGCATTCGGAATTATAATATTGTCTAATTTATTTTCTATTTGTCTACTATTATTCAAACAAGAATTTGTTATTGAAATGCATTTTTTAAATTCATTTGGTATAAGTATTTTAAAAAATAAAAGGACTATTTATTATAGATACATTAGAATAATAGAGGATAATACTATTTATCTGGTTTTAATAAAAAAAGCTATTCATTATTAAATTGCTTTTATTAGTACATTGAAGAATATATAACGATTTTCATTCAAAAAAATTTTTCTAGCATATAATTTTTCTGGAAATCTAATATTCTTTTTAGTATACTATTTCTTTTTACGGTGGTATATTATGAGTAATGATCTCTTGAAAGTTATTTTTATAGTCATTTTCAATATTAAAATCCTCTAGGTTTGTTTCAACATTTTTTAAATATATAAATGCATATTTTTTATAAATTGTTTTTTAGTATTAATAATGTATAAGAGAAGCAATTTTAGCAATATTATAAGGTATATCATTATGCGTTAAATTTTTTATCCATTGTTTTTGATTATTAATAGTATGTTATTCAATATGTTAATACCTTTATGATTAATATTAAATTGCTGAATTTTTTATTTAATTTATATGAAATTTTACTATAAATTTTCTCTTATTTTTTATTTTTATTCAGTAGAAAAAGTTTAGAACATTTTTATTGTCATTCGAATCCTTAATATGTAAATCGTTTTCATTTATTTATTTGTATATCAGGTGTCTGTGTACATACATGATTTTGATCATCATTTTGAAGATGAGTAAACAAAGATTATTTGTGATTATAAAAAACGTATTTAGAAATTTATGACTGTACCAACTTGTGTAACACATATGTGTATAATTTTGTAGTATGGTTTGTTATTGTTTCTTAGTTTTTGTATCATATTATATAATGTATTCTCTTGTCGGTGTTTTTACAATAAATAATCTTTAAGTATTAACCACTTTTTGGTAATAATCAAGTTATTGTAGTATTTATAAACATTGGTGATACTTCGAAAAAAAATACATTATGTTGGATGCAGTTTAGTTTTAAAGGTACTTTCATTAATTATAAAAGAATTTGTACATTGTATCTCTTTTTCTTTCATCAATGTCGGTATATTCATGTAGGATATTTTATCTAATTTATAGATTTCATTGGATATTTGTTTTATACAATAATATAATTGATTATATTGAATACCAATGAAAGAATGAATCCAAATTAATAAAATTACTACTTTTAATTTCTAAAAAAAATCAAATATTTTTTGTTTAATAATATAAATATTAATATTAATTGTAATAGACTTTTTGAATTTATTTAGATATAAAAAATTTAAATAAGAAAAATAAAAAAAATAGACAGAAAAAATAGACTATTATGATTAATGTAATAAATAATACATAGTTAATCCTTTTTAATACATGTTATGCTGTAAATATTAAAATTTGGCGATATATAAGTGTAAGTATGTGATAAAGAGTTTGTTGATTTTTGATTTTCTTACATCAAAGAGTTTTTATACTGTGGAAAATATTTTTAAATAATAGATACAATTATTCGATTTAAGTGATTTATCCAAATCAATATTTAAAGAAATTTTAAATGTTAAGAAGTTTTAAATTTATAACAATATATTATAAAAGTCATTTAAATATAGAATGTTTATATTATTTTAAGTAAAAAATTAAAATTATATTAGGCATACCTGTATTATATAAATTTGTATTAAGATATAAGAAGCTTAAAAGCTTTGCTGAAACTACAATACAAGTAAGTTTTGATTCAAATAATAAAATATTAGTAGATGTATTCATATTAAAACCAATAGGAATTATTATTGATGAACATTTTATCTAAATCATGTATAAGTTCCTAATTATTGTGAAAATGTATGAACAAATCATAAATAGAAATAAAAATATAAAAATATCATAATCAATTATAGTGTGAATATAATGTTTTTATATCGTAATAAGGGAATCAAGGTCAGACCCCCTACTATATAAATTAAAACAATTTTACAATATTAACTACTCGAATATTTTTTATTGAACATATTTTAAATGGTTTTAGGAAAAGTTAAGAGTTCTTACATGTACTGTTAAATAAGATTTTTCACTAGATTTAATAATTTCATCTTATTCTCATAATTTCAATATTTTTAAATTGAGATTGATCTGAAACATTATTTTAAGATTATAGTGTAAATTAATGTTTTATAAAGAGCTAATTTAATTATAATACTGAATACATTATTATAGTAAATATTAATCCATTTTTCTAGTACAGTTTTGCATTTTTAAATATATTTATTAAAATATAAATGAAGGTTATTCACAATTATATAATTAACAATTATATCATTTTGTGCTTTTAGATATATTGTTAAATATATTAAAAATATAAATGCAGAATAATATTGTATTTAATACACCTACTTATGAACATTTTAAAGACTTTTAACATAAATTTTTTATTATTAGTAGTAAATATAATCTAATCAAAATTTAAAAATTCAATAAATTTAATCAATAAATTTAAATGGATAATTAATGAAAGTAAAATTTTCAAAAAGCATTTTAATAAATACATTATAAAAAGTAATAATAATATATAAAAATATTACATGAAAATTTTTATCTGAGTTCAAATAATCTTCATTAGTGGATGAAATATCAATTTAATTATCAATTGTAAAACGTTCATTTGTAAATCAGATTGGTTTTTAGGTCAAATATTTTTTACATAAAATATATTTAACAATTTACAAAATAAAATTTATTTTTTAGCAAAGAAACATAATTATACTGCAGGTATATATAAAATACATTCCTGACGGATTCTAAAATTCTTTGAGGAATATATCTAAACAGAATAGATGACCCCAAGTCTACTTTCACCAAGTAAACTCTTCCTTGATGGAATATATGAAAACCTACGTATATCAATCAAGTAGATTTTTAGCTGTTGGTGAATATGATTAGTACCTGTACTTGTACTAAATAAATTTATTTACTGACAAAGGTCATTATTTGTGACATTTAGCAATTTATATTTTTTTTACTATTTGTTATATATAAGTGCTGTACATAAATGTATCTTATACTTGAGAATGCATTCGTTAAACATTTCATTAGTACCTAATATAAAAACGTGATAATGAATTTCTTATTAAATAAAGTAATAAATATTTATAATGAATAACAATTTTTTACAATTTTTTATACAAGTACACATGTAAAAAATCATCAAAAATTTGATGGCGAATAGCAATGATAGCTGAATATCAGCTCATGAGTAAGCTACACTTAACAATTATATATACAATTATATAAATTCGTCATTTTTCTGCTGTCATTATAATTAGTTTAATGTAAATTTTAATACAATTTAAAATATTTCAATCTTCTATTAATAAATGATTGAATCTTATAAAAAATAGAATTACCATTTTTAATATTAAAATTAGTGAACATATTTTAACATATTTATTTCTAGTAAGTTTTCAAAATAAAATACGATTGAAAGAGAAATCAACGAAAAAAGCATTTCAATATTACAAAAGTAATGCTTAAATGTGCTTAAATGTAAAACAATGGTAGATTTTGTTTTAATGAAAGTTTTAAAAATTTTTCAGTTAATATCTACTATCTATTTAGTATTATAGATCACTTTATAATATATTTGTTTTAAATTATAATTATAAGTATATAATTAAAGTATCTCATAATGCATTTTTTTTCTGATCATTTTTTTAAAAGTTGACATATAAAGTTACTAAATTTTTTTTTTAATATAAATAATATAGACATGTTTAGTTTTCGTACAATTGCAGATTGTAAATGCGAGAAATGGAAAGTATGTAATTAAATAATCTACATTTTATTTCATTTTTAATAAATTATTGATAAATAAATCATAAAATGAACAATAAAATCCTGAAGAATGATATGTTATTCTTTACCGATATAATGTTATAATCTATAAAATTAGTAATCATAAAAAAATAAAAGCATTTGATTTCAAATTATATTATTATGTATATATTTTGCACATAAAGTTATATATATAATAGTTAAAATATTATACAGTGAAAATCATAATTATGTCAAATTCAAATTTAAAAAAATAACTATATATTTAATACGATTAAAAATTTAAATTGTATTGAAATGCAAAAACTGTCGATAAAAAAGCCATCATAATTATTTTGTTATTAAAATAAATTAGCTGATTCCATTTGATGTTAATAATGTGGTTAATTTCTTTACTGATTAAAGGAGCTTTTATTCATACAATATAAAATAAAACTTGTAAATTAATTTATATTTATTAAGTAAGAATGTATACAATGAAATAATTAAAAAACTATGAATAAACTTAACGATAAACTATGTAAAAATTCAATATTCTGTGCATAAAAGTAATATATGTATTGAGCATAAATATTGGTAGTTTTTATTTATTTATTAATTTTAATTTTTTTATATAAAAATATATTGATATGTATGTATTTATTAATCATATAATAAATTATATGTAAGTTATGATATAAAATGTTCACTTTTTAATCTATACATCAAAGAAATAAAGAAATTTAGATGCATGTATATTAATAAATTTTTATTTTTATACTACATTATAAATACATTTTTATTTAGATGTTACGTTTTTTATTTATTAAAGTAGTATAATGTGATATAATATTTCCCATGATATCACGACACGTAATAAGTTTTTCTTATCGATATTAGGTATTGATATGGAAATTAGATTTCAAAGAGAAGATGCGATATGCTATGCAGCACGTTAAACAATCCAATTACTTTTACATTTCTTGGTTATATTCTCTTTATTTCCGTGATTTGAATTAACTTTCTAAATCATGTTAGTTATAACCTTTTCATTTGTATCTTTTAAAGTCAAGAACATGTCGATCCAATTTTTGATACCTTCCTTAGAAATGAGGCATATTGCAGACAAAGCATGCTTTGTTGATCGGACACGCGATAAACAGAATGAGCAATGTGGGAACTGTCATCTTATTGTGTTAAGACTCAAGATTAAGTTTTACACCTAATATGTGTATATAAATACACCCATATATACATATATTATATTATATTTATAATATTAAATTAAATAATTTCCAATAAATCATTCGTTTTTTTATTATATTTTTTTTTTTTTTTTTGAAAAATTCAATTTAATTGTCCATTAATGATTATTTCCACCATGCAAAATCTATTCATACTCATTAATGATTAATAATGCATACAACTTTATAATGTCTCATGACATACTATAATATAATATAATATAATATAATATAATACGTTGTATTGTATTGCATTTTATTGCATTGTAATATATTGTATTATTAAAAAAAATATGAATTTATTATGAGATATATGAAAAGTAAAACAGTTATGTTGAACTACGGCAGGGGATTATTAAATATAATATTTGTATAATGCAGGCAAACGAAATTGCATTTCTAGATAGTGAATATACAATGTTTCAAATATAAACAATTAATCATGATTGTTAAGGTCGAGGAATATCACATGTACAAACCGAAAAAGAGTAATGATAAAACAATACTTTATTAAAAATCCGTATAATATAACCAGTCATTGCAAAGATAAACTTGAGAAGAAGCCAGCCTAACATTTACTATAGGAAAATGAACACTGAGAAAGGTCAAGCCGGAAAAGCTATCATCAAAAGAGATATACTAGGACTAGTTGGTATTGAAAAACATTAACTAATACTAATTGAACTTATATGTGGTTTCTTATTTAGATAAAAATTTTATATAACATTATTTATTAAAAAATATATATATTAGTTATCAAATTCATATAATACAGAAATTTAACCAAACTTTAAATTGAATTAAATATGATTTTGAAAAACCACAATTTATAATTATTAATAATTATCATTGCTTTTAATTATTATTCTTTACTTTCATCAACAAATTTAAATAATAGCTTTTTTTAGTAAAAACAGCAATAACAATAGTAACATTTTTATTTCATCGATTTCTTGGTATATTGTAATAGATTTAAAACGTTTATTTAATTTTTAAATTGTAATTATTTAATCAAGTTTTTTTTGAATAATAATAATCTTATTAAATAAACAATAATAGGTTAAGTAGATAAATTTAAAAAGAAAAAAAATTTATAAAGTAGATAATAAGGTCCATAATAAAGATTGTAATAATTTGCAATTTTCTTACTCTACTAAGAGACATTGCCAATTATTTAGTACTGCATTTAATCGTTGTATTCATTTAAATTTTGATTTTCTTTAATTTTTTTTTTTTTTTTTTTTTTTTTTTTTTTTTTTTTACGTGCAACTTTTTTTGTTGGTTTTATTCATTTGTTTTTGAAGTTTGCCTGGTTCCTTTTTATTATATTTATTAAAATAATTCCGAGGAGGAGAAAGACAGTTAATAGAATTGTATTTATTATCGGATGGGAAACCAAGGGAAGGGAACCAGGTGAAGCACATACACACATGGATGGCACGCAAAAGCAGAGTTGGTGGGGCATTATACAAGAGAAAATCGAGAGGAAAGGGAGCAGTTCGCCCCGACGCCAGGCACAGAGAAGCGAAATACCCCTTTTACATGACTCACTTGGTATAAAAGCAAAGCAAACTTCTTTTAGATGCAACACATAACGTAGAGCACGGCTCCAGAGAGTTTGACGCATGGTAGTGCACCAGTACGAGGAAATAAAGAAGCACGGGGTGTTTCTTTCAAATTAAACATTTTATTAAGATTTTATTGTATAATGATTAGCTTCTCTTGATATTTTCGAAGTTTATATTTTTGCCATTAAAATCTTTACATTCTCGTTTAAAAATCATAAATTTTTATTACCGTACTTAATTGGAGTCGAGACGTTCTTACTTAAATGATCAATATTTAATTCGTGAAATTTTAGTCACTTTAAATTTTATCTTCCTGGTACTGCCCAATATTAAAACATGGATACAATAAAGTTAATTATTTATGCAGTAATGATAGTCACAACGTTTGCTCATCCTGCAAGTGAAAACACTGGAAGTGAGAATGATTTAATAACATCAATATATTCTGATTGCCTTAGAAGGGAATCTATGAGCTGTATCAAATATAAAGTTTTTTCGTTCGTAGACAAGATTTTATCAAACAAGGAGGATATTAGTTTAAGCGATGATCTTACTATTGTAAAAACATCTAATATTGATGAGGGTGCACCAAGGTTAGTTTATCAATTGTTTATGATATTAGCAATTTAAATATATTTTGGTTAAAATATTCGGAATGAATATAATGTTGGAATATTCAAATGATGAGATTTATAAAAAAAATTATTTTTGAATACGATTCCTATTTATTTTTTAGCCTTAATATAATTGTTGATATAAGTTTATTTCATAAAATCGGTTAGAAAATTAATATCTATGATTAACTTTTATAATAATTTTATGATTATTAATAATAGTTTTATCAATCAAAAATATTATTAATTCAAAATACTATAAATGTACAAGCATTCATTTTGAAATATTTCATTACTTAAAATATTTTTTGATATTTGTATTTACGTATTATTTACTTGTATATAATAAATATAATGATTTAATTTATATTTGAGTTAGAGATTATACATTGAAAATTATTAAATTTTTGTATAATTAATAATTTAAGAAGTCAATTGTACAAGTATATGTGTTTTATACTTTTAGATCGATTCAAGAAAATAATATGGAGACACTACTGTTTGACCGGTTAGAAAGATTTTTACGTTCACGATCTATAAAAGTAGATCTTAAAGGTACTGACGTACTTGAAGCTGTCGAATCAATCAATCGCATTTTTGAAAACATTAATGACAGTTCTATTGAAGGACGAGAGAAAAAAAGTGAGTTAATTTTTTACAAATGCTTGCACTTATTGAGTAGTAATATGTAATTATAATAGAATAATTATTTTACTGATATAGTTTATTGAGCCTGTGAAGAATATTATAAAATGAATATTTTATTAAACGTACATTTATAATTGCAATTATTTGTAGAAATATTCATGAATAATATTATTATTATAAAAATACTGTAAAGAAATATTTTTATTTACATATTCAACAATGATTGCATGTTATATTATTGTTCCTAACTTTTAATACAATTTTTATTTTAATTTTAAAAGTAAATATCTTTTTATATTAGTATAAAACACCGTTTTTATTAAAATTGTTAATTTTATTAAAATTTATTCAGTACGTAAATTATCTCTTTTAAGATATTTAAATTAAAAACAAATATAATTAACTGTATTGAAAATGTTACTTAAGAATTCCTAACATCTTGTAATTATTATTCATATAAAACTTCCGTGTAAGAAACTGGGTATCAAGAACTTAATTCCTTCCGTTCATCAACCTTCCTACAATATTACTAGGTAAAAAAAAACATTAGACATACCTTCACGCATATCATATTTATTATACGTATATGTGTGTATTGGCCATTGGTGCCAGTCGTGTTTTACCTCTAGTCAATCACGATAATCCTGTATAACATATTTGAATTATTTTACTCAATCTCTCTCTCCCTCTCTCTCCCTCTCTCTCTTTCTCTCTAAAATGTTTATGTGTGTTACTTTACTTTCGCGAACTATAATATACCTGTTATCTTCTTTCATTTCCTAGGTCATGAGAGTTCTCTTAGTTGTTAGAATTATGGGATATACATTGACCCACTCTGAAACAGGTTTTAACTTCCTATGAACTGCCTTATGTGAGGTTATTCTATGCATGTGTTTATAAATTTATGGTCACTTTTATATACGTTTTCAAATGGACGCCTTTATAAAGTACACATTTATTTGCAAAAAATATAATAAATTGATGATTATATTATTGCAAAAATTTTATTCAGAGAAAAGAAAAAATAAAAAAGGGAATTATAAAATGATTATTTTAGTCTTAGATGACGAGAAATTGATAATGTAGGAAAATGAAAAAAAAAAAGTTTATATTTGAAATATTATTCCCTAATTCTCTAGTGGTTTAAGAATTTATAAATTGATCTCTGAAAAAAAATATTGACTTTCGAAAATTAACTAATTTTAAATTGTATTAAATATATCTATCCCGTCTAGATTATTTATTTTCAATGAAAAGTATAGCTTTTCAAATATTAAAATAATATTATTTTATTATATATATATTTGAAATTTTTGTTGCTTTATGCATACTTCTTTATATGATTAGTTTCGATTCAAGAATTTAATGTTATTATAAGTATTATTTAGAGCGTAATAAATAATTTATTTTACATAATGCTTAATTTCAATTTAAAATTAATTTTTTATTATCAATAGTTCTTTGTTAATTAAAATCTTTCTTAATATAAATACCTAAAAAATGATATTTTTGAAAGAAAAATAAATTTTTGAACTGAAATGAATAAATATAAATTTTTTTTGTTTACATAATGTGTTTTAATTTATGTCAAAATTAAATATTTTTTCAATCTATGGAAAATTAAATATTTTGTTTACAATATATTTTAATTAAAATTTTATCTAATTTAAAAAGTCAACTTATACATTCAACTTAAATTAAAATAAGCTTTTGTAAATATAGAACAAGTATGTGAAGAAAATTCACATCAAGATTTTATATTCCTTACTCTAAGAGATATTCTAATTATAATTTATTACTTGAATATAAAATTACAGTATAAGCCTATCATTATTATTGAATTTACACATTAATATAAAATATTTAATTACGTTTTCACCTTATAAAATTTTATAATAAATTTTTTTATGTTCCAATAAACACGTAATTAGTTGATTGAAATAATCTTTAAAAAATTATTTTTTTTATAGTTAATATTTAAATTTTTACTTATTTTTAAATACAACAATATGTGAAAAAATTTTATTCAAGGCCTTTTTAATTTACAATTGAGTCACAGGACATTGAAATTATAATGCCACTATTTTTGTGTTCGTAGTAGATAGTAAATTCATTAATAATAAGCATTCGTTTTAATGGTTGATTAATCTATATATATATTAAAAAATTATTGTATAATTTTTATATTCTTTTTAAATATATCTGGAATAAAGATATCAGGAAAATAGGAAACCTTTCGCATCGAATAATGACTCAAAGTGAAATATAGATTTATTTCGTGAAAGTTAATGTTAATAATTGTGGATGATTCTAGGGAAATCATCGACATGAATCACCTACATGCAACAGTAGATAATTGTAAAAGAAATATAATGTTCTGTGCTTGGTAGGATCAAAAGAGTAAAATGTATTTAAAGGGTGACATAATTTACTGAAAATTTTAATTTTGAATAAAGCCCTTAAAAATCAATTTCTTGGAATAACAATTCATAATTACGTAAAGAAAATCAAATAATGGAATTATTGAGAGGCTTACTTTGGTAATATTTTTAATGCAGCTTTCTTATCAGACCTAGTTTTTACTGATTATAATTTAAATCTACCCATGGGTTAATAATATTTCCCTTTTTAATGAAATTATATAAAAATAGCACAATTATTAATTAAACGCAATAGAGCATCAGTTCTTTTTAGATAATGTTTATCAAATATTTTTTAATGAATTATTTAATAATTTAATTTATAATTAATTAATTTAATGTTAATATGATGATATTTAATTTTAGAAAAAACTGTTTTTTTTATTTACATACGTAATATGCATAGCTGTATTATATATATATATACCATGCAATATTAATAATTCAATAAAAATACTAATAATTTTAATATAATAATAATAATTTTATATTTTTTTTATTTGTTTATTGTTTTGAAAACATTACCCAGTAGTATTGTTTGACACCATGCAATTTTTTTAAGAATTAAATAAGAGTTTTATTGATTGAATAATAATTTTATTATGAGAGATTTCTAGTATTTTTTATATAACCATATAGAAATTATATATCAATGAAATACATATATTGAGTAAGATTTTGTGTATAACAATAGATATATCTATAATATTTTAAATAATATAATAAGAAAAATGAAAGAACTGTTGTATTATGTCTATGTAATAATCAATATTTAATAAAGAATATATAATATGTATTTCTATTTCTATTCATTTAGAATTTCTATTCATGTTTCACGGGTAAAATTGGTTATTACAGAAAGTTAAATATTAATATAAATTTAGAAATAAATTTCTATTAATGACAAATAAGGCTATAGTGCCTTATGGCCATCATGCATGGCCTAAAATTTAGTTTCAGAATTTTCATTTTGAACACAAAGACTTTTTTTTTAATATTAATATCATATAAATAGTATTGTTAGTCTTTTGGAAAGTATTTCATGATAATTTACACTTTTAAAGAATTTTTTATTACAAAAATTCTTGCCTATTTGAAAATAAGACCTTGTTCTTTAAAAAATTAAGTTTTTTTTAGAGTACTCTGAAAACACTAACTCTTATCATGATTGCCAGAAGACAAAGATTTATAGTCTTTCTTTTTGCCCATTAGATATCGCGTGAAATCATAAAATCTATGGAGAATAAAAATGACAATTATTTGTTGCAGAAAAAACACAGAAGATAATGGGACCGATTTTAATGGCAATAGCATTTAAGGCCGCAGCCCTTATACCCATAGCCCTGGGTTTCATTGCCTTAATAGCAGGGAAAGCCCTTCTTGTGGGCAAGATTGCTCTTGTAATCTCAACAATAATAGGTCTGAAGAAGCTCCTCGGTGGACAGCAAAAGCACGTGACCTACGAGGTGGTGTCACACCCACAACACGGAGGTGGTCACCCCGTTAGTCACGACGATGGTGGCCACAGCAGCTACTCAGGTGGCGGCGGCGGTGGCGGCGGTAGTGATTTCAGTGGGTATTCAGGTGGTGGCAGCAGCTCTGGAGGACATGGCAGTTCTGGTTGGGCTAGAAGCCTCTCCGAGGAAAAGAGTCAAAGCATGGCGTATAGCGCCCAAAAGCCACAAACCAAATCAGTTGTTACACATTGACAACCTTACGCATTTTTTATTTATTTATTTATTCATTCCTCCAATTCACTCTTCCGACCTTCTACTTGTTACAATAATCTACATTTTTCATTATAGACATTAAAATCATTTATTTTTGATATGTATTCAAAATTTATTTTCAAAAAAAATCAGAAGCGTTTGTCGATTATTATTTTATCGTTAATGTTTTGTTTTTATTGTTAAAAAGAAAAGTATTTCAAAATGAAAATAAATTTCTATTTCTTTATTTTCAAGACACAATTTAAAGACATTCTAGTTGAAATATTAAACAATATTTCGAAATTATGTTCATTTATTAAATATCATAATCCAAGAAAAAAGTATAGAATGTTTTTGTGTAAAAATGTTAAATTATGTATTTATTTATATTAAATTATTAGCAGTAATTTTATCATTTTATTAATCAATTAAATAAAATGATAATTTTAACTATATAACTGTAATATCATATTAAAATTGTTAAAAAAATAACAAGGTATACTTGTAGTTTATATTAAAATTTTTTATTGTAATTTTATGCATGAATGATAAATGCCTTTACAAATTAATTTATTTTATATATAAAAAGTAGTTATACTTTAAAAATTCAATAAAAAGAAACCAATGTTACAAACTATAGTCTTCAATATAAAATTCAGTGTAACTTTTAATCAGGTGTGTAACTTTCATTTGATATTGTTGATTTTGATATTAATATATACATATATATTTGCAAAATATATTTATGTTTATAATATATAATGATCTTATTTTTCCCTTGTAAATTTTTTTAATCTCTCTTTTCATATCTATTCATCAATTAATAGTATGCTTTAACTCCTTACATATTTTCGTAATTGATAATGAAGTTAATAATAAAAACTCATATAAAAAACATATAAAATTGGAAAATAATAAAGTAAATAAAAAAAAAGTACTTAAAAATAATAATAAATTGATGAGATATAACAAATCCAATTTTTTTTTTATCATCAATTATTATAATAAATAGTTTTCTTAAATGTATAAAGTATTGAGTTAAATTTTTGTATGATTTAATATTGCGTAAATATTGGTATAATGTGTATTTAACTACAACGGAATGATATACAATGAAAACATAACTACATAATTAATTTACCTATTTTGATGACTTTTTTTATAATGTACTAAAATCTGTATGGATTAATTTGGTTAATCTATAAATGTGCATATTTTTTTCTACATGAATGAGAATGTGAGAAAAGTAAAATGACCTTTTATTTAATGAAATAAACATAATGTGCACTTAATTAGTAAAACTGCAGGTTATTTTAATTTATTTTTTTTATTTATAAAAATCAATGCGAAGAAAACTCATTATCATTTGTATGATTATACAAATCTGGTAAGTATAAGAAATATTGTATTAACAATATAATAATATTAATCTATAAAAATATTTATAATACCATAATCGTGTATTTTGGTATATCTATAATTCCATTTGTTACTCAATCTAGAAATTTATAATTAAAATTCAATTTATGTATGTAAATTTTTGATAAAGTAGCAGTGCATCATTTTGAAGTAATTTAGTAGTGCAATCATATATATGTATCAAACAAAAATATTTTAAATAAAATAATGTACATAAAGATTTATATATATTATTAAATCAACAATATATTTATATTTCAAGTTTATATATTGATCTATAAATTATATTGACATATATTTTTTAATGTTTTATATACATAAAATAATGTAATAATTTGTAATAATTTACTAGTATTAAACTAATATAATATTATATACAAATAAACACGTATTTGCTTATGTTTTTATATAAAATCATGTTGATTTGTATTAATTTTTGTTGACATTTGAGTTCACAAACATTATGTGTTTGGAATACATAAAGAAAAAAATGTACATTTTTTATATATATACATTAATGAAAAACTGATATGGAAGTACATATGTTTTTTTTATTCTTAAATTAAAAATATATTTATCGTGTTATTTTCTCAATTATTATTAAAATTAATATTTCATTTTATATTATTTTTGTCATAAGATATTGAAATATAATTTTTATAGCTATCATACGTTTGGGACATATTTATATAAAAAATTTTTCAAAAACGAATATTATAAGCAGATTGCAAAATATAAACCCTTTATCCTTGTCTCATATATATATTAAATATACATGAAAGATATAAAAAAAGAAAAAATAACTACATGGATGAGTAAAAAGTTATTCAGGTACAGAAAGAGTGAGAGAGAGAGAGAGAGAGAGAGAGAGAGAGAGAGAGAGAGAGAGACAGAGTGACAGAGGAGGGGGGATTTAATTAAATAAATCAGACATTTCTTGAATTTTTAAATATTTTTATTTTGTTTAAAATTTATTTATTAAATAGATTATATGTCTTTTAAAATCTTAAATGCATACCGTGTTGATGATCGTTGTAACTCAGAAATGATGCGTTGCCTTAACGATCTATATACAAAGTTCCGTTTATTGAAAATGTGAAAGTGCTGGCGTTGGATCGTGGTAAGATTGATTTTTAGAAATTTGATAATGCTCGATTATTTCGGTCCACGTTTGAAATTTATTCTTAATTCGCACAGGTATATATTTATAATTTAATTCAATTGTAAAATAAATAAATTTTTATGAATGTTATATTTGCAATTTGATGAAAATAAAAAATTTAGAATATTATATTATGGATTTATATGAAACTACATTAATAAACTTTTCATGACCTACATACTATTATAATTATATATTTTATAATTATATTATATATAATAAATGAGAATAAAAAATTTATTTATTGAATTATTCAAGATTATCTTTAAAGTTATAAATTAATGTTGAAAGTGATAGATTAAGAAATAAAATTAGTTATTTTTTAATGGTAGAGAAAAAATAAGATTTGAATAAAAAACAATTGACTATGTTATCTTCTAACAATGTTATCTTCCAATAGAATCACTCTCAATATCATAAATATTATTTTATATGTTAAAAATGAAGAAATCATTTTTATTAAAATCATATTTATTATTAAAACAACCAATCGTAATTTAATATTATGAAAATTATTTCTACATTTCCAGTATTATAAGCAGATAATATTATTTATAAAATTTTAAAAAAAAGTTATAAATATAGCAATTTCTTTATTCTAAACACATCTATAACAACATATATGAATTTGGTTAGAAGTAAAAATTATTCGATTCTAAAATATGTTCATTTATTCAAATATATTTCAATTTTTACACTAGACTAAATTGAGTATAATTTTAGGTATTTAAAAGTATTATACAATATATTTAATTAAATACTCGAGCTATTAAGGACTTACTTTTTTATATATTCTAAAAGTACCAAAATACCATAGAATTTTTTAAACAAATTTTTAATTTATAAAATATAATTAAATAAAAATAGTATAAAATATAAATATAAGATATTGAAAATTTATAAATAATTTTATATATAATTAAAATTGTTAAGTGAAGTTTGTGTGTTGCAGATTATCTCTAATCATTTTCTTTGGAAAGTTCGTAAATCAGAAGAGAAATGGAAATAGTGACCTAAAAAGCGTCTATGGTATCGAAGATGTATTTGCTTTAGCATTTACGAATAAATCCGTAAATTCTCTAATGATACTGAATAGCATGAACAACATAATTGTGTTTTATTAAGGACTTTTATTTGTTGTTCCCTATTTAATTTAGTTATAATATATTCTTAATTTTTTTTATTATATTAATTAATCATACTCAAAATAATATTTTGTTACTTTTAAAAAGATATACATTTTATTAAAATTCAAGATAAATTTTAATATAGTACCTATTACAAATAATTTGTATATGTAAATATAATATTTTATATAATATTGTAAAAAACTTAAAAATTATAAATTATAGACAAAGAATTCGTGAAAAATAATACGTGTATATTAGTTAATAATATGAATAGAAAAAGTAATATAGCAATTAATTAATAATTAATTAATTAAGTTAGCTAAAAAAAATTGTATTACATTGTAAGAACCCTTTAGGATGTACAATGAAATAATGAAAACACTTATGATTATTAGAATATTATTATAATAGGGCCATATCCCTGTTTTGCAAAGTCTTTAATTAAGCTGAAAAATAAATTTAACATTTTTTAAACAATCACAACACATAGTTTTTTTTAAAAAAATTAATAAATTAAAGTTAAATAAAAAACACAATTAAGTTAATTCAATTTTAACTTAGTCCATCTCTTTATACGTTTTGTACAATTTATTTCATATGTGAGAAAAGCAATAGTTCGCCTATTCGGCCATTAGGGCGCGCTCGCGACGCTCAGGCCCAGTTGCGGGTGAGTGGGAGTCCCGCGCGGTCGCAGTCACGTGGCGCGGTATTGAACAACAGCGTGTGGGATAAAAGCAGATCATAGCAATTTAATCCGCGTATTTAAAGGAAATGACACTGACATTTGTATATTTTGTAGATTTTTGACAGATAATGACTTACTAGAAAAACTGTATAAATAAACATTCTTCCTTCCACCAATATGCTATTGTTTTGCAGTTGCTCGAATATAAGTGTAACTTAGTTAAAGGAAAAATGGAATTTGTGCGATGCAGTTTTTTTTTTTTCTTCAAATTTGAGATCGATTTATTATTACAAAATGCCGCAAGAAATTTTCCGGACTCCTGTTAAATTGAGTCGATGCATGCTTATAAGTGATTTTATTTTGGCTCTAACGTATGGAAATACGGACGTTACCCATGTTGAACATATTTTTATCAATTAACAATACACCAAGTACAATGAAAAATACCGAGTCAACTAAGATATCTGTAATTTCTACTATTTTATCATAGATAGCAGTATTAGATGTCTGGAAAACATGATGTTGATGCAATATTCTTGTTTATTACTTTTACATTTTTATTTTTAAAAAAAAAGAAGAGAAAAACAATTATAACATGAATTTTGCTTTCGTACATTTTTTACTATCACTAAAAACACTTACATACAAGGAACTACCAAAAAGTTTTGTATAGATGGAATGATACACAATTATAGAATTTTAATGTTAAAACATTAAAATTGAAAATCTCCTACACAGTTGGCGCTATTGCCTACTTCGATAATGTGAAGCAAGTTAGTTATTAAATGAATTTTATTACATTTAAGCCTAGGTAACTCCTTGATATAAATTATTCTTTAAAGAACTAGGATTGACATAATTAGGCTAATCTTTTCTTAAGATTTAAATTAGAATTACTTAGTATTCCACAAATTCAAAGTAATCTATAATAAAACGGTAAAATTTTATCTATATACATCGAGTTTTTTTTGAAAATTTATCCTATTAACTAATTTGAATAACGTTTCATTTTTTTTTTTAAGAACTATAGCCTAATAAAAAAATCACAAAAGAATGTTTTCACAATGTCTTTTGTATTTCATTAGGCATCGAAAGAGAAATTGTTGAAGTATAAAAATAATAAAATCATTTTCTACCTATAACTACAAGTACTTTTACATTTAACTAGGATAATTTTCTTTCTTTAAAACCTTCTTTGATTATTATTAAATTCCGATTAATATTAATGACTATTAATATTTTTTCCTCAGTTTATATTTCTAGTTTCCCTCGTTTTTCAAGTTTGAATGAATTATTTGTCTTAGCATATTCGTTTACAACTAAGTTGTCATTGTTCAATTAATTACCTAATAATTGATAAAAAGTATTATCTATCATTGTACAGAGCTTTATTTTTA
This sequence comes from Eupristina koningsbergeri, assembly GCA_018907245.1. Lineage (NCBI taxonomy): Eukaryota > Metazoa > Arthropoda > Insecta > Hymenoptera > Agaonidae > Eupristina > Eupristina koningsbergeri. Next base: position 256,545 of record JACCHV010002777.1, on the reverse strand, counting down.
TCTTTATAGTAATGTATAAATTCATGTTAAAAAAAAAAATAATATATTTTTTAAGGAAATTACAAAATTGATTCATTTTAAATTTTAATAACAAATAAAACAGTCCTCAATTACATGGATCATTAATTGAAACAGATGATAATCTGATCGACTAACATCTGAAAAATATGATGTAATGAATACAACCTTTCACCTAAGTTCTTTGACATAGATGTCCATCAATTTATAAATGTAAACAGTTGTGATATAAAATGATTTTTAGATTTTTGTCGTAAATTTTTCCGATAATTCAAGGATTAAGTGCTAAATTCCATGTAATGGTAATCTTTGATGATACTTTTTTTCGATTAATTACTTAAATATTTCATATTAAATTATGTAACATTGGTTTTATTAATAAAGAGCATAACTTCAAATTTTTAGACATTTAAATTCGGTAATTTGTTGGTGGACCGGGCACAGTAACATTTTCTATTTATTCTATCAATGAAGCGAAATCTTTTTTTAAAGTTAAAATTTCATAGAAAAGCCCTTGCTATACAGTAACTAAGCTTAAGACATGAATTTTAGTCAATATTTAAACATGGACTGCAAGATATCAGTAGCTTTATATTTAAGCATCTTTATATTTATATAAATTTCGATTTAAATATGAATATTGAGAAAAAAGTTTGTTCCACCTGACACTTCATATGTTACCTAAAAAATAAGGTGTACATAAGTATTATAGAGATCAGTTCTTGTAGTAAAAACTTGATAAAATATAAACAAGAAAAGCTTATACTAAAATAAATAATGAAAGGAAATTCCTGAAACTGTGTTCAAAGTAATTGAAAATAATTGAAAAAAGTAGGTAAAAAATATTCAAGAAATTTTGAAAATTTACATTGCATTAAAATGTAATGGTATTGTATCATAAGAGGCATATTTTTATATTTAAAACCAATACAATCCGTTTAAAATTCATTATTATAATTTAATTTGATGTTGAGTTTTGAGTGAAATAATAACAGTTTAGACATTTTTATTAAACAAAAATAAAATAATTTCTTTTCAATTCAGCGCTTAAAGTATATTTCGCAATAATAAAAAATATTAAAAAATGGCTAAGAATATCTATATATATGTTTTAATATTTAAAACTATTTACGTAATTTATGAATGTAATTTAATGGTGTTCAAATTTATTAAATAATCCAAGCAAAATGATATAAAATACGTATTTATAGTTAAATTTTCAACTATATTTGAAAAAACTATTTACTTTTTATTTTAATTATAATATTGAATATTATTTTGATTAATTCTATTAATAATGCTTATGTTGTAATTATATAATTTTCAATAAATTCTATAAAATATTTTACTTTTTTATATAATGTCTAAATATGATGCTCTGTGCATCTGATAAATCTGCTTCAACCTTCAAAAAAAAGCTGTTGTTGGATAAGCAATTTTCACAGAAGTACAATGCACAAAAACTCTTTAGTTATTTTAATTTTATTGATTTATAATACATATATATGTATTAATTTTTGTGGCATTAATGAAAACTTGGTTCTCTTGTCAGTTCCTTAAATTAATAAGTATATTCTAATAATCCTTTGTATTTCAATATTTAAAATTTTTTAATGTATTCGATTTCATCGTACTTGCACAAGTTCAAGGTGAGCAAGTTTTTAAGACCTTGAAGTATCTATTTGCTTTATCATTTTTGCACGGTAAAATTATGAAATTTAACAAGCTTTGTTTTCATTAGTGTTTCATAGTTTTACGTGTTATTTTATATTCAAAGTACATGCAATTAGCGTTTTTAAGCGTAATAATGATAATAGTAGTGTCAATGAAAAATAATATGTATTTAATACTCACGTTCCGCACTAATTGTTGTTATTATTATTATATTAATATTTAGATGTATATAACAAATATGTAAATTTTGAATATAGTATTAATAATCTATAATACATATAATTAAGCGATAGATATCTCATTTAAATATTTTGAAAAATATTAGATTATATTTAATAATACTCTTCTGTATGTAGTTCTTCATTAATAATTTAATCACACTTTACAAATGAATAAATAAAAATTTTATACATAATTTGTTTGCATACAGAGAATAACATCTATTTCATTATCCTTCCCAATATTGGACTATTTGAGATTGAGTTCTCTGGAGCATGATATTAAACCGGAAATACAACTTACAGAAATGTATTTGTGAACGGAAACAAGGCTTCAATAATGCACACCAGAGATTTTGAGTGAGTGAGAAAAAAAGATAAGAAGGGGAAATAAATAAATATCTGTACTCGTGTCGCTTTCGCCGTACGCGAGAAATCGGTAACGCGGTAACACTCAAGTTCCGGTAGTGAGAAAATACCAACATTACGACTGGGATTCTATATCAGAGTGAGTCATCAATTTCTCAACTTGTAAGAAGTGAGTCAAGTAATCCGAAACGATTTTTAGTGACTTTCTTTTAATTTACATTAATATTTTTTTGATTCATGCTATAAAGTTAAAATATATTTTTGTTAAATTTTTGTTAACAATTATTCGAACCTTATCATAAAATACTATTTATCAAAATTGTAATGAATTGAGGTTACTCCATTGAAACAAATCTCAACATATGTTTTATATTTTTTATTTTTATGAAATACTATTTGCATATTATTAAAAATAAATAATTATAAATAATTATTATGAAAAAAAAATGAAATAACTTTAATGAAGTCTCTTTAAATTATATTTAAAATTATAATCATATTTTTGTAATATATTTCGATAACAATGAAATTATGAATCTGAACTAAATCTTTGGTATAAATTTATGTAATATTTTTTGCTATGATATTAAATATGAAAATTTTATAAATTTAAAGTTCGTAAAAATAAATTACAAAACTTTGAATTGAATTTATTAATATTAGTTTATTTAATAAAAATAGCACGAGATATATCACTTTAATCTTGAAATTGTTATGCTTTATTTCATAAGATTATATATATTCATGCGAATTTCTAGAATTTTTAAAATGAATATGAGATAAGAATGAAAATGGCCTTTAAGGTAAGAAATAATAAAATTAAGGCAAATTGAAATAGAAATACTTTTTTTTTTTTAAGAAATATGAAGAAAATTGATTGTATGAAAATCAAAATTTTATGCATACTAATACAAATAATTTTAATGTAGGTAATTCTTTGCTGAAGAAATAATATATTCATTATAAAAAGAATATAACTGATATTGATAGATTAATATAAATTAAAGTAAAGCTGTTTTGAAATATACATTAATTTTATTACTTAATGTAATTTTAATTTCAATATGTATAATATTTACATCTATTTCACAAATTTAATTTTACGTCTGTACTTATCACAGAAAATTTAAATTAGTTTTTAATTTAATTTAAAATTAATGAGTACTTTAGGAATAACAATTTATTTATTATTTATACTTTAAAAATAAATATAATATTTAAATACCATTTTTTAGTAATTTAAATAATTAATTTAATTGAAGATTTCTACAATTTAATTTTTTTTTTAAAATATAATTTTTTAATTCTTTATGTATTTAATTCTAAAAATATAAAAAGACACATTTTTAAGTTCACTATTATGTTATTTACACTGAATGTTAAATTTAATGTTAATGAAGTACAATAAGGAAATATACACGTATAAGAAAATATATCTTTTATCATCATCTGATGTTTTACGTTTAAAATTCAAACATTGTTTGCACACTTACACGCTTTGCCTTCCGTTTTCACTTAGTTTCTGATGTCTGATGCTCTGACCTAGTTGACGTTTTGAATCCATAATACGATCTTTGATCACGAAGAAAGTCCTTACATTTTCCATCTCAGCGTCCTTCGTATTACAATAATAATTTTATTTATTATCATAAATTACTATTTTAATAAATACATTAAGTTAACAAATAAACTTTAATAATTATTGTGAATGATAATTATAAGATATGTTATAAATACTTAAAATACTTAAAAAATAAAATTTTATTTGGGTAAAAACAATTTGTTTATGCATAGACAAATTTTAGCATAGTTTTATTTAATATTAATATTTTTGTTCGCGGTAATACCAAAATTTTTAATCTATTTCCGTTAATAACTTAACTTTTTATTTAATTATTGATTTATTAAGAAAAATGTTAACATTTTGTTCGTTGACTTAAATTATTGATACTATTAACAAGTTGTTCAAGTGTTTTGCTATTTTTTATTATAAAATTTTAATTTAATACATAAGAATATTGTTATCAATAATATTAATAAAAGTAATGATTTTAGGAAAATTATAAATTCATTTTAAGTATTGCTGAATACAATACATGTCAAGTTATACCATTGTTTAAAAATATTAGCATAGTATTTAAATATTAATTATTATGATTATTATTAAAAGTTTATTTTAAAAAATCATAAACCGAAAATAATAAGTAAACGCATCAACTGATTTATATTTTTTGTCATAATACGTAATATAACTATCACGTATACGTTAATACATATATATCATTGAAAAATATGCGTTACAAATGAATTATATATATGCGTGCGTGTATGTGTGTAGTTTTGGATGTGTGTGGATGTGTGTGTAATACAACTTTTAATCTAAATAAATAAAACAATAATGTAAATTTTATTTCTTTTTTAGGAATGAAAAATTTATTATTATTATTTGAAAAAGTAATTTTATATAATATATTAATTAGCGGCACCATTAATATATTCATTAATATCAATTTTTCATTAATTTTTTGTTTCATTTCATGTATTTTGTCGAAAAAAAATTATTGTTTCTATTCTTTTATTATTTTAAAAATCTGAATCTTAATGAAAAAAAAAAACTAAACATTTTTTATAAATGGATTTACTTATTATGAAAATACATAATAATTAAGTTTATAATAATAATTAATTTAAAATATTTAGTTCCAGAATATTGCAAAAAATTTTTAATACTAAGCATATAAATTTAAGAAAATGAAATTAAATATAAAGAACCTTTAAAATGCTCATGTTTATTTATAAAAAACATTCGATAGACTAATAAATAAAAGAAACTTTAATAAAAAATTGATTATTTTTTTTTTTATAATATCATGCAAATGTTTTATCTGTATGTGTATTGAAATTTTTGGTTTAATCTGGCTTTTACCAAGTACTTATAATAAAAAAAGGTAATTTAAAAATATTTGTAACAATTATTAATTTTAATATGTCAGAAAACTTATAGAATATTATTAGGAGCTTAAAAATTGTAGGAAAAAATTTAAGATATTCCTCGTTACAATAGGATTTACAATGATAATTATTATAGTCACATATGTGCAGATGATACATTTCTAATAGGCGTAATTTAGCAGGTCGAGGTAAACTGGCAATTTTCCGGTGTACGCAGGATAATGAAAGAACGCTTTCATGGTATAGAAGTCTAGCTTTTAGTAACTCCTTATGGCTTTTCGAAAGCAGTGAAGAAGTGGAGCATAATCGTGAAAATCGGATGTTATTTTTCTGGTAAAATAGTGATGCAACATACTTTAAAGATGCAGTATGTCCCAATAAACACACATCATTATACCAATGATCGATAGGCGTTGAATCGAAAACTTTCTATGCAATTAAACTTAATTTTTTGATATTGTATTAAATTTATAGTAAATTTTGTTTATTTAGAAGACATAGTATTTCTAATGGAAACATTGATTAATATTTGTAATTTGTAATAGTTGTTAAGCATTACTATAAAAAAATAACTAAATTTTACCGTATAACTGTAGGTTTATTTGGCTTATATTAATTTAAAAATAATAATCGTTTATATTACTTTCATAAATATGATATTTTTTAATTAGTAATATTATATTAAGTTTTCTTATTAGATACAATTAATAAATGTATGGTAATTTAAAAATAAAATATATTTTTAGAAATCTAAATATAATTATTCCTTTGTAAAAAGAGCATTTTTCTAAAATAATTATTATCTAAATAATTATTTTTTAATATAATTTAAATTAAATAAAAAAATTTAAAGAAAATTTCTTTCTTTCTTTTAAAATTAGTATTATGGGGTATGCAAAATAATTTTTACTTTACATTTATGAAAAGAAATAGTAAGTACCAAAGATGAATATATTTTTAATGACGAATTTTTGATTAATCTCGTATTCATATTTTGTAGAAATTGCTAAAAAAAAGTATTTTTATATTGAGAAATTATTTTCGTCGAATTAATATATATTAACATTGAATTATAATTTATATAAAATTTATACTTGAAAAAGCGCAAGTAAATTTGCATTGATGAAAAATATTTCAAATGGCTGAAAAATATTTCATAGTTTACATTCACACAATCAAGTACACACACATATACCTAAGTAACTCGTTTGTATTGGCATATTTATGAAATTACTTGACTGTATATTCATGAAAATGTATGTAGAATTAATCGAGCAAAACACAAAATTGTTATTCATCTCATATGTACAACATATATATGCATGTCCACAAATAATTAATTTCTTAGATATTCAAATTTTTAGCGATTTATCAATGTTATTAATCTTTTTTTCATAAAGCATATTTTGAGGACCTAATGCATAAAATAGAAAATAAATTAAATTAATAAAATAGTTATAATTAGGAATAAAACTGAAATAATTAATGAAAAATTTTAAGTTTCATTTTTTCTCTTATTTTAGTAATTTCTGTATTATATTTAAGTATTTTCTCTCTGTAAATGTTAATTAATAAATTATTTTGAAAATTTAAATGTATATATACATATATAAATATAAAGCATAAATTTAAAAAAATGTACCAATTAAAAATTAAGAGCAAATGATGTATAAAATATTGATCGACATATAAATTAGTAACCTCGAGGATACTTGAGAAAATTGATCGCTAAATTCCATAAGCATATAATATCGATGAAAGCGACAAATAAATAAAATGATGAAAGGATATTTTTTATTCATTGGATATAAATTTTCGTTTGCATATGCGTTTATCTATGTAATTATATGTCTGGAATTTATTGTAACATACTTTACTCAAGAGAAACATTTCATTTTGAATGATTTCAAATGCAGATCTTTATAGAAATTTACGGTCTTTTAATATTAAAATTCTTTGTATTTATGCAAAAAGGCAATTTTTCTATAAATTACGAAAAAGATTTATTGATTTCCTTTTTGCCGTTTTAAATTCATCATTTATTTATATCTTATAGTAAAAAGTCTGCATAGATGATTAGTTTATAGAATTTAATCACATTAATCGGATTAATAATATAATGCTAATGTAATTTTGGTTAAAACAATAATTTACATAAAATTGATTATGAATAATAGTTTAGTTGAATGTAAAATATTTGATTGGTAGCATTAATGATAACAATTTTTTAAAACGATAAGTCTAATCAATACTTCTATAATGTGTGTATGGTCATAAAATATAAGTACACATTCATGGAAGAAATTGAGTTTTTAAAAAATAGGAATAAAAAAAGAAAAAACAAAAAAATAGAAAGACATAAATGAATACGAGTGTTTGGTTATTCCTAAGACATTGGGAGACGTGTGAATATTCAAAATAATGTGCATAAATATGGGGCATAATATTTAAAGGTATTTTTAGTAGAGTAAATGTAAAGATAAGGAAGGAGGATGGTCGCGTAGGTGACGAGTGGAGTAAGCAGAGTGAATAATTAAAAAAAAGAAGTTTTCTGAAGTTTTCTGAAAATCGCTTGAGAATTTACGTGAATGAATTTACGTGGGATTTTTTGGCAAATCGGCCGCTAGACCGATATGAGATGAAAAATAAAGTAGTGGACAGGAGTAGAGGCTGAAGGAAGGAAGGAAGGGACCACTAAGGAAGGGATGCTGCTTTTCTCATTGCTTGTCGTACTCGCTTCGCTCTGGTGGTTGCTCCGCTCCTTGTCGCATTAAAAAAGAAAAAAAGTCTTTAACGCGTCGATGGTGGGGCTTCCCATGCTATCCTCGTGGGGCGCACGCATACATGTGCAGAGAGGCAGACCGGATATATAGAGCTAGGGCAGGGCTTACGCTACAGTTCACTTAGAGTGCTCTCTACAAGTGAAACACGTATCTCGATCTTTTGACCATTCTACGCCTAACTGCTCCAAGTGCTATAACGAATATAACGGCTACAAAGTACTGACCGAGGGAGAGATCGAGACGATTACCGATTCGTATCGAATCACCTGACTTTTATTTCTTTGTGCATTAAGGTATGGATTTATCATCGATTTTTCCTCCTCATCCACAAAATTCTTCAACATTTTTCATTTTACATTTTTTTCCCGATAATGAGGAGACTCGGCTCGCGGTTACACTCTGACCCGAGTCTGCTCATTATCGACTTCTACTACTGATTTTTTGCACGTGACATACGTAGAAATTTAGTAGCATTGGAAATGTAATAATTATTCATTCATTCATTCATTCATTCTTCATATGTTCGAGAGATCAAGTTTTCATTCGCATAAAATATCCTAACTCAGTTTCTAGTTTAAAAATTTATTTCTCACGGAAAATCAGTGACTAGAATAATTGATTTAATATTGTGTTTAATTGTACGCGCGAAAATACAAAAAAAAATGTCTGCCTTGCTTATGTTCAACCGAGTTTTCTTAAAAATATTTATAAGACAAAGTATTTAAATTCTTTATAAGAAAATAAAAATAGTAGTACGAAATATTTCTTTCACATAAAGCAATGAAATTAAGGTATCATAGTTCAATAATATGAATTTATATTTTTATCATTATATTATAATAAATTTTTATCAATATACTAATTTTGCTATTTTAGTTATTTATATATATACATATCAATTTTTTTCTACGTATTCATATTGGTAAAAAACTTTATAGAGAGTTCTCATAGTAAAAGAAGTACTTAGAATATTTCATAGATAAAAATTTCATTTTTTTTTCTTTACTAAAAAATTAAGAACTATTATTATAACAGTATGTACAATAGTTAAGAGTTATCTATACGGGGTAATAATTGTATTCGTATATTAAATGAATATATTATATTTGTATTCAATTTATGCTATTTATATGTTCAATATTTTGAATATATATTAATTCGAAATAATACTTACATTTGCTTCAAATGAATTTAATTTTTACATTGACGTTATTATTTCTAGTAATTAATAAAATCATCAATTTCTTGATCTAGTATACGATGTACATTTATTAAATATAGTTCAGAAAAATAAATTATAAAGAAATCATAAAAAAAATAAAGATATGTATGTTTTATAAATATTTTTAAATACTAGATATAATTAAAATAAATATTTAGTAAAATTTGATACTATATTTCTATTGAAAGTAAGAATGTTTATATTATTCCATTATTATCAACGTACTAAAAAATTATGAAACATACACTACTTATAAAAAAAATAAATCATAAAAAAATTAAATGCTTAATACCATATTAATAAAAATAGCATAAATATTTAAATAACAATTTTCAATAAACAAAAAACGATATTATTTTGTGTATAAATATATAATTAATTATTATAATTTATTCCGAAGTATAATATCGAATATATCAATATAATAATTATCTTATAATAATAATAATAATAATAATAATAATTATTATTATTATTATTATTATTATTAATATTATAAATCATTTTTAAGGTCTATAAAACCATTGATGAATGTTAAACCATTTGACAATATCGTACATTTAAACAGATTAAACTAACTTGCTTTGAAAAGAATTTTACTGTAATTATTATTTCAGTAAAATTCTTATTTTTCAAAATATTTTTTCATATTTTTTATAATATATTTTTGATTTCTAGGAAATAAGTGTAAAACACTTTCAAAATGCAAAGCTCATTCCATAATCTACTTAGTATTACGCTGACAATACTAATAGCTACGAATTGCTATGGTCGGTCAACCGATCCATTCTCTCATCCCTCGAATTCTCTCGACTCCACAGAGGCGCGCTCCGGATCTCCTTCCTCTGGAGTTATTGGAGGTGTTTTTAGTGACATTCGTGCAGTATATCAAATGTATAAAGATTGTGCAGGTCCGGAAGTTAGTAGTTGTTTAAAACTTAAATTACTAACAACAATGGAACGGGTGTCACGTAGCGCACAGCTCGGTATTATTGAAGGTGTAACCCTTGTACGAGACGAACAACTCAATTCTAACGTTGAGGAACCTGTCAGAACGTTACAAGACATCGAAGCTTTATTGCCCAGAAGTCTTGAAGACAAGGAAGATGCACTTAATTCAATGATTCTTGAGAAGGCTGTTGGTTTTTTGCAGTCCCACACTCTCAAGATAAAGCTAACAAATATTGATGAACTGCAAAGAAGCCTCACCGATGAAGGTAATTTTTAGAAAATATGTTTCAATAATCTTTCATTTTTTTTTTTTTTTTTTTAAATAACTGAATATTTTTGATATCATACATAGTAGATGATATTTATATTCTTCAACAATTTATGATCAATACTTTTTTTAATCTATTGTTCCAATAGGTTTTTACTATTAAATTTAATTTATAACTTTTTGACAAAAAAAAATGTTTTTTCTTTAATTGTCTGATTAGTACAATACTAACAATTAATTATGAATTTCGATTATATTTGATACTAAATAAAATCTTTTTTAACCTATAATTTTTCTCTTATATATTTAAGAACCAAATTTTATTAAAAAATTAAAAAAAAAGTTTTTTATTATTCAAAACCTATAAAAATTAATTAAAAATTTCAATATTTTTTATTTTTGATGATTGTAATTAAAATACGAATATCATAAATAGTTTACTCGAATCAAGTTTTTCTTAAAAAATTGGTTCACTAGTTCATACTATTTTGGTTTCACAAAGTAATTTAAGTATTAAAAAATTTTTATTTAGATAGGCAATGTAAGAAACAGTTTTAGAAATAAAAGTGTATTGTACGGCTTTTAATCTTTTTTTATAAATAAAGATTTTTATAGGTTATAGTAATCGTAATTGCTTTTTTACTTTTTTATTTGTAATTTAATTTTTAAAATCTCGATTTATCAATGATATATACAATAATTTATTAGTATTTCTGAAATAATAATAAATTTATAAAATTTCTTTCTTTTATTTATTCTAAAATATTCAAATGATATTATTATAATAATCATTTTTTTATTATAAATTTATTCAAAATATCAAAACATCTTTCAAAATCGAAAGTTTATTTTAAATTTAAAATTGGTTTTTAAACTTATAAAATGGACTCAATTGTATTATATTATTAATTCAATTAAAGACATAGTACTAGACTATTTATTAAATAATTATTTTAAATAGTATATTTTCTTTCATTAAAATGATGTAATATAGATTGTAACGTATAATTTGTATCTATGAATCGTCGTACTATCTGTGTCAATGTTCTCATTTCAATTTATCATACAAATAAAAATTAACCTAATTTTCATATTTTCATGAAAAATTGTACAGAGTTTAATTAAAAATCATGAAAGTCATAATAATATTTAATAAATGATAAGCATTTAGGTATTTCAAAGAACTTAAATTATTTCCATTATTTCCATAAATTTCATTTTCTGATAAATTTTTTGGAATTTTATTAAGCTTGTCAGTAGTAAAAAATTATAGAATTTAAATTCCTTTAAAGATTACCGCGTAATTGAGTTTGAAGCTAGAAAATGAAGCTCTTAACAGAATTTAAAATATGTTTATAGATAATAATATTTTAGCAGAAAAATGGTATCTAAATGAATGAAAAATTTATCTATTAGGTCGTGGCAAGAAAAGGAAAAATATGAGTGGTTTGTTAGCTATTCCACTGCTGATTGGAGGTACTCTTGTACCTTTGGCGCTGGGAGCACTTGCTCTTCTGGCTGGAAAGGCTCTGATAGTGAGTAAATTAGCCCTGGTATTAGCTTCGATAATCGGATTGAAGAAATTGGTCTCCAGCCACGAGCATGGCCATCATGAAGTTCATGGGGGTGGCGGCTGGGCCAGATCGGGTCAAGAGCTCGCCTACTCTGCGTACAAGCCAATTGTGCCCACGACTACCTCATAATCAACTGGATAAATTGCACGAATCTTTTCATCTATCGGGTGCACCATATTTGCACGGTTATCTATTATCACTCATTCTTTACGTTTTACATTGGGCGATGCTTCACAAAGAAGCAAACTGTTTCGACTACTTCTCAGATAACTTTCCCAATAAGTTATGCTATTAAATCCCGTTCCCCTACAATCCTTCATACACCATGATTTTCACTTTTCATTGTTTATTATACATTCCTTAGTTATTTATTTATCAGTCGATGAAACTTATCATTTACGCTTACGTTACGCTTACATGCCTTCTTTTAACGCCTGGTTATGTTATCTTTATATATATTCCACTTTCTTTTTTACTTTTTTATGCAAAGAAAAAGCAAAATTAAAAAATAGAACATAAAGGCCATTTAAATTAATCGCATCAAATACGTGTATGTATATTTATAGATATTTAATAAATTATAAGAAAATACCTTTGAAATCAAAACCAAATAACGTTGATAATTATTTCGATTACCAAGCAAACATATCACTATCAATTATTATATTGTAGTTTTGATGTTGATCAAGAAAGAAAGAAAGATGAGAGAGAGAGAGAGAGAGAGAGAGAGAGAGAGAGAGAGAGGGAGAGAGAGTGAGAAAGAGACAGAGAGACAGAGAGAGAGTAAGACAGAGAGAGAGTGATACAGATAGAGAGAGAGAGAGGGAGAGGGAGAGAGAGAGTGAAGTAAAAGGATATAAACACGATTTTTCTTTTAGAGAATAGATATTGAACACTTAAGAGAAATAAACGAGGAAGGAAATGGACACAGTGAGTGTGAGTGAATGTGATAAGAAATTGAAGAATGAATGAGACAAATAAACATAAAAAAAAGAATTTAAAAAGTAATCTTAATTATAATTTTAAACAGTCTTAGGAAATTGACTCAAGAATGTTCGCAGGTATCTTTTAATAGTAAATATTTAAGAAAGTTAAAATTACATGTGAGCTATCTACAAAGTTAATAGACACAAACAGATAATTATCCGAAAATGTGTGCATTTAGACAAATTTATTTATATTTTCTATTTTTTTTATTTGTTTTAAATTATGAATTCTTAAACTTAATTTCAAATAAAATGATGCAAAATTTAGTTTTTATAATATTATTAAATCAATACTAAAGATTTTTTTTTTTATACAGCTTGTAATCAAAGTGAATAATCAAAACTTTTAATTGGATAATTGCATTAAATAATTCATCATTATTCTTTTAATTTTCCAATAGATATATAATTCTGAAATTTTGTATTTTAATTCTCAAAATTTTAACTCATATACAATTGAAACATTGGTTATGTAAAATATAAAAATTAAGAAAAAGACACGTACTATAAGGTAAGTAAAAATATGAAAATTCTTTTTTAATTTTACGGAAAATAATAATATATATAGATTAGATTACGCACAAAGAAAATTAAAGGAAAAAAAATTTAAATTGTTTTTATTACTGGTTTAAATAGTAATTGTAGAAAATTGATTAAACTAAGTAGTTTATAAAATAATATTCAATGTTAAGACAATTTTATATATTAAAATGACAATGTAATGTATACAATTAAATATACATCGGCAAAGTAATATGTGTGTTTGTGCGTGCGTGTGTAATTTTCTAAGATATATAATATAAGATTTTATTTAAGGATTTTTTACTATGGAAATTAATCTATCTTTTAATGATAATGCAATTTCTAAATCTTATTTATTTTTATGTATCTTGAAATTCTTCAATTTTGTTAGAAATGTATTTTAATTATATTTACAGTTATTGAGAACAAATTATCCTCTTATCTGGTGGATAAGATATATAAAAAAAGAAACAAGACTACAACATTTTGTCCTCATCAGGTTTAATGAATACACACTTTCAATGTGTTTTGATAGCCATCATCACGGCATCAACCTTATGCACAGAGACATCCTCTATTTTTTCCTTATAATTATTAACATTGAGGAAACGAAGAATTTAATTTGAAATTTAGTAGTTTAATTAATTACGACCAAATGCTTTTTCAAATGCTATAAAGTATATTAAAAATAAAATGAAGCCAAACGAACAAAGCAAATGGAAAAGATGATGTCGCCTGTTAAATTTAGCAGACAGTCAGTTAGAATAATCAAATGTGTCATTTTTTTTGTTGCTTTATTGATTTAAAGAATGAGTTATAACGGGAAAGCGTTAAGTTTAATTAAACTTTCTTTAATATAGATAATCAAAGAAATGGAATTAAGGGAAAAAAAAAAGAAGTAATCAATCTTTTCAGTCTTGATTGTCAAACTCTTGAGAAAAAATCGATTTCTCTTTTTCCCAATACAGGCCGAGAACTCCTTTGATGTGCAACTAAGTACAGCTGCTACAAAAGCAGGAGAAAAGAGCACGTTACCTACATGCAAAAAATGCGAATGGAGCGCGTAAGCTTATGCGCACGCATAAGCGTTCGGAGAAGTAAACCAGGCCGTGTGCGCACATCAAGAACGAGAGTCAATGGGTCAGGTTAGCTCGTAAATTCAAGAAAACAAGGCAGCATTCGAGCGTTCCTTCAATCATAGGCTGGGTGGTCCAACTTCTTTTATGAATAAATTTTCTTTTTCGAATACACACACGCACATGGAAACACATGTGCACGGGCTTTTCATTGAAGAAGTCTTTTTTCATATCTCGCGCGACATGAGTCACGACTATATAACAACTGCGCCATGGTTCTTCCTCTCCCGACCGACTATTGTTTTTCAATTTGCAAAAACAACAAAAACAAAAACAAAAACAAAAACAAAAAGAAAAAGAAAAATGCCCGCGTAATATGCATATGTAATCATGGTACATTTATTAAATAGCTACTACTAACTCTACACTGCATTTCCTCTTGTACAGTCCGAGTTGAATCGAACTGAGGCGACACTAAGTCGATACAAAGGTTTTAACAGATGATTTCTTAATAAATAAAATAATTATGATTTGGTAGATTCGTCAGTTTTATTTCAATATTACAATTACCATTTACCATCCTTTTACATGTAAAATATATTCTAATGCAATATATGTTTTTTATATAATACTGTAAATTCTCAAGAATTCTCAAGAGTACTTGAGAATCGATCAGAACAACAAAAGAATATAACTTAAATTTTATTAAATGCATACATAAATTACTATTCAAAATTTTAAAAAATTTATTATCACAAGTTTCATATAGAATAAATTTATTTTTTCAATCCCACTATTATGTAAAAATTCCAACATTTGTTGTAATTTTTTGAAAAGAGCATATACTTAAAAACTCAAATAGGACACTGCATTTCTAATTTTTCAATTAATTTAAATAATAGTAACATATGTATATAAATGCACATTTTTCCACTTTTTTTTATAAATATACGCATTTTCCTTCGATTCTAATTAAAAATAAATATAAAGAAACTGTTTTTTCGGTAGTTAATAAATGCATTAGTCAGCTGTTTATGTGTAGAAACGTATTTAAGCATAATTATTTTTCGTTCTACTTTTTCTCATAAGATGTGATTTTTTACGTATATAAGTTTTGATTAACTTTATTAATCATGTATTAACTTCTATTAACTTTTTTTTTAATAACTTTTATTAATTATTACTACCTCCGAAAATAATGATTGTCTCAAAAAGATTTGACTCAGTAATATTCTTTAGACAATGCATATAATACCATATATGTGGTAAAAGTAAAAGTATCCACTTAAATAGTTTTTACAATTATTTCTTTTTACAAATAACAAAAACATAATGATACTTTTATATATTTCAAAACTTTTTTTTAAAATTATCTATATTTTTTACTATTTTCCTTTTACATGTAATATAAAAATAAAAGAAAATTAATAGCAAAATATATAATAGATCGCGAGTAGAATAGTATGCGTAGAAGCACCTATCTATATGCTACATTTGTATGCAGGTCATCATCTTAGTAATCAACATTTAAAGTAGTATAATCAAATGTATCGAGTAATAGAATATTTAGACTCTTACAAAGAGTCACAGTGTATAATTCTGATAGTATTATTTAGCACCTTAAATGTTTACTTAAGCAAAAACTTCAAAATTTATGTAAAATTCAGTAAATTTTAAGAATATATGAAAAGTAATGAATAAAACATTGACAGAAATTATGTGTAAAATGAAATGATGATTATAATTATTAATTTAATTAATATATAAACACTAATTAAACTATACTAATTGCATAATATCATTATAAAATTTAATCTTTAGAAAAACAAATGTCGATAAAAATCAATAAATCGAGCAATATATTTTATTGTAGATTAAGTGTTGCTTCGATAGTGTAAGTGAGCGATATCTTTGTTGTGCACATTAATTGCCAAAATTAAGGACGATTAGCTAAGATGGACCGTTGGAGTGAGGATAAGGCGCAGTAAAATTCTAGCTTTGGGTTAGTAATTCCTTTTTAAAGATGGAGTTTCGAGGGAGACGGTGAACAGGATGTTCCCGTGTATGCTGATGCTGGCAAGAGAAAGGGACAATCAACAAACGCAACATAGCTTACACCGAGAATTCGGCATCACGGAAGCGTGACTAGGAGGTCAATCCAATATCGTTGCCTGAACATGTTCATCTTTGTCGAGTGGGACGCCCGAGGAATGTTAAACAATAGCATCCGTATTGACTCGGTTCTCCTCGTGGTGGCCATGTGTAAAGATCTTTATAGAGGAAACCACAAATGTACCAGCGGCAACCAGTGGAAAATAGAATCTCACGCGCGGATCATCAGCTCTGCACTGCCCATTTGGTGTGGTTGCACTCACTGAGAACTGCGAGTGAAGTGAACAGAGTATTTGCAAGTGCGCTCCGTTCCTCCTAACGGGACTGTGGAAAGCGAATGGCGCCTCTACACTTGCACTTCTCAAGGCCATAAAAATTCCATTACCAACAATAAAATAGTGTATCGGCTGGCCAAAAAAATTAGAATAATGTGCCGTATTAAATTTTAACTATTATTTCACATTGTTACCTCATGTCTTTTACAAAAATAGGTCATGCAAAATTTACTCAATTATTGTTATTACAAACAGACAAAATTAAAGCGCTAAACAATTATGTCGAATTATGTAAGAAAACGAATATGTAACATTGGTAACGGGATAGTTTGGATCCAATGAGCTATAGGTTGAATAAACCTTGTCTTTTATTCAACTTGCACCTACTTCCATCAATCAAACATCGAAGGTGCTTCTTATCAGATTTCACATATTTTTACGCGTAATTAATTATCTAAATTCAAAGATTATATTATATTTTAATGTAATAGTTCGAAAAGTTAAACTGATTATTTATTCGTAAATATAAAGAACTTATATATTTAAAGTTTCACATACATAAATTCCATATAAAATATGAAATATAAAATGAATAAGTAAATAATTTTAATAATTTTCTATTAATAAATAATTAAACGATAAAGGTAATGCACGTAATATGTATATATGTTAATTAATTTATATAATGTACATTATATAAATTAATTGTTACCAGTACTTTACTCAATTTACGATATCAATACATCTACATAAAAGATATTTCGAATTTATCTTTTATATTAAATTTTTTAAAGGATATAAAGTTTAGGTGCATCTTTAGGTGCAACATTATATTAAAATATGTATTCAAAAATTAATATTAAAAAGGGTGATACCCAATATGCTATTATTAGTTGAAATTTATCAATCACAATGATTTAGTTATAATATTTAATCTCATTCGAAATCGCAAAAACTTTCTTCTGTTTTAGCCCATCCACTGAAAGTGATTCAGACTTACCATTAAATAAGAAAATTAGATATGAACAGATGTAGTAATCTAAAAAAAATATCTATAATATGTTTGAAACCTTTGAACCTTTATTACTAATAATATTATTTGGTATATTAAGAATCACAAATTTCTTGCATTCTAATTTATTTATCATATTATTAAAGTAAGTAAGTAATATTTATATTCTTTTAATTTTACAATCAATGTATGTATTATGTTTCAGTTTTTAAATATAAGTAACGAAAAAATTTAAGTATATAGAAAATAGTCAACTGGAATTAATTTATTATATAATTCATTGGAGCATCTATTTCTTTTTACATAATCAATTAATAATTTTTTTAACATAAATAAATATGATTTATTATATTTAGAAACAACAAAATTATTTTATAACTATTTATTAAAACATATTATACTATCATATTACTTGCATTTCTAATGTATGAAATACACCAGAAAGTTTAATGTTAAAACATAAAAGATACATAAAACGGATAAAAATAAAAATATAGATTTTTGAACAGATAATAATAGAAGATATTTTAATATTTTTAGTTATATGAATTTAATTAATATAACTATGGATCTTATTATGAATTATATTAAATTATTATGAAATATATTTCTATTAATATTTAAGTAATATTTATATCTAGACTTTTTAATTTATTTCCTAATTTTCTGTATTTATAAAATTATTTATAAATTAAAGTTTATATGACTTTCATTGAAATAATTTGATATTAAAATAATTTAATATTTATGAAAGTTTAGGATTATATTTAATTATTTTTTTTTAATATAAGTAAATTAAATTATACATACAATATTTATGATTTTCAATATTTGAGCTTTATATATTTAAATATTATTTTCAATATTAATAGTAATATCACACATAAATTATATATTAAGTAACCTTTTTACAAAAATTTAATTTACATAAAATAATTTATGCTATAATTAAAAAATCAGTTTATTAAACACATTAATTTGATAAATGTAAATTAAAAATATAAATATATCTCAAATATAATAAAATAAAAAAATTACTAGAAAAAAAGAAATAGTAAGAGATAAATTGATAACAAAAAAAAATAGTTAATAATTATATTGTTATGCGCAATATGTTTTTAAATCCTTTTTCATTATTTTCTCTTTTATAAAAATAATACTTAATAAATAGAAAAGTAAAAGTTAAACTAAATGTACGTAAAAAATAAAAATAATAATACGATACGACTCGGAACTTACAAAAGAAATAAAAAAAAACAAGTTCGTCTTTGTATGAAAAGAAGTATATATTTGAAAGTTTGGAATTCGGTAATTAATAGTTAAAGATGATGCATTTCAGATAAAGAACTTCTGATTATTTCAAATAATTAGTGAAATAAGTGTGAAAGGTTTTTTTAAGGGTTTGCTAATAATAATTAAATATTTATTATATTTAATATTGAGTATTTTTGTACAGAATCGAAAACAGTAAATACTAAAATGAGATAAATAATCTAAAGTATTTTTATAACATAAAATTTTTAATTAATATCATATTTCCAATAGGAATTTTATCTAGTATCAAAGAAATAATTTTTATTTTCTTGTAGCTCTTTACACATGCAAGCGTTTTCGAATTGTATTTTTATACGTCATTCTTATAACTCTCGAACTATATTTTTACAGAAAATTTATTTTATTATAACATTAAGTAAGTTAGCATTTATAGGAATTTATAACGAATAGTTTTTTTCTCGAATTTTAATGCCAGTAAAATGAAGGAACTTTTTTTAATAAAGATTTTATGAACTTTTACGAAATTTAAAAAATAACTTTTTTTTTAAATGGTAATAAAAAATTGAATTATTTTATGCAATCAACATTTTACTTTATATCTATATCTGTAATATTATGGTTTCCGGACTACAATGAGATTTGTACGAAAAAGAAAAGAAAAAAATAAAGTGTCTGAAAAAGAGGACCTTGACCTGACATCGATCCGTTACATGCCAATACTCAATGTAAGTGGAGTTCACTCTCACCGACAACGTTTACACTAGAGGATCGAGGAAAGTGTCCCGGCGATGATATATATACTGTAGTCAGGAGTTATCACAATAATTCATAAAATCTCAATAAATTGACGTTCTTAATAATATTTCTTTCAAATGCTGTGGAAGACATTATTTAGTCTTATTTTTGCAGCTTTATTAATTATTATATTTACGGATTGAATTATTTCTTACGAAGATAAAGTGATGATTGTATTCGTGTATTTGTAACTACATCAAACACTACTGTGAGAATAAAATATTTTTAAATTACTATAAAAATAATTAAATAAATAATTTTCAATGAGTTAATAAATTGTATAAGAATTATCCATAATATTAATAAGTATAAATAAAGATTTAATTAAGACATTATTCTGAAAATTCCTTTTCCCTAAATTTCTTTTTTTCCATTATTTAAACGATCTAAGTGTCTCGAAGTTGTATTTTGGCTATTTATATACGACGCTCATTATTCCATTTCAATTATTAGGCCTCGTATCATTAGCTGTCCATTTTCTCTCTAAACAGATAAATCTATTCTCTTCTTAGAATCTTTCTTAAGTTCCTTTCAGACTTTAAGCTTTCACCTACAGTTTTAATATATTTCTTGCCGACACAATACATAATAGATGTCAATTTATGTATGTATGCATGTATAATTGCTCAATATATAAACGACCAATCTCGCTCTCAATAAACCCGAAGATCTTCACTTTTCAAGTCATAAAAATTTACACATTCTCTCAAAATAATTAAAATTCAATTATATTGAAGCTAACCATCGATACACTTTCGTATTTGTTGTTTGAATACCGATTTGCATTTTTTGCATCATGGGCTGCCATACGAATCAGATAGCATTATACATACGATAAACAACGTATAACATTATACAAACGATAAACTTATAAGGCGTTGTCTTATAAGTTATGCGTGGTTCTATTAAAGTATTGGAGGTTCGGTGCTCTTCTTGAGCATTAGACACTACTATCTATTATTTAAATTAGCATTGTTTGATGTCGGTATACAAAGATTTTTTTCTCTTCCATAATGATGGACTATTCAAATATATGATTTATAAACCACTTTTCATTTACGAAGCTAATACAAGTCATCGAACAGCATAAAATAACGAAAATAAAACATTTTTTAAATAGAATCTATTATACAAGCTTTTATATTGACCTAATAAGTATCGATACTTTATTTCTATATATTATTATATATATTTTAAGTATACAAGAAGTAAAATTATTTGGTTGATGTCTAATAATTTATCGCCAGATTATTGAATATGTAGTCTAATTCTACTTACAGTTTTTGAATTTTTCTTTAAATATATATTCCTTCTTAAAATTTTAATTATATAAGTAAATTGAAATGTATCCGAAATTGTCGACATTTCTTTTAATGTGCATTTGGCTAATTAAAACAATATCAAGATCTCAGTATTCTGAAGGTATTTAATAAAAAATTTTTACTGAAGTACAAATGCCTGTTATATATATACTTGCTGATGATACAGCACAGAGAGCGAACGATTCCAAGACTTTGGGGTCAGGCATGAGGTGCGGCCACTGAAGACATCTTTCTCCTCTTTCTCTTTCTCTCTCTCTCTCGCTCTATTTTATTCTCATTTTATCTCTCTTACTTTTTTGATGTCATGCTCTCAACTACTCAGTGCTGATATATGCGCGTGTATATGGCTGTTCACCTCTTATTCGCTTATACCCGAAGCACACATTCCTCCACAAAACCGTTAAACGCACTTCTCCGGGTCTTTGGAATACATTAATTTCCAATCCGGTCGATTTTTATTTTACTCTCTTTTATATATTTCCTTTTTTTTCAATTTTCTTATTTCATGCCTGAACGTATACACACCATTATGAAGATGTTACCCTGAAACAATATGAATTAATATTGGTTTGCATGTAATCAAAGGTAAAATTTTGCAAATTTACCTGTCAATTTAAAAATGGTAGTTGAAATTTAATTTATTAGAAAATGAATCATTATATTTGATTTAACTGAATTTGTTTAAATTTAATATTGTAAATACTTTGAAAAATCTATTTTTTATCTACTACCTCTATTATATTATGTTATTAACTAATAAACGTAGATTTTCTTAAATAAATTTATTATAATTAGTTGTTAAATAAAAATTAAAATTTTTTGGTAATTTTTTTAACCTTTTTATTACTTCTTTATATCCTAATACATGCCATATAAGTTTGAGATTTATATCATTTGAATGCATATACATTGAAAAATTTTTGTTGCAAGAACACAAAATTGTTTCTAATTAAAATATTATGAATTTTTTTTCTGCTATTTCTAACAAAATAATTCAATTAAAAATTTTACGTCTTCCAAAATAGTTTTGATTCAATTATATATTTAATATTAATATATTATAATCAATCTTATGTAACCGTGCGTATGAATATAATTTTTATTTACATGCTTCGTAAAGGTTCTTATTTATGGTTTTAATGTAAGACTTAAATCAACAATCACTACACTATTTAAATATAGTTCACTTTTTTTACTTACTTATAGACTGTCGTACTATTTATAGACATAATTATTTACAGAAGAATTTTCTTATTCTGTTACACATGTCTCATTTTAATCATTTATTTATTTGTAAATAAATTATAATATGATAAAATATCAGTACTAAAAATAATTGATTTTAAAAATAAATAAAGGTATTATTTCAGAAAATAATTTTTAATTAAATAAAAAAATTTTAATGATACACTAGGTTATAAATCTAGTTATAATATTAATGATTGAATATGTTAGTCGTATGTTGTTTGGTCCTTTTGTCCGTTAAATTAGATTCCTAAAAGTATGCTTTATTCACACAAAAGTAGTTTATAAAATTTTTAAAATTAATTAAATGATTTTATGATAAATAAATAAGGAAAATTAAGAATTTTGATATTTCTTACTAAATTACATACAATATGCAGTAATAATCCATAAAATATTACGAGAATTTTATTCTATTTATTTTAACAATTAAATTATATATATTTCTTTCATTTTGTCTTTAATATAAAAATACTTAAAGATAATTGTTGTTCAATAATTTTTCTGTGTAAAATATTTTATTAAAATACTAACACAGAAATATAATAAATGATCCTCGATAAATTAAAAAAGTTAATTCAATGATAATAAAATCGATCATACGATTATTTATATATGAATAAAGTTACTCAGTAAAGTTTATTATACAATAATATGCTGCATAAAAAAAAAATTACTAAAAAGTTACAGAAATATCCTTATAAATTTTTAAGACTACGTAATACACATTTTTATTCGTGGTGATTTAATTTAATATCCAAATATAAAAAACTTCAAGCTGTGCATATAGGATCACATAAATATATTTTGAGATACAAAAAGGAATATAGTGTACAATAAAAGCTAAGTTTAAATGATTTTGAAAATATTATTTATTAATCGTTTATATAAAAATAAAAACATTTCACATTAAGGTAATTCTCATTTAATCTTAATTAAAATCAATTTCAATTGCATTTTGAACACATATATGTATCAATAGAAATTGTTTGATAGAATTTATTACATTTAAAGTAGATTAAATAATCAATTTTATAGACAAATCTTTTATCTACTTTTTTTTTACATATTAATAATAAGATGATGATACTGTTAATTATTATATACATATTACTAATTCACAATATTTATATTTAATAATCGTAATATTTGATTGGAAAATATGATATATTTTTTATAATAATATATACATATTAAATATGAATAAAGATATTGTCTAATAAATTTTAATTGTTATATTAAATTATATATATTAAGAATTATATCGTCTTTATATATTATATAATTTCATTATCATTATTTTTTATACAGATTCTACGGTTACAAAAATAAATCTTTCTCTAATAAAATATGATAAATTGAAGAACAAAAAAAGATAATAACTTTATAAAATTAAGTTGATATCGATTTATTTATATCCTGAATACTGAAATTTTTGAAAAACCTTTAATTTTTATTTAAATAAGTTAAAGCAATAAATACATTATAATCATATAGTAATATGTTTCTATTGTATATTATAAAAAAAATTAAAATATTATAAAAAAGCATAATTCATAACATCTCATACTTTTATGAATGTAAAACCTAAAGAATATAGAAAATTATTTTAGCTGAAAATTTTTGTTGTTTTTTGTATAAACTAATCCTTTAATTAAATTAATTAAATAATTAGTTGGCTATTAAAAAAAGATACAAAATATTAAAATGAATTCTTTACATATGATAATAACTGAACATAATTCAATGTATAACAATTCATAAGTAATAATAATATATTAAATATTACCTGAATAAATTAATTAAAAGATTAAATTGCTTTTTAATTATTAAAAAAAATTTTTAATTGGTTTATTAGTAGAAATATCAAAAGGACGATGTATGAAGATTTATAAAATATTCAATAGATATAAATATACGTACTAATTTGATAAAAATTTATTAAATTAAGTAAATAAACAGATGTTATGTGAAGTAATGCATAAATTTTGAATCATAATAAAGATATAAAGAATGAAATAAAAATTTCATATAAAAAAACTATTAGAGATTGAAGAAAAAAAATTTGGAAAGCTAATATTTGTAAATTAAAGTTTAAAATCTCAAAAATTATTATAAAGTTAACTAATAAAATATTATTACTATACTTTGTATATTTGAAAAAAAATTATGCGATATAAGAAAAAATACATTAATCACGTTCATTTAATCTATTGTTATTAATATAATTTATAACAAAAATTTTTATAAAAAGAGTATTTGCAATTGAAATAATCTGATGGCTTGACATATCCTCCAATACTATATACATTATCATAAAATATATAAATTTATTACTATCAATGTTATGTTATATGAGTCTATAAAAATATAGCTTAAGTTTGTTTGAAAAATCAAAGTTGTTAATTAATTTATAATTTGTTCTTTTTCAAGACAAAATTATAGACATTAAAATAAAATAGTTTAAAGACATTTAATGTTGCAATATAATTTTATTCTACATATCAAACAAATTTATTAAGGATCAGAATCAATTGATTATGAAGTTTATAGTAGTAAAAATGCATTTGCGAACTTAACAGTATTAATTTTTGATCATATCATTTAAAAATATTTTTATTGTAATAGATACATATATTTTTATCCTTACCGTAATATAACATTAAATGACATGTTATATATATATAATTAATTTCATTTTATTAAGCAATGAAAGGTACATTTTAAGCATTATAAATTATTAAGATAATATTGAAATAATAATATATTTGATATTTATTACATGTCAATATGTGATAATCAATTTAACATGTCGTTACTCTTGTAGTTTTGTAAATCTGTGCTTTATACTTGCTTCCCTATTGACATTCTGAAATTTGTAAGCATAAGCAATTATAATGATTAACTATGAAATGTTCATTAGTTATAGTTTTTACAGAAAAAAAGATAACAGTTCGCAGAGCCTTTTTAATTGATATTTAATAAGAGAATTAAATTGAAAATTTTTATCTTTTTGTAAGTTTAAACATAATTAATATGATTAATATAAGAAATTTATTATTACTAGAATATGTAAACATATGATATAAAAGTCAAACTTAAAAACTCTTTAAAAAAAGAAGAATTTTTATGTAAAAAAAAAAAAAAAAAAAAAAAAAATAATAATAATAAGAAAATTATGAACTGTGATAAAAATTGTCAAGGATTAAAGTTCTGAGTATGGTTTAATTTATATGTTATATACATACAAACAAATATATTATTAAAAATATTTTTTTGAATATTTTCTGCTGTACAAGTTACATTTTTTTCTCCATATACGTTCATGTTTGACATTCCAGAGCTATTCATACATTAGAATGAATTAGATTTGAATCGATATACGTAATAATTTTTTAATATTTTATATAAATTCAAACGCAGTTACATATATACATAAAAACACACACACAAGTAAGGTTAGAAGCTCGAGAATTTACGCATATATTTTTTTAATACATATGTATTTTTTTATGGTATCATATGTAAATTTCATAAATGTGGATATTTTAAAATAAAAACTGAAATCGACTGAATTTTGTATTTACATATTTAATAGATTATAATATAATTAAAGAAATACAGCGATTTCATTTTAAGAATTTAAAAATAATTAATTATTAAAAGCGTACTTAGTGCAAATAAATCAATAATTAAGAGAAACTAAACAATTTAGACAATAAAATAATTTTTTTCAATTCATTTTAGTTTAATGTAAGAAATATTATTTAAAAATTAAAATAAAAAAAAATCAATTAATTAGAACGTTATTTTTATATAAATTGTTTTAAAAATAGCTAAAATACTTGGATAAATACATTATTTATTATATAATCATTTTTATTTACTAATATTTGAGGTTCACACATTTTTCTTGCACATAATAGTAAAATAGATTAGACATATACTTATAAAGATAGTGGATCCGCTTACCTCTTCATAGATAATTTTATATAGTACGATTGTGAGATATATTAAAACGTTTAATTTTTTAACATAAAGTATAACATAATAATACTCATAATGTTAATCAAATTACTACAAATGTTCACATATTAATATAAACTAAACATTAACCATTTGTTTGATTGCGAAGATAAACAATAATGATAAAATACATGTAATTCCTCAATAATAAGGTTTACTCTTAATAATTCAATATTTCGTCAATATAATATTAAGTGAAATGAATATTTTCGTATCTAAAACAAATTTTTTATTTTATACAAATATGAAGATTGTAATTTAATGTATTGTGCACTTGATATGCTTAATATACTTGATTAATTTATAATTTGTAAACATATAAAAACCATGTGAATATTTTTCATAAATTAGTAGACTATTATTTATATATCTTATATCTAACATTTGTTACATTTGTCGTGACAAGAGAAATTTTTGTAAAAAACATACGCTCTATTAAAAAATACCAATTTACTTTCAATTTGTTCATAAATATATTATTTCTAATTAATAGTTTTTAGTATAATATTAATAATTTATTAGTTATTATAGTATGTTAGTAATAATTTCTGGTAAATTAAAAAAAAAATCATAAAAAAAATTGTGGAATAAAAAGTTTAAAAACAGTTTTTTTCAACAATATTTATTATTTATTGTCAAAAATTTATAATAAATTATCTATTAATGCTTTTCTATTATTATTAGTATAGACCTAATATAAAAAATTATGATCTATTCTGTAGTGCTGACAGTATTTTATTTTTATTAATTAAATATTCTAAAAATGTTATGTGATTATTACTGTGATTTATTTTACAGTAAAATTAAGTAAATGCATTAAACATTTGTAGTATATTCATCTTTACAAGGTTTTAGTAACTTTTTCTAGTATCTACATATATTTAGTAAAACGATATTTCTTCATAGGTAAGCAGTCTGTAATTCATGAATGAAGATTCATATTATTATTATTAAATAATAATTTTTAATTGTAGCGAAATTAATTAATAAAATTTTTTAATTAAAATTAAAAATTAGAAATTGAATAATAATATATATACATGTATATATTAAAAAAATTTTTTGAAATGATAATTGAAAAGTGAATTAATTAATTATTTAGCGTATAGATTATAGTATCGTTAAATAAAATGAGAACTGATGAATGAAAAATGTTAATAATATGTAGCATAACAGTTTCTCTAAAAATGAACTTTAGATCAGCGATGAGCTCCGTCGATATCTTCTTACCTTTTTTTTCTTTTTGAATGACAACGAGCTTCAGGAGAAGTAAAAAAAGAGTGACGAATGTTATACCGCACACATGAAAGAAGTGAAAAGTGAACGGAGAGAGAAAGAAAGTAATAACGAAGGAAAACCAATGGGTTTCTTGTGTATAATACACTATTATGGGTGGGCATATTACCGACCAAGTAACGAATGACCAGTGCTTCGGTATGGTGACATGAAGAAGACATGCATACATGCTTATATGAGTGTATGCGAACTCACTTGGACTTCCGAGAGAACCAATAAGCAGCTGCTGATATGGTGGGGGCCATCAAAATTTCAAAAACGTACGCGGGCCCCTTTCGCGCTTGGGGATAAAAGCCAGCATCGTGATTCTTTCGGTCAGTCCCGATACGATCATCGTCGTTCGAATATCTGAAGTTGTAGACTTACTCTTGAGAAATAAGAAAAAAGCGCAGTAAAGGTGTAGCTTCGAAACCGGATATACATTTGGTGAAGTTTTGGAAAGTCGAACGGTGTGTGATCGTAAGTGAGATCATACGAATTGATAAAATCCGTAAAAGATGCTGAGATTCGCAGTAGTTTGCGCCCTTCTGGTAGCCGGTACCCTTGCAGCTCCAGCGCAAGAGGAGCAAGTACCCTCATTGATCGAACAAGCCTATAACATATACAGCTCCTGTACAGCGGAACAAAACTTGGCTGTTTGTCTGAAGCTGAAAGCACTGGGAATTGTTGACAGAGTTGCTAGATCGAGTGAAATTGACATTGTCGATGGATTCAAAATTGTACAAACGGAAGATGCCAAGAGCAGGTAAAGCTGAATTTCTTCTTTCTTCTTTTTCCTCCTCCTCCTCTTCTTCTTCTTCTTCTTCTTCTTCTTCTGCTTCTTCTTCTTCTTCTTCTTCTTCTTCTTCTTCTTCTTCTTCTTCTTCTTCTTTTTTATTCGTTAAAACCATACTGCTGTATATTATTGTAAAAAAATAACTCATCATCTTTCTTCATTTAAACTATTTATTATATGTAATTTATTGCAATTTTTAATAATTAAATGCTTATAAATAAAAAAAAACATTAAAATTTAATATAAATTTTTCATAATTTGTAAAGATATATTCTTATTATATTCATTGTAATAATTATAAATTATTGTTCTTAATAATCTTATTAATATTAAAAATTTTTTCGTAATTTAATTTCGGGCACAAGTTATTGCATTTATATTTTTTGAAAACAATAGAGTATATGTTTCAACAGAGGATGAGGATGCATTTGTATATAGGATGAATAAAAAAAAAATCGTATGCCAATGTGCGACGTCTACATTTTTTAATTGTATTATTAATTGCAACCAACTTTTTCATTATTTTAGTCGTGCTGACAATGCAAGGTCACTCAATGACATTGAGGCATCTCTCCCGACTGAAGTTGAAGCCAGAGAAACTGCAGTTGATGAAGCACTCGTTGATAGGGTAGCTAAATTCCTGTCTACGCACACTGTTGAGCTTAGCTTACCCGAGGAAGTATCGCGCTCTTTCGATGAAGGTACAATAAATTTTTACGATATCTTTTATATTAATTAATTAAAAAAAAAATTATATTTCAATTAAGCATCCTTTTAAGATATTAGCAATTTATCACCAGTATTAATTAAAAATTTGTAAACAATTTTAAATACTCATACCGACAATCATACTCATAAAATATGATAAAAAGCAAAAATTTATATATTTCTATTTGTTACAGCACGTGGAAAGAAAAAGAAGATTGTAAAATCTCTTTTGCCCATTCTTCTCTTATTGAAATTGAAAGCAGCAGCTTTAATTCCAATTGCACTTGGAGGTCTGGCGCTTCTTGCGTTCAAAGCTCTTGTGATTGGTAAAATCGCTCTTATTATTAGTGCCGTAATTGCACTCCAGAAACTTCTTGGCAACAAACATCAAAGTTATGAAGTTGTCGCTCACGAAGTCCCACATCATCACGAGGAACACCATGGAAGTGGTTGGGCTCGATCTTTTGACCTTGCATACAATGCCTACAAACCTACTTCAAACTAATGGAAAATATATAATCATCGTCTCATAGAAGTCTTACCTATCTAATTCAAACTTTTGCACTATTATGTGGTGACAAATATTATTGAGATACTAATCAATACTGTCCCATATGACTATTCTGGTAAATCCTTGAATATTTTTCTCAAATTATAATACTTAAAATTTTTGTTCTGTTTAATCTTCTGCAAGTCAACTTAATCAAAAATATTGATGACAAAAACGTTAATGACGATGACAACGATAAATAAGAGCACCAATTATCAGGTAAAAAATAAAGAAAATAATGATAATAATATTACTTCGATGATGAACTTGATTTATCACGTATTATGGAATTGAAATTCGGAAGTCAATTTCTGAAACTAATATGAAGGATTTCTTATCGTTATTATTCAAATACTGGTTTTCTTCATTTTTTTGATAAGTAAATAATAATACACAAATCAGGAAGTTATTTAAAGTTGACAAGTTTTTTTATTATTAAAAATTTTGTATTATTTTCAAAAAGATACATTATTTTATTATCAGATGAAAAAAAAATGAACAGTTTGAAAATTATGTGAAATTCAGATCGAAGTATCACGTCACACACTTGCTGCCACACATCATTTTTGCAGAATCTACAAAGTCATTCCGTGTTGAACACGACTAGTGCGATTGATCCTTAGTCAACATTCATACGAAAATACAAACCATAGAGATTATTATTGTACAATAATTATTTATTTTTAAACCGGATTTGAAAGAACCGGATTAATGTTGTA
The DNA here is from genome assembly GCA_018907245.1 of Eupristina koningsbergeri. NCBI lineage: Eukaryota > Metazoa > Arthropoda > Insecta > Hymenoptera > Agaonidae > Eupristina > Eupristina koningsbergeri. The sequence continues at coordinate 225,822 of JACCHV010002777.1, read as the reverse complement.
ACTTATACTTTATTTATAAATAAATCCTTACATTTTTATTATAAAAGTTTATTTTTTTATTGTTTATCATTATTTTTATTTACGTATCATTTATAAACAATTATCAATTAAATTATGTATATTTACATAATATCTCTTGTGAAGTTATAAAAAAAAATAATTTGTAGAATATATTAAATATAAATTTAAAAAAGTGAATTGAGATATTTTAACTGAACAGAAATTAAAAAAAGGTACATATTTGGATTACAATTAAAGGATAAAAATTTAGAAATCTTTAACTATTTACATAAATTATAATTTAAAAAAAAAATAATATAAACACTTTCTAAATTTATTGATATGATTATTTAAATTCAACAAGCATTATACTGTATTATATTATTTAATAAATCTGAAATTCTAAATATATTACATTTAAAAAATTTTTAAATTACATACAAGGATTAAATTTTATATTTCATAATAATTAAGTTTATTAGTTAAATTTTTATTATTAAAATTTGAATTAATAATTAAATAATAATACTTATTAATTAATAATTATATTATAAATAAAAAAATACTAGAATCAAAGGCATTAAAATAATTTTATTGATACTATAAGATTAAAAATGTTTAAATATTTGATATATCTATTAATATATAAAATATAATGAATTACTTTAATATTATTTTATTTTCATTATATTAATATTTTTTAAATATAATCTATTTCAAAGTTAAAAGTAATCACAAATTAATTTAATAAAAAAAAAAAAAATTTTTATAAGCAATAAATTTATTTAGGAATAACAATGAAAGTACAAAAAATCTTACACATTAATGAGTTGATATTTAAAAAATTTTTTTAACATCATACTAATGATTATAAAAATCGGTAAATATATTATTATTAGTTATGGTTCCTAGCATAAGAATATTGTTTCCATTATTCATAATTATCAATAATATTTTAAAGAATATTCTGACAAAATTTGCAATTTTATTTAGTAACAATTATTTTTTAGAGCATGCCTTTTAATAAAAAAATTGATTTTTATTTAGAAAATAAGAGTATATGTATAAAATATTAGTTGAATTATACGTAATATAAATATAAATTATATAAAAACTATAACGTCTATTAAAAATAATAAATTTTATTAGAAATAAAAATAAAAATCGTTATGCCAGTCAAAACTAAAAAGAAAGTACAATCATTAATTTCCTGTACGGACTTCCATTCTCTTTACTAACTAGTGTCAAGTTCGAGGTCATTGTAATACCAGTTTCATTCGTTTCTTATGAATGAATGTCAAGGCAAGATTATACTTAATTAAGTAGTTTAATATTCTTTCGATTCAGTTTTAAAGTAAAAGTTTCTTTTCGATATATATTTATTAGTCTTTCGTTCTGGAATTTTAATTATTTTAATTATTTTCACAGTTATTACATTTTTCTCGACCGATCATTATTGGAATAATCTCGCAATTTCATGTTTAATTATTATTTTGTTATGATATATTTATTGGGTATTGTAAACAATTTCGTATTACTACTTTATTATGGTTAAAGAATAAAAGTTCAAAGTTAAAGTTTATTATTTAATGTTTTCTTAATTGTTACACCAACATGGAAAACGAAATTTAAGAGAGTACTAATGATTTTCGCAGAAATTTTAAAAGTAAATATTTACAGTCATTAATCTTTATATCTATTTTATGAATAACTAAAAAAACTATAGAAAATACTTTAATCAATATAGATGTAATTTATAAGATATTCTAATATAGAGTTCCATTGACTAAATATTGAAAAATAATGCATATATAATAATTTTTAATTCAATACTTATACTGTTAAACAAAATTATATTAAAATTTATATTAATTTTATACTTATATCCACAAAATCTAGAATAATCTAAAAAATACATTTCACGTACAACTTTCCAAATTTAATAGCATCCTTGCAGGTATAACATATGAGTATTAAATCATTATAATTTAATTTTTTAATTGCAGTACATAACATTTTTTTTTTATAAAATAAAATATTTTTTAATATATATTTGAAACAAATTGAAACGATCTACTTAAAATGATTATTTTTTAATATCTTAAGTTTGTGATGATATTGAAAATTATATTAACATCAATAGTTAACTTAAAAAATCTTTATTTTTTTAAAATAAAAAATCAATAAGAATTTTATTTATTAAGTACTACCTAATAATTCAATATCTATTTTTTATATCTTCTTTAAATTTAAAAAAATGAAATTTTGAATTTTAAAAAATTATATTAAAAGCTGTATAAAATTATGAATTAAAAATTTATAATTATTTATGCATTTATAAATGTTCATATTGTAATAAAATGTAGTTTCCAACTAGCTTTTTATGCAATTCAAAATGATTTCAATCGAATGTAAATTTAATTACAATAATTAATTCATCCAAATTATTTAATAGTAATATATGTAATTAGAAACATGATATTGAATTAGTTGATTGAAAAATAAATAATAAAAATTAAATAATAAGACGATGAAAATAATTAAAAATATAAAAAAAATTAATTATAACCTAGTAAACATATTAATAGTTTAATAAATATAATGATTGAATATAATAATTGTATATGCACTATGAGAGATAAATTTTTATTACAATTAGAAATCACGAAATATGATATAATCCAAAATCTATTATTATTTATTTTGTTTAATATTTTAAGTATTTTTTATTTTTATTATAAATATTATAAATAGTATATATAGGAAAATAGTAAAATAATTTTTTTCAAATATTTATTTTAAAAATATAGTTATGATTAAACATATACTAAATAATACGTTCTCGTTATAGCTATAATCAATATCATACTATAAGGATCTACATCATAAAATTATATTGAGTAAAAATTGTGTAAAGATATATAATTACGTATATCATTTAGTAAACTTTAGCATTCTAATTGATTTGAAACAATTTATAAACAATAAATTAAAATATTTATGGATTCAAGTTTAGATTAGAAAATAAGTTTAGATTTAAATAATAAAACAGAAGTTCAAACATTCACATATCGAAAAGAAAGTTACAAGAATGATAGTAAAACTAAACGATAGAATTGGTACAGAATATTTACAATACATATTTATAAGCAAGACATTAACAATCTTTTTTAGAAAATCAAATATTTTTTTAATAATTCTCAGGAAAAAAAAAATTGATTTTCATTCATTCTATAGTTGTTGAGTTGATTATGATAAAAATATTTGAATTGTGTGAAATTCATAAGATAAAAAAAATGCTAAATTAAAATTGAATAATTAAAAAGTAGTAATAAATTTAAAAATAAATGATAAAAAAAATATTAAATATTCTTAAATTAGTTAAACATAAACTACAAAAATGAATAAAATGAAATACAACTATAAATTTTAAATACTCTATTCTGTATACTATACTTTCTCTCTTTTTCTTTCTCTTTCTTTCTCTCTCCGTTCAGTTTCACTTCTTTCATGTGTGCGGTATAACATTTATCACTTTTTTTTTATTTCTTCTGAAGCTCGCTGTTTAAATAGTTTTATTATAACTGTAATTTTACTAAGTTGTTAGTAATTATTAGATTGTTTGAATTTAAAAACTAATTAAAATTAAAAATAAAGGTTATTTCAATTTATATTTATATAAGTAGGATGCAGATGATATAGATACCTAGAAGTATATCTAAAAAGTTCTAAATACTCTCTTTAATATTGCTATATAACCATGAATACCTTTAATTATATGGAGTAATGTTTTCTAACTCAAATAAACATACAATTATCAATCGTAATCGTAATAGTGATTGTTTAGTATTACTTATTTCAAATTTCAATTCTTTTTTCATTACTTACCATTTTTTAGACGTAGTTTCCAAATTTATAAATAATGTTCTTGATCCTTTTTTTTATCACCTGATAAAATTTCCAAAGTTTCTTCAATGTATTTAAAAGTCATTCATGAATAGTTCTATTTTTTGGTTTCTGAACTTTCTTTTTAGTTTTTTCTCCATTATTGCTATTATTCTGTTTTTCGTTTCGGTATCACTTGATTCTTCATCATCGTGGTTATTCATTTCAATCTTTTTTCATAAGAGCATTGCTTAATCTTTTAATCAATACAATTATTGTATTCTGACTGTAATTGGAAATTATATGCTTAAAACTGTTCTAGCTTTCATCATTCCTAAGAAGTAATCCAGTGCATTATCTCTCAGAGGAGACTTGTATTCATATTCAACGTGCATATTTAATATTTATAAGATTCAACATGAATAAAAAACTAGAATCAACAAAAATAAATATATTTGTTTCTCTCTTTATTTTGTTTATTGATTCCTTTAATTCTATACATTTTAGTTAGTCAGTATTAATATAAAAGTTATGTTTAAAATTTTTTTCTTAAATATAATAATACTTATGTATTAGAAGTGTTTAAATATATTTGAATCAAATTTCATATTCATTTGTATCAACTTTAATAAATAATTAAAAATAATTTTTTTTTTTTAATGAAAGGTTTTTGTTCTTGTACCAATGATGATATAAATCGATAATTAAATAATCATAAATTCTTATCATAATTTATCTTTTCCATTTAAAATTAAATTTTTAAAACTTTAAAAATACTTGTGATAATTAATCTTTTTCTAATAAGATCTTGTTTATTATATTTTTTTAATATGGCCAAAATAAATAAATATAATTCTTCTGTATTAGATATTTTTATGCTTAATTAGAAATGAAATACACTTTTAATATTTTTTATAATTTTATAATATATTTATTATTTAATTGGACCTATATACGCTAACATTATTCGAGTTTATACATAAAATTAAAATGAGCTTACTTATAATTAATTTAATAAATACAATGAATAAATATGTGGTCAAGAAATAATTAGCTTAATAAAAAAAAGAAAAAGAGAATAAAATTGTAATAAATTACGAATATCATATTTGTAATTGGTATAATATTAATGAAAGTTAATTTCAATGGTGAATAATGTATATTATTATTATCAGTTTTTTAAGAATTAATTGTAACAGAGATTCATTAGAATAATAACATATCAATAGTCATATTCATAATTATAACATATTCGGAACAATAAAATGTGAAAAAAACTTAAATAAAACAAAGTAAGTAGTGCAGTAAAAATAACTGAACTTGTGAAACATTAACATCATTTCTTGCTTACAATTTTTCTTCAGATATAACTGCGCTTTCATCGTGTTAAAAAAATTCAAAGTATTAATATTTGTATTAGCGTAATTTATTTTATATCATTCATTAAAGAATAACATTGTATGCATTATCAATTCCAATACATATAATATTATCATATATATATATATATATATACATAATAGTAAATTTATAATATATTAAAATATTAGTACTTATTTTGTTACTGAAACTATTATATCTAATTCAAACTATGTTATCTATGCATATCTGTATGTAGAAAATATAATATCTATAATAATTGTATAGATTTATTTATATAATATATAATATTTTATTTATATAAAACATAATAAATAATACTTTTACTGATTCAAAATATAATATAACAGAAATAAATTTTTTTAATTTGAATAAACAAATAACTAAACAAATATCTACTCAATAAATATTGCTTAGATAGTATTATATTTATAATAACCACTGATATTGTTCACATAAATTTCTCGTATTTTTTTAAAATGTCAATACAAAAATGATATTGATTAAATTATAGCATATATTTTTTATTTTTTAATACATTAAATTCATGTTATCAACTTACTTTTATTAATTATTAATAATAAACTTTTATTGCATTATTAATTATCTATTAAAAGATGTGCGGCGTACTAAATTTAAATAAACGCACAATACATAAATATATATAAATACATATGTGATAGTATACTTTATAATATCATTTCAACCTTAATTTTAAAGTCATTTTAATATGTACTTACTAAATAAATAATAATAAATAAGAATTAATAAAAATAAAATAATTATAAAATAATAATATATATTATTATTTTTAATTTATAATTACAAAATAGAATAAGAATATAATATAAAAAGAAAAGAAATAGAAAATTAGAGAGGAATTTATAAGTTATAAATTACAAAGGAGATGACCATGTATTAAGCAATATTTATAAGGAATTTCAAAGCTATGCATGGATGCAAACCACAGACCTAGTTTTCATGGATCCTAGATTACCAATGCGTAGTATAAAGCAATAATCATTATAAAGAAACATTAATTAATTTTTGAATATTCTTTACTATATTATATTATATTTTATAATTTACCTTATTTTATTATAAAAATATTTTTTATAAGAAAAATAAATTATTATTATACGATCTATCATTCGAGAGGTTCAAAATACAGAAAATTCTCCAAATATCGTAAATTTTTCTAAAATCGATAAAATTATATACTTATACCAAAATGTATATGTATATTTTATATCTATTCTTTACTATTATTTCTTTAACTTATATATACTTATTATTTAAGCGGAAAAAATTTATTAAGAGAATATTCTCCACTGTATATTTATTAATACTAAACACAGATATTTAAAAATTAAATCGCAATATAAAAATAATACAAACATGAACATAAAATATATTTAGGAAATTTGTTTAATCTATATGTATAAGTGAATACACAGATATTTAAAAGAATTTTTAAAAAATCAATTATAAAAAATTTTTTTTTTATATTTTATCTCATGTTTAAAAAATTTGTGTGATAATTTTATTTTATTAATATATTTCATACTTTTTTATATTATTCTCTTCAAATTTGTTTATGATGGCAGATTTTAAATCTTCTACGACTATTTCTACAATAATTGGAAAAATCTTTAGATGTTAAATAAATGTATTTATAATGGAGGGTGTTTTTTCAAATCCTTTAAATTAATTTTAAAAAAGGTATAAATAGTATAATTAATATCAAAAATGAAATTTTTGTAAATGAAGAGCAATTTAACTGAATTAAAAATTTTATTGATTAGTATAGTTCTTGTTGATGGTAAGTATTTAATTTAAAATTAGCTATCTTAATTTATAATAACTTTGAATAATTTGTTTTCATGTATTTCTTAATCGTAATAATTTAATATATTTTTTTTTTATAATGAGGTAGACAGAAAACAAAGTTGTTATAAAAAGTTGTCGACATTATTCAATTAAAATAAATTTCAGTCTAGATCGGATCTAATTCTAATTTAACACAAAATAAAAATTTTAAATTTATATACATGCATTAGTAAACTATTTATTTCATAGAATTAATAGTACATGTGTAAGTAGTTGCGGAACCTCTCATTTAACCATTGGAAAACCGATTTGTAATCTTGACAGCACTGACATAAATTGAAAATTAATTCAATATTATTGCTTTTCTTTGAATAATTTAAAGTAAATGTGTGGGACATCTCATAGAAGATCAACTTTACAGATTTATTTATTTACAATGTATAAATAAGTATTACAGACACAAGGGCTTCACGTATGAATAGCAGAAAAACGGTACATACATATTTAAGATTAATAAAATATTTTTTCAGTGATTCGCAAAAACTATTTATTAATTAAACATATACAGTAACTTTTTAACTTTCCATTTAAAGTTTTAATAGTTCAGATTATTACAGTAACAATTAATTGTAATATTTAAATATTATAGCAATAAATTAATTATAATAATTTAAAATAATCAATTGTCATTTTTTCAAATGAGGACAAAAAATAGAAAGTGCGAATTTTTAATTTAACATTTAAATAATTTTATTATTATAATATAATTCTAGATATATATATGTAAAAATAAATTTTAGTCGTCGTAAAGTAGTACAAGAAAAACCATTGTAAAAAACATTTTGAATAAAAGTTTAGTTGCATAAAAACTTAGTAATGAGTTGAATAGTAAGTTAAACAACTTAGGAATCCGTTTTTGAGCACAAAATTAAAAAAAAGATAATAACATACCGTATAAATAATTTTTAATCATTGAACTCAGGAATTTTATTGATTTTTTAAATGTTCTTTTACCTATTTTCACCCTTCAAATTTTCTTTTGCAATTCATTTTGCACATTCTTTGGAAAATCATATGCATCGTTCATAAATGAAAATGATTATTGTAGGTTCGTTTGGCAAGCAGGTCATTGGGATGCTTGACGCCTAGACTTTTCGCGAGCATTGTTTTGGTTGAGGGCTCCATGGCAGGGGAAAAGGAAGCATAAGATGTTAAATAGCGCATGTATACTTACTGCATAACGTAGCTTTGTAGTATAAAAGACTCGCACCTTAGAACCATCATTTTATTATTCAGTACAGCTGCATACCGGACGAATGAAGAGAAGGTAAAAAGTTCCTTCATTTTTAAATCTTTTACTGTTTAGTTGCATTATCAAGTGTAACTTTACTGAAGAATGGTGAAACGATTTTGGCTTCTCATGATCTTTGGACTCATGCTGAAATTAATTGAAGCCCGTATATTGAATAGTTCGGGACAATTATTCAACAAATGTAATAAAGACACCAACGCTTTCGAGTGTTTCAAAATGAAGATCCTGGACATTCTGGATAATGCCATTAAAGATGAATCGGTCTACGTATTGAATGATTTCATTTCTATTGCTAAAGATACAAAAGTTGTGCAGAATAATAAATTTTTAACACTTGAAAATTCAACACAAAGAAGCTTAGATGATCAACTGGACAAGAAACTTCAAGAATATCTAACCTCCCGTAGTATTAAATTCACGATACCAGTAGACGTTTTTGAAGGTACTTTATTTTTATTCTAATATAAAGAAATTTGTGGTATCAAACATTCAGATGTAATATATATATATTACATATGTGTATAAATGTATACTTTGTGTACATATTGACATTGTTTTTTATTTATTAAATTAACTAAATTATATATTTTCAAAATGATAGTTTTGTACAGTAAATTCCTATTAGTCTATTTTACTTGTGATATTAATTTACAAATGAAATTTCATCGTATAAAAATTAAATTTACGATAAATTTTAATATACATAAGAAAATTAGAAAGTTAATAAATAAAGGTATTGTTACATACAAATTTATAAACAAATTTCTTTTTTAATAATTACGTATAAGGATTTCTTAAAGTTAATAGAAGAAAAGATATACAAACAGTGTAATTCTAATTATTTTATTTCAATGTTCTAATTCTTCATAAATATTTATAAATAAAAGTCATTTTGAAAATAAAAATATATTTCATTAATATTTTAGAATATACACATATATTTTGTTTTGATTATTTAGGTAGAGGAAAAAAGGATAAAAAAGGAGGAATGAATAGTTTAATGATGGGCGGATTAGCAATGGCAGGTAAATAATTTATATATTTAATTAATTTTTAAGATACAAATATTATTATTATCACAGTCTCATTGTAAATGTCGGCTACATTTCGATGAGATGTGTTTCTAAAACCCATGAAGGTTAGTATAATTGTTCAGAATATAAGTAAACGATTACACAAGATTTTTTCAACACAATAGCTATCTAAAATTAGGAAAAATTTTACCAAATTTGAAAAATTAAAAATGTTTATCTACTCAACATATTACGTCATCCACTTGATAAATATCTAAGTTAATTTAATAATTATAGTACTTTTTTACAATTTACTTTTAAATTAAAGACTCAAAATTTATTATAATTTTTTACTTGACATTATTAATAAAACTAACGTAAATGAATATAAAAAATTATATTCTTTTTTTAAAACTTGGAAATATTATTCCAATAATTTCATGAATAAAAAATCAAATAATTAATAATTTCGGGTAAGACATACGAAAATCGTTAAAAAAAACTATAATTACAAATGATTATTTTAAAAAATTCATTAATAATTAATAAAATGCATTTAAAAAAGATTTAAACATATTTCACAAAAAAATAATACATAAAGTTATAATTATAATAATAATAATCATAATGACAAATAAACAGATAAAATAAATGAATAGATAAAATTTATTCCTTTATCCTATTATAAAAATCTTTTAAATACATGTTTTAAACAATAAAAAAATTCGGTATTCATATAAATAATTATTAAAAAATAAAATAATATTTATTTAAAATAATTACATGGTAAATTTATTTGCATCATTGGTATACGAACGATATAATTTAAAAAATAAACTGTTCGAATTGTTACGTATCGTACATAGAAGAGATAAAATGTATTTGAAAACTGATTATTACTAAACACAATAAACACAAAAATAAATAATCTATAATAAAAATTTATACCGTGAACTGTAATTATTAATTGAAAATATCTTTATATTAGATAGATAAATTATTTATAAATATAAAATAATTGCAAAAATTCTCTATGTGTAAAAAAATAAATAGATTTTCCATTAACAAGAGAACATTAGATATTTAAATGAATCGTATAAATACTGTTAAATTAGTGACATAACTATTGAAAACGACAACGAAAATTTTGACTCCGTGAAAAAATTTAATCGCTCTTGTGGTAAACATAATATGATTCATAAATGATAATTTTAAATTTTCATAACTTTTAAATAATAAATTTTTATTGATTAAAATTTGAATTTATTATGACTATGAACAAATATTACAGCATTTTTTTTAAGAAATACATCTCGTAAAAACACGGAAGATATTTGCTAAAAACATATGTTTCTCCAAAGTAAAAAAAGTTTTAATTTTTTTTAACGTAAAATAAAATGACAAGCATACGAAATTTTTCCTGTACATATCATTATATTATTACATAAATAATATTACAATTGATAATGATAATTTTTAATAGAAGATATAAAATGACAAATAAAGTATTGTAGTGGTGGTTATTTATTTAAAAAAATGTCATAGTTTGCTGACTTGTTGTTTGTTAGTTCATTGTAAAATACTTAAACCAATGTAAAATCTACGGTTATAAGTATATTAATGTTAAATCAAATCTCTATAATTGCAAATAGTAAATAAAAATGAAAACATAATTGAATTAAATTGAATTGAATCAAATTTGAAGAAAAAGTCTGAAGAATTGTAGGTATTACGTATGATAGAGTTAATTTTATCAAGTATTTTAATATGTACATGTATGAGAGGTTATAATTCTTAATGATAACATGTTTTCGGGTGCAGGAATGTTGGCGCAGTTGGCATTCGGAAAAATCGCCTTCCTAGCTGGTACCGCTCTGCTCACGGCAAAAATCGCTTTAGTATTGAGTGCAATAATTGGCCTGAAGAAGCTCGTCTCAAGTGGTGGAGGTGGTCACGAGGTCATTTATGCTGCGGCACCAGAGCACCACAGTGGTGGATATGGAGGCGGTTGGCAAAGGGCCCTTGACACTTTACCCGTTACATAAATCCCTCTCTTATGTCATCCATTCATTCGAATTATAAGGCTATGGGGAATTTTTTTTACAAATCCACCACTGCCTGTATCATCGCCTTCAATCGATTCACCCAATCAGTCGTTTTTAGAGTACGGGATTCAAAGATCCCTTGTTTATGCAGATAATTATTTATTCAAATATTTATATGTACATGTGTATTGATTTATATATATATATATATATATATATATGCTTATTAATTTATTTATTTTTATACATAGTAAATTATGCTATTATATATAAACGGTAATCAACTATACATTGTATCTTTGTCCTCATTGTTAGTTTAGTAAAGCATTATTTTTGTTTTTTATTTTAATGATTATACAGGAAAAGTGAGGCTCAACTTTAATTATTTGTTATCTACATCTCCTAATCACTTTAATTATACGCTAAAAGTTTAAATACATGTGCGTGTTCTGTGTATTTTCCAATTACACATTTATTACAAATGAATTTTATGTACATCCACATGTCTTTACATTTCTGCGAGGATACATACATGAAATTTTTAAAAAAGAGAATCAATTTCATTCTAGTTTTTAATTTTGATAAAATTAATATTTAATTTAACATTGAAAAAACTAATAATAAAATTAATCTATCATTATTTTATTAGAAAAGTATGAATAAGTTGTACAAATTAATAAGTATATTATGCTCAAAAATTGTAATTTTATGTTTATAACAAAATTTATCACATTTGAAGTAAAAATTTATTTTAAATCTTATCATTTTTATGAAATAAAGAAATAAAAATATTACTTTCAATAACATTAATGACGTAACAATATAATTTAATAAAAACATTCTAATATAATAGGATCATTATTTAAACAAAATAATTCCAAGTATAACACAATTATAATATTTAACAATAATTAAATTTTCGAAATAAAAAAAAGCCTCCTTAATTTTTTCCTCACTTTTATATTTATAAATTTTACATTACCTCGACATTATATCTTGAACTTGAACCTAATATGAAATACCATATATAACATAATTTTAATTTTTTTTTTTCTTATAATAAATAATATTACAAACTAATAAGAAATTTTTCTTATATATTAAATAATTTTATAATTTTCAACAAATCACATAATTCTATCGAATTTCAAAAGCAGCTATTAAATAAACGTATATTTTTTAAAAAATAAATAAATCGCCAACCTCGAGGATTGGTAATAGTTCCTGCGTAAATATAATGATAATGTATACAATGTTTCTGTAAGTTAACTGATTTCTAAAAATATATAAGTTTGCATTATTTACTGTCAATACATAGTTTTTAAATATTTTAAAAAAGAACTTAATACATATTAAATAGGTCTTAACCTAATAATTTTTCTGAAATATTAATGAAGCACACTTTGACTGAAGTAAAGAAAATAATTCATGTTTCCTGAGAATTTAAAAATTCCAGCGTAAAAGTTTTAAGTATTCAGTATGATTTTCATGGTGTAATTAAGTAATTATAATAGCATAAACTCAATTGTACTGAAAATTTGGAACCACTTGAATAAAAATAAATTTAAATATAAATTATTTAAATTTTTTTGTTGAAAATTTTAATGTGTATATTAGATAAAATATTCAGAACATAAGAAAGAAATGCAACAATAAACTATGGATATATACTTACATTATTAGAGAATAGATAAAAGATAGATGGGTAAAGATGTACTAGTTAAACTGATTAAAAAAAACAAACTGAGTTTAATTTTTTTCATAATTTATATATTTTGTATCATTAAATATTTTACAGATAACTTACACTAATTTACTCTTTATACTTTACTATCAATAATTTATAATTACCATTTTTTAAAGAAATTACAAAATTTATTCGATTAATAATCAATGAATATTGTTTAACTGAAAATTTAAGAACTATATAAACCGAAATATTAATATTCATTCTTATAACAGCTTTAAAAATTTAAGATTATCAAATAATTGTCAATATATCTGAAATATTTGCAACCCATTTAAATTTAAAAATAATTATATTAAAAATAAATTAATGAAATTTAAGTGAAGCCCTAAAATGCTAAAATTCTAAAATGCATTTTATTATATATGTTTTTTTGTTATAAGATCGAATAGTTCAATGTACATGTCTCTATTGTTTGAAAATATTATTTACTTTATAACGGGTTCACTTTTAAAAAATAAATTAATATATAAATAAATGAATTAATTATTAAATCTGTTGAGCCGCGTTCTAAATTTATATAAAATAAATAAAATAATTTGTTTAAGAAATTAATACAATCGATTAAAATAACATTTTTTATGTATTATTTATATATAATCTTTTTAAATAAAAATATTTTACAATTAAATAATATAAATATAATATTCATTGAATGTACGTTATATATAATTCATATAAACGCTATATAAAATGATCGATTTTTAAATTACAGATTATCAAAATATTTTCATTGAAAAGTATTTTATAATATTATTGAAGTATCGTAAGGGTTGAAATTATCTAACGACACTGCTGCATGTCGTCTAGGTTAATTACAGTTTCGTGAGCGTTCAATTTAAAAAATAAAAAAAAAAATAAAAAAAAAACAGTACTGTAATCTACAATGCCAAATCTGCGGACCCGTGCAGTGTAGCAAGGCTGATTGATAGAAAATCAACAACACGATTTTGTGCATTACACGGCTATTTATTTACTTCCTCGTCTTCCATCTCCAATTTACCTAAGTCGGCGGCTCAGGTTTCCGCTGCGCAAACAACGTAGTTACATTTGCACACCTATTACACCCGCGCAGCCCCGAGAGAGGGAAACGCTAGTGGAGATGGAAAACGTGAATTTAGCACATCTTTCACCATGAATTAAGCAGCAATTTATCTCCTGCAACTTAATAATTAATGATAATTCTAAATATTATTCCTGTGTGCACAAAACTTAAAATAAAAATATTAATTATGCTATTAATTATTAATTTCACTAATTAATACGATTCGATATATTATGTCTTCATGTGAATTTATTATTAAGTTATTTTTTTTTAATACTTAATACTTTTAAAAGACTTATGTAATAGATTTGTGTATTGTCAAAGAACATTCTATAATAATAAAAGATGTTATATTGTTATTATATATTATATATTGAAATGTTAATTAAAATAATTGTATTATACTTAATTGTTTTAAAAATAGTATATAAAGATAAAAAACAATTCATATTCAATTATTAGCATGAAGTGTATTATAAGATATAACGAAGTTTTGTTTCTCTTCTTTTATTTAAAATTGCATTTTCATTGCCATACAATTTGAAGATGTGTAAAAGTAAAATCAAATTAGTGCCGAGAAAGTGCAATTGCAGCTGCATCTGATTTGGCGAGGAATTAATGACCTATTTAGAGAATCAAACAACGAAAAAAGAAAGTGTGAAAAACTTTTTTTCTGCCATTAAGGACAAGACGCTCGTGAAAACTTAATGTAATGAAAAATAAATGGTTATGTACGAGTAAAAAATTCAATTTCGTCGATTTAATTGATCGAATTAATTCATGACACATTCTTTACAGCATGAAATTTCTAATCTTTACCTGCGAAAAATAGCGATATGAATATACTTCATTAGTTAGTGTTCAAACCTACTATAATCAGCATAAAAGAGGATTGATTTGAAAAAAAATCTTTTGTTTATAAAATCAATACTAGTAATTAAAATATTCGATTTATTTCTTCTGTGATACAAGTTTTTTTTTTTGATTAATAGGCTTCGACGAGTAAATTTATATATCTGTAAAACTTTCATATTAGTACTGGAAATAATAATAAAAATTATTATTTAAATTATTATTTAAATTTTATTCATTATTATCATGTTATTGGTTTCTTGGGTTATTAATTAATTTTAGATAGTTGGAATAATTAAAATTAATTAAACTATTGTTTTACAACTAATTTTTAAAGGTAAATATGTTTGATTCTTGAATATATTTATAGGGAAAAATTAAATTCACTTTTCTTAATTAATTTTAAGAATTAATTTAATTGATTAAAAATAGATCCATCAAAAATACCAAGAATCAAAAAAGAAAAAATGCTATATTTGTAAGAAGATCTGGTTTTTAAGCATTATTATTTTCCGAGACAATCGGAAAAAGTTATTCAGAAAAATAATCGTCTAGGAAAAAAGAACAAGTAACCACTTAAATAATAACATTGTTATATTCTATTCATCTAAAAATACAAATAGTAATAACTAAGAATTAATAATAATAATAATGAATTACTTTTTGTATTCTTATATTTAAATAGAAAATTATAATAACGAATATTTTCTAATAAAGTTTTTCAAAAAATTTATTAATAAATATTATGAGAATGAATGATTATAAATTGCATTAATTGAATATTACAATTCAATAATTATTTACGAACACTATTTATACAATAACTACTTAACTTAAAAATATAAATTGATAAATCCTTAATTTTTAATTGAATTAACAGGACCCAATGTATTATACGTTCTTATAATTTATATGAGAATTATTAGTTTCTATGGTATTTTCAAAAATAAATGTATAAAGTCCTATGTACAAAGGAATAATTAAATTTAATCTTATACTTTATTAATTAAAAAATATGTATATATATATATATATATATATATATATATATATATGTATATACAATAAAGTATATAAATTTATAATTAAGTCATATACTTTCACACAATGATCCAGTTCAGTGTTTTATGTTCAATGAACTTTCACGTATCGCATGTTTGTGAACCTCTTTCTTTGCACTATCTCTCACGAAATACTTAAGTTCATATTACATCGCTGCTGAGCGAAGAAAGTTGAAAACTAGGACTAAAAATTTAAGAGCTGTTTGTTTGTGTTTTATATGTCACTGGGCCATGATATTCACAAATGATGCGTATTTCTCTTTCTCTGTGTCAAATGTGTGAAATTTAGCACAGAAGAGGTCGAATAAATAGAACTAAGGTTAAAAGATAATAGACCATTCTTTGCTTTAGCGTTATTTTGATGATTATTATTACTGAATGATAAATTATGATTTTTATTTTCTTTAAATATGAGTTGGTTTTTATGTATGAATTATAAATGTATATAATAACCAACAGTGTTAACAATAACTCTTAGCTTTCTCCATTTATTGAGACTTTTTATCTTTTAAAAACACTTATTATTAAAGTTTATAAATTTTTTTTAATTTTTAGAAATATTCTATTGTTTAAAATCTAATTATTGGAAATATGTTTTTTTTTAATATTAATAAATTTATTATAAGCATATATATTTTATAAAAATCAAAGTATTTGAATTAAAATTTGTATTTACTTAAAGAAACTGAATGATTTTTAATCGTTTTAATAAATGATGTATCAGTTAAATTTAATAAAATTAATTCTAATAACAATAATTAATAGAATCATACAAAATTTAAGTGTAATTTTAGAATATATTAATAACTATGTATACATTAAACCATTATTTTTTAAAATAATTTTTCAATAAATAAGATAAAAAAATATGCATTTACATTTTTGAGTCTCATAATACGTTACTGAAATTCTTCTTAAACTTTTTAATTCCATACAAAATTTTATCTTACTTTCCATTAGATATTTTTTTATTTTTCAAGGTAAAGAGAATTAAACAAATATTTAATAAAAACTAAATTTCATAAATAATATATTATTGTAGAAATAGAAGATTCAATTTAAATTTTATGATAAATAAATACATGAACAAAATATTAAAAACATGATTTCATAGTAAAAAACGTATTTGTTAATAACATAATTATTTTACTTCTTTAGGTCACAAAATAAGTTTCTTATAAAATTCATCTACTTAATCGCTGATGCACGTAAATATAAAAAAGAAAAAAAATTTTACAAAAAAATTAAGAAATGTAAAATTTACAATTGAAAGCAATATAAAGTAAGTTAAAAAGTAATGATAAAATAAATTCAGTACAGTAGATATCATAAAATATTTTGATAATTATTTATAACAAATAATGAAATTAAATTTTTATAAAAAAAAATTATGACTTATATTTATGTATAACATACATTTTACAAAAAGTGTTAAATATTTTTAAATAATTATTTTCATATTAATAATATTTATTGTAGAGTATAAACTTCAATTTTTTATATATGATGATACATTTATTTATTTTTTTCGACATTAAATATAGATTAAATTTTTGCATATTATTGAATTATTTAATGTTCTTATTATTTTTTTGACATGTGAATTAATAAAAATATTATTTCTATAATTTAGTTTAGTAAATTTATTTATTTACTTTATTTCAATTTACTAATAAATATATTAACGTTCAAAGAATAATTTAAATGTAATTACAAATATACTGAATGTTTTTTTTAGTCTTCATTTATTATGTCTTCACAATTATTATCTAAGTAATTAAATGTATTTCACATATATTTTAAGAATATTTAATTTTGTATAAAAAGATAATTTTACATGAATTTATAATTAATTAAAAGGTATATTTAATGATAATTCTTACATTAGTATTAAAAGTAAAAGATTCTTTATGGTATAGATTTTATTTGATTTATAATTGCCGTAAAGTTTTGAGAAAAAAGTTCTTGGTCCTCGGAGAGGTTTAATTAAAAAATAAAATACATACAAGATTATACGTAATGAAATTATAGTATTCTAAGATAAGAAAAAATTAAATATAGTTATCTTAAATTAGTTAAATACATCAAATTATGAATTAAATAGAAAATAGTTCAATTTTTTAATTCCTAAGGTATGAAAGTTGTTATAAACAATAACATGAAATTATATTTTGAATAAAAATTGCATAAATATAAGGAACTTGCTTATTGAAATACCGACATTTATTTAAATATACATCAATTTTTTCCTACATAATAAAACATTTTTTACCTGTATTTACAAAAAAAATATATTAAAATCATAATGCATCAAATACATAGCATTCAACATCAATCATAGTAGGAGTATACATAAAGATTATACATATCAAAATAAATAATTGATTAATATAATAAAAAATTTTTGAATATTACTGACAAATAGAATATTTTGTATTTTACACAAAATATATTTATTTTTGTTTAAATAAAATAAAATCCCAAAAAATTTTTTATTAACTAATCAAAAAATAAATAAACTGTTCTCACGTAATAATCTTTCTCACATAATATTTTAGATATGCATTTTGACTTAAATCAGCATTGATCTAAAAAGGAGAAAAGTAATAAAAAATACCACTTATGACTGATGATCTTCAGTTTCTTAAAGTGATACATGGAACTTATTATTCTTTCATTATCAATCATGTTTCAATATTCACATACATGTATACATGTACTTTATTAAATGTAACAACAAATTTTATCATTAGAAATGATATTAAAAAAATTTTATGATGATGCAGTATAAAATCATAAAAAATTTTTTTAAAAGTTATTAGTACTTGTTTTAATTATATATATTAAATAAAAATTACTAAATAAAACCTCAAAGAACGTAAATTATAAATTGTTTATAAAATAATATGACAGAAAATTTTTTGAAAATAAAAAGTGTATATATTTCACTTTCTTTTTACAGTTGTGAACAAATGAATATTACATTAAAATTAATTAAATACGCTTTATAATAACTGCTATTATATTTCTTATATAAGAAATTTTATAACTAAACTTTATAAATATTTATTTTTTTTATTCCTGAATATGTATTCATTAAAATGAAAATACTATTTAAAATTGAAGGGTAGTTTAAATACATAATGAAGTGTTTGATTAAATATTTTCTATTATTTTTTGTAAATAATTATATCTTTTATATGGTCTTAATTTCCAAGACATTTCTATCAGATATATTTATAATTATATTACAGTAAAAAATATATTCTTCTGTACATCCTAAGATTGTATATTTAGATATTAGAAAAAGGGTATGCGTAAATATAAATTGTACATTTGTCGAAAAAATATAAACGTTTTTATAATAATTAACAACTGACTCATTTTTTGATATTTTTTAATTCGTATCTACAAATTCACTATGATATAATATATATAAATATGTATAATTTTACTGTAATTATTTACTAATTATTGTCAGTATTTAATTCATTTTTTGTTATTAATGAACTTTTTCAAGAAATAAATGTATTGTAAAAATTAGTTTTTAAAGTAAATTATTGATAAAAATATATAAGGGATGCATTGAAAATAATTTTTTATGTAAAAAGAATCTACCATTGATAAATTAATGGCAAAATAAAAAATTTCTTCATGAGTGCGCAATAAACTTGTTGTTATGATAATTATTAATTGATAACTATAAAATATTTTAAAAAATAAATTATGAATTCAACTTTCTTTTTTTTAAAGTAAAAATCATAGTTAAAGAAATGTTAATGCTCTGTTCTAATAAAATAATACGACATTAGAAGAATGCAACGAGGGTTTACTGGAACTGATATAAACATATTTTTTACTAAGATCTATTCAATTTAAGATGCATTCTGATAAAATTTATGAATAAACGGTATATTATTGATTTCATGTATTTCCTACATACACACCCACCCACACACACACACACATACATATAGTATTAAATGTACATAGCAGTACAGTTACTCTAAATTTTCGTTTCGAATAAGACAGAAGCTTCAGCAACGGTAGAAGCTATGCATTCACTCGAAGAGAGAAAGGAGAGAAGGTAACCAAGACTAGGCCCCCAGCAGGTTTTTCTTTGCAATTTCTTGATTTTCCGATATGCACCGGCTTGATCTGAAGAAGCACGAGTGTGGGTCTCTGTGTCAAGAAGGTCACATGGAAGCGCAGTATGAGAGTCTCATCAAGCTACCCTCTCCTTAACCTATAGCTCCAATAGCTGGCGTGCTTGGCTGCTTCTTCCCTCTCTTTTCAATTTAAATCATTTTATCCTTCTTGCGCCTGCATAACACGTCTTCATGATCATCTGCAAATGCGTCTTCTGTCTCTCTTTCTTCTAAAGCAATGGAATAAATGTGTAAGTATATCGTAAATTGTAGAGAAGATATGAATACAGCGAAGGACTAGAATGTATTTACTTGCGGACAAGTGTATGTATGAATAGTTTTGCACATAGAAGAATATCTTAACTGGTTGCTCATCCCCTTACTCACAGTCTCGCTCATATATAGCAGAGGTCTAGAATTGCCCCGACGCCAGTCTTTCCGTAGAGGATACACGAATCAGTGCGTGTCATTTTGTCCACGTTGAAAACCAACATACAATTATTTATTAAAAACATTAGTTTTTTAAATACACAGCCATGAGCTTACGGAAGTGCCTGTTGATTCTGGGATTGGCGTATCTTGCCAGCGCACAAGAAGATAGTGGCTTATTTGATAAAGGCTACCGAGCCGCATATCGAATTTACGAAGATTGCCAGCACCGAAATGTCGGCATATCAACGTGCCTTAAGAAAAAAGCTATTACATTTTTCGAAAGATTAGGAAGGATTGACACTTTGCCTATTGCTGAAAATTTGGAGTTGATAAAAGTATCGAATATTGAGATAGAGCCGTCTAGAAACATATCCGATATAGATACTAGTTTAGGAAGAACGAATGGAGCATCGAAAGATGAGGTTCTAAACGATATATTATTAGAGCGAGTCTCGTCCTTAATGAATAGCTTTAATCTTCAGATTCGACTACCAAAGACCTCCATCACTGATCTAAAGAGATCTATGGAAGAAGGTCGAGGAAAAATGAAGAAAATGATGGGCATGATGATGATGGGTATGGCTATGAAAATGGCTGCCTTAATTCCCATTGCTATGGGTGTGCTATTTTTGTTAGCCGGGAAAGCCCTCATAATCAGTAAAATTGCTCTAGTACTGTCGTTGATCATTGGTCTTAAAAAGCTATTATCACAGAAGCAGAGTGGTGGTGATCATGGACATGGGTGGCAATCAGGTGGTGGTAACAGTGGTGGCGGTGGTTGGGATAGAAGTCTCAAGAATTTGAATACGGAAGTCACCGATCAAGATAGAGTATACGCTCATAAGCTAGCTTATGAGCCTAAGAACTAACCTCGTAAATAAATAAAATGTGCAATTGTTTAAAATATTGATTTTAAGGAACATTGAAAACTTCTTTAAGATTAATAAATAAGTGACGAAATATCCGAGACTGTGAATTGATAAAGACATGATTTTATTCTTGATGTGAAATTCTCTGAAATAAGAATATAATGATCGGTGAGAATATCGTTTTTAATCACATTTTCAAACTTATACAATTAAATTTACCAACTTTTAAATTTTATACATAAAAAAAAAAATCATATTTTTTAAAATGTACAGTAGTATCGCTTACAATTTCTTACTAAAATATTCAAAATTTTATAAAATATTATAAAAAAAAATAATTATACCTTGATAAAATACCATATTTAATTTTTGGCTTTGAAATTATATATTATAAATTTACCAACTAAAAAAATTCATCAAATATTTTAATATAATAATGTATTTTGTATGAAATGATAAAATCTTTATTTTTTTTTTTATATTTCCACATTTTATAAAAGTGACCAGTTCATACAATACATATAATAAAAATATATATCATTATTTCCTAACTCATACAATGTAAAAAAATGAAATTGATATCAACTTAAATATAAATTATTCAGTAAGTGTATCGAATGATCAACATTATTCATATTTATACAAGAATAATAAACATAAAAAATATATATGATTATAAATGGAGAATATTTTGATAAGCGATGAACATCATTATAAACATAGTACATTTCTAAATATGAAAAATCAAGCAAATTAATCAAAAATAAGCATTTTTTAGAGAAATTTTTATTTATTATTGAATAGTAGAGCAATTTATTAAATATACGAAAATTTTTAATAAACCAATAATTTTATAATCCAATATTAATGACTGAGCAGAGATTATAAATGAAATACAAATAAATTATAATCAAAATACAAATTCCAATTTGTCATCAAGATTATTTTTATTTCGGAAGTAATTTTTATGTATAATTATTTATTTAATTCATAATATTTATACAAATTATATATGTGAGAAAAAAAATAATGGCAATGAAAATCTTAGTTGATTATACATACATACAATAGTATTAATGTAAATTATTACTGTTAAATTGAACGAATTATATACATTATTATTATTATTATTATTATTATTATTATTATTATTATTATTATTATTACTATTTCAATGACCCAGACAGATAAAATAATATCACATCACTAAAGTAATGCTTAATTTATATAATTATTATATCTTATGCAATAGAATTAAAAAGGAAAAGCAATTTAAATATTCAACTAATTTTTTTGTAATAACTTAAATTGTATTTATTATATATTGTTAGTCGTATAAGTCAGTATAATATATATTGTAATTACAAAATAATTTTATACAAAATAGATAAATAAAATAAAAAACAGTTTTCATAATTTGTATTTTTTCTATAATCCCTTTTTTATTCATTCGACTCGTTTAAAAATTCAATACATTATAATGCTTATCCACATTTAACGATGAAATTATATTACTAATAATGCCGGTGATCGAGACCAAGAACAGCGGCAAAGAGAGCGTAAAAAAATCCTGCGAGAGCCATAGTAAACTTAAAGAGGATGATAGTACCCACAAATGAAGGTATTAGGAACATGAACTTGAGTGTGTATGCCATTACCACGGCCAATAGCGTCCGATTTATTCGCTTCAGCTTCTTCTTTTTGTTTCGTCCTTCTCCTGTTGATTATACAACAATTTTTTTTTTTGGATTTCGAGAAATTTTGTTAAGTACTATACTCATTTCATCATCATTATCCTCATCATCATTGTCATCATTTTCATTATCATTATTATCATTATTATCATTATTATCATTATTTATTATTTATTATTTATTATTATTATTATTATTATTATTATTATTATTATTATTATTATTATTATTATTATTAATATGACTTTACGTAGTTTACATGTAGAAATAAAATTATAAGATATAATTAAAAGATCAAAGTCTAACTTTTTTATCAACATTCACATTTAATAACTCTAAATAAAAGCTGCATAAAAATTTTAATTCAACTATTTTAAATAGGAACTGCTTTTCTATAATAATGAATACAAATTCTTGAAATAATCAAATAATTTACAATATTAATGCGTTACAATAAATAAAACTAGATTTTAATTTAATTTACTTGAAATCTTGTTTCGTGATGCTGAACTAAAATTTATATTTACTGTTTTATCTTAAATTTTTGTTATTTTATATTTTTTTTTTTTAAATAATTTGTTGAAACAAAATTTTAAAAATATTATACTCCTTTGTAGATTATATACCCAAATATATTTTTAAACACTGCGTACATGTATAGTAAACAAAATAATAAATAAATAATTGCAGGACATAATAAATAGTTTATTATTATGTAATAATAGAAGTAATTAAATGATTTTACATTTTTACGTTGTTTTTATTGGTTACAGCAAAATATTCATTATATTTTATATATCATAAAAAATTTTTTAAACAAATATACATATTGTATAGTATATAATTTGATTTACTATGCTTATTTTTATCATGTAATTTAATTTTAGATCAATTATTATATTCATTAGATATTCATGAATAATATAATTAAAAAGAAATATTGCAGTTTATATGAAAAAATAATTTACTAAATTTAAATAATTTAATCAAAATAGAAATTGAGTACAATAATTTTCTTAAACTGTCAATTTCTTTCAATCAGTGTTAATTACCAATATTATTTGTCATATATACATGCACACAAACACGCATACATACATACATATTGTTGAATATAAACAAACATAAATTTAAAAAAAAAGATAATAATTTATTATGATTCTCATACTACAAAATTTATTTTTTAATAAGTACATTTATATAAATTATATCTTTTATATATATTTATATGACTCATTTTATGATGTGTAAACATCTACAATACATAAAATTCTTAGTTTCGATTAAAAATTTAAATAATATTTTATGTGTTTAAAATATGTAATTAATTATTTAATTCACCACTTATTAAAACGTTGCACTTCATTTAATTAGATAAATGATTATTGTTGTATGTATAATAACTTTCAAACTAACCTGTGGATTTGAGCAAAGGCACATTATATAAGTCATAATTTCTTGCAAATGACATAGTATTATTATCATATTCATTTAAAAATAATTTTCTTTGATAAATTAACTGTAAAACTGCTCTGTCTAGAAAATTTTTGACAAGATTTTGTATATTAAAAGATGAAATCGATGCTTTGTACTCCGGTACAAGAAGCATCAAGAAAAAGACTAGATTCAGGACTCGTAATCTCATTGTAGCTTTAGTTCTCTTTTATTAGCTTATCAACACTATACTGTGTGTTTAATTATCTTACATTATCACAGAAAAGCTGCTTTTTGCTGCGAAAAACAGCCAGAAAAAAAACTATTTTACGCATTGGCAGAAAAGTCTTTTTGACACAAAATAAATAAAAAAAAAAAATTATCCTTGGTCACGAAAGCTTAAAATTTTTAATTAACATTTCAAATGTTAATAAAAATAATGTAATAAAATATTATTGAACTATTAATTAAATAAAATTTTTTGATACGTTCTTGAGAAGTGTTAAGCAACGAATGAATGAAAAATCAAACCGACAAGCGAACGAAGCGACGAACAACTGGGAACTAAGTGGTCTGATCTCGATTCCACAGATAACCCGAGAGGGTTTCATGGTACTTTGTAGTACGCTTCAGTTAATAGGAAAATCGACAGTCCGGAAAAAATGAGCCTTCAATATTATTATATGTGCAACGTTGCAGAATTTATATATGCTATGCTACTTTAAATTATTAGTTTTATCATTCTTCTTTTAGTTTTTTCTTTTGATGTACCTTTTTCGTCTCATTTCCTAAACCATTAATATTATATTTAACAAATTACCTTAACAAGAATAAAAAAGAAATATTTTTAAGTTCTGAGAAGTACTTAATAATTTTTTAACGAGAGAATTTTAATAATTTTAAAATATTAATTATTAAATTATTTTTTTAAAATTATAATATTCCCTATTTAAAACAAAAATTTTCAAATTGCAATGGACATTACAATTTAAGTGTAGCTAATATTGTGTGTAAGACAATTAAATTTGTATATCCTATTTCACAATTTTCACAATTCTATAAATTTCTGAAACAGAAATAAAACTTTTATTTAAATACTAATAAATATATATACCATGAAATTACATATATTTTATTTTTTTATATTTAATAATTGGCAGTTCTTTATAAAGTGTGTTTCGCGTAATCAATGAGTACTATCTTACTACATTTCATTTGATTTAATTATCTTTTTAATATAAGAATAGCAGATCAATAACGTTATATTAAAATGCAAGAATATTCTGTAAGAAGTAATTATTATGATATGGATATATATAAATATAAATAAATTATTATAATTTTAATAAATAATTAATTATTTAAATTTATCTAACTTAAATTATGAAGCAGAATTTTCTTAAGGTAATAAAATAGCAAACTGATAAGAATAAATAATATACAAAAGAATCGATATGATTAAATTAATAAAAAAAAAAAAAATATAAAATATAAAATGTAATAAAATAAATAAAATAATATTATCACAATGATTGTAATAAAAATTGTAATTTTGATTAGCTAATAGAATAATGCTTTTCAAGGGCTATAATTTAATTTTAAGGGTTAATGATAAAAGCGGTTAAGAAATATAAAACACAAAAAGAGATTTTCTTTAACACTATCATTTTTAGAAATTTTGCTTATATCTTGTCTTTTACATTTTTTTTTTAAAGCTATTGATTTATGATGTTTTGCTGCACTAAACACAGCAAGTCAATCGGATTCTCCTGAAACTGCACGAGTTTAAGCACGTTAATAATGATTCGGATCTAGAACAAATGTAAGTATAGTGATTTCATATAATACTATTTGGCTATATATGTATATAAATTTGCATCTGTAAGAATAATAAAAGTAATATAAATATATTGCAATAAAAAATGTGGTATTTTAAATAAATTAATAATATCTTAAAGTGATATTATTAATAAAAATTGATAAAACAATAGTAAATTAATAATTAAATAGACTAAGGTATTATGTTATATACAAAAATAGACTGTAATTTAAATAATTATCCTCTTTTAATTAGTATAATCGGAAATAAAAAATTAATAATTTCATAGCACACACACGAATAATTTAAAATAAAAATTCATAGAAATCTCTAAATCAGTCTTCATGATTACACTAAATATAACTGCACATATTCTATTCATCAATTATTATGAATTGAATATGTAATATTATTTAAATATGTAGAATCGGTAACTTGACAATTTTGCGATTACAGGAAAATGAGGAAAGAGTAGTGTTCTTATTTTTATTTAAGTTCCCGATGAGAACTATACAGGAGAGTTGGATATCCATGCATCCGCATATCCGCTTGAAATTTCTTGTAAATAAACTATGACTAGGAAAAGCCAATATAAAATAGAAAATATAAAAATTAAGTAAAAAATAAGTTATATATGGATGTAGTCTTTTTCATTAATCCAAATAATAAGAGTTTGATTTAATGAGAGGGGGTAGAGAAAAAGAGAAATTAGGAAAAAATTGAGAACTACAACTAATTTTCTTAATCGCCAAAGATTTACCAAATTATTCGATTTTACAAGGGAAATTAAGCTTTCGTCTTACGATGAAAAAAAAGTTTTTCTTCTGACTAAAATCCGTGCTAATTATGAGCAAGTCTTCTTTTCCTGTTTTAAAATTTAAATTAGCTAATAACCATGTTTTTAAATCGACAAGAAATAATTGATTAACAAATTATTAAGCTTTTGCATGAAAATGATCTCACAACTGAATGCTATTAAATAGAATATGGGAAAACCAGATTTAGCTACTTAATAAGGTTAGCTATTGATTTTAGATTATCATGGTTGGCTACAAGTGGCGTAAAATTCGGAAAATATTTAATCAACTATTAAGCGTTTATTAAACTTTTTCAGTCAATTCGAGATTAATAAATTCGAGACCACTTAACATACCATCTTTCACAAGAACTTCTTTTTTCTTCACTATGGTTTCATTACTTGTAATCAGAATACGTAAACCACAGTAAATTTCAGGGAACTAAGTTAATTACTTTTTTGATAATAAGCCATATAATAAGCAGTTATTGAATAATTCTATTATATTGTATATTACTCAATGTAATACATTACAATCTTGTATGATTGTATAATAATATAACTCTTATGTAACAAGAGTACAATACATCTATTATTAAGTTTACACTTTTTATAGTTTTTTACGTAGTAAATAATCAAAATTATAATATAAAAATTTTTGTTTTTAATCAATTATTTGAAATTATATGTAGTACAATACAGTACGATAAAGATTAAACATTTGTAAGTCTGATGAAAAATTTGCTAGGAAAATTAATTTTTGATTACATGTACAGATATATATATATACATATATATATATCTTATATTCTAATGATTTTTTGATTCGGATAGAAATAAATTTGATATAATTGATTAATTCAGTATTACATGATTCGAATTTTAATGTATATAATTGATTTAAAATATCAATGTTACACATATTTTTCATAAGATTAATATGAAATTAATATTTCTGGAGATTAAAGTAAATTTTAGATTTTAATAATGTAGAAAGTAGGTTGTATAAAAAGATAATAAGGAGATGAGGATATCGAGAAAGTTACATTAATTATAATAAGACTTCATTGCCGCACAAAAATAATGATGGAAACTATTATGAAAAAAAATATTTCTAGAGTATTTTTTAATTATATTGGTATAGATTATATTAGACAGATCCGTTAAATAAGTTTTATTAAGTTGTAAGTAGAACATATTGAACATAGTAAAATGGCATTTATATTTTTATAGTTTTGTATTAATTATTATTTATTTAAAAAAAAAGAATTAGATTTATTATTAAAATATTAAAATTATTAATTAAAAGAAGGACCTTATGAAAATGAAAGAAAATATTAATTTTTTCATCATTCAATTTTATTTTATAGGAAAATGAAATTAAAGTATAATATTAATGTATTGATATTAATTTTCTTAATAATAATAGCATACACTTAAATTTATACATAATTTATTAAATATAAGATATAATTTAATGAATTGAATTTAGTCATAACAATTGAGTACGTTTAATAATTTAAAAAAAAATTTGTGTATTTTTTGTAATCATGTACTAAATTATAAAGGATTTCAGATTTTTAATTATAAAATAATTTTGTATAGGATTTCTTTACGTCATATTAATGTTTTTCTTCGTATAAAAATAATCTAACTAGAAAAACTAATGTATAAAAAATAATTATATACAATCACATACAAGCTTAATAATAGATATCGTAGAACTGATGTATAATTTGTTAAATATATTTTACTGCATAAACTTCAAATGCTGAAGTTCAAATTTGATGTTAAAACATCAAAATGTAGTTACATTATAACGTAATGGTTACGCATAAATTTTTGTAGGACTATTATTATAGTATTTAAGAAAATTATATTGAATGCAATTATATGAATAAATAAATATGCACAAAATGCTTTCATTAAAATTGTATTTTATAAATAAATTTACTAACATAAAACTGAATAAGATTATAATTTTTAATTTAATAACGTAAACCAATATATATATATATATATATATTTTACAGCACATCTTGATTAGAACAAGAAAAAAATTATTTACTTAAAAAATAAATACTTTCAATGTTTGATTTAAATCGAGAAGGTGACACATAAAATTATATAATTAATTTTATTGAATTTTTTTTTCTAAATTTTATACTTATATATGAAGGCTAATTATTTTTATAAAACTTTAAAATTCAGTAAATTTCATAGTTCAAAAAAAATTTTAATTCAACAAAGATTAACAATTATCTAGTATTATTGTTAACGATTAAAAAAAAATTTCAACCAAAAAAAAAGTACTAAAAAATTTATTTTCTAATGACATACATAAAAGATGTATAATAATGCGTCTTTAAAATATTATGTCAGAAGCTGCTTAACCGTGATTGAAGAATAAATAAAAAGTGCCTAAAGCCGGGGCAAGTTGTAAGCATAAGACGACCAATAGGAAACAACAGAATGTCGACAGGAAGGAACGAGGAGCCAGGAACTTTCGTCACGCATGAGCACGATATTAGATGAGCAGGGTTCCTTCTCTCTCCAATAATTTTCACGGTTGCACTATATAAATTAATCTACTAGTGTAGCATATAGCCAGTTTCCGTCGCCTTGTCTCCACAATCGTGTCTGAGTCCATTTTTTATAACATCCATAATCAAAACTCCCTTATTCTATAGTTTATGCATATTTAACAGTGAGAATGTGGGTGTAAATTTTTTACATTTTCACGCGCGCGCGCCCCTTAACCCACCCCCGCACGCAGAAGTACCAACAAATGCACAATAAATATTCTGTAGCTGCTTTTTATTTTCTTCGCTTGTTTTCGACGATGAAATCTCATAAATTTCATTAAACATTAGTGATACCGATACGTATGTGTGCGCGTGGTATTTGTATATATACATACACACACACATATATATATATATATATATATATATATACATACATACATATATACCTATATTTTTATACGTATATTTTTATAAGTATTAGGCGACTCAACAGTGAATCGCATATTTGCCTGAAATATATATTTTTTAATGTGGCGAATATGACACTAAAGTTAATTATTTGCTTAATACTACTCATTCCAATTTCATCAACTATCGATAATAAAATTACAAATTTGAAAAAAAATAGCGAGGTATCAACAAATTTAGACATTTTACATGAGCTTGATTGCATAGGTAATAAATGCCTCAATGTCCTTGAATCATTCACCCTCAATAATGGAACCAGGAATATTGAAGGTTTGTAATAAATATAAAATAAAATTTATATAAGATTTATTAGAAAAAAAATTATTTATTTTTTCATATGATTTATTTAATAATATTTGTCAAAAAAAAAAAAATTAAATATATCAATATTTTTTGTGATATAAAAAAAAATTAATTTTATATTATATATTTATTTTTTTAATAAAATAGAGCAATGACTAATGCAATAATAATAAACTTTAGTAATGATTATAAAATAGTGATGGTAGCTGCTTGTATAAAAAATGTTATCAAAATAGTTATTATATTCAATTAGTATTATTTTCATATATTCAAATGTAATATTATATTATATATGAGTAACCAAATATTAATAACGAATAAATTAATATTTTATTATTATTAGTATAATTAAATTTTCAAATAAATGTTAATTACTTCTTTTATTTTTATAATATACAATTATATTTGTTATAAATTTAAAGTAAAATTATAAGTTGTACTAAAAAAAATTATATGAAAATAATGTGGCTATCTAATAAAATAAATATTTGATTTAAAAATATGAATCATATTGTATTATATATAAAAATAATTTGGTTATACATGACTTAAATGAAATTTTTGACATAAAAAATACAATTTAATGATTAAATAATTAAGCAAAATATTTCAATATTATTTGACATAACATAAAAATAATTCAAAACACAATAATCTAAATAATTAAAAAAATTTTTTATTTTATACTGTATTATATTATTTTTGATTAGCTTAATTAAATTTAATTATTATAATCTTTTTATAGAAAATATTAATAAGGAATAATTAGACACGTCAATACAAATAAGTTTATATTTAATGTAACTAATTCTAATAGTTACTTATATTACAATTCTTAATATTGCGCTATGTTAATAAAACATTATAATTCGTTTTTTTCAGGGCGCAAACGAAAGAAAATGAAGCTAAATAAGTATTTATTTCCTTTAATTATAGGCTTCTTTCTTATAAAATCTGTAATATTACCTATGGCTTTAAAAGCACTAGCAATTCTCAGTGGTAAAGCGGTAGTACTTAGTCTTATGAGTTTAATTTTAGCTGCAATTATTGGATTGCGAACTATTGCAAATGGAGCATCATCTGCACAAAATAAAATTGATTTGGATAATATGATTAAATACAAGAGAAAAGACAACATGGATTATTATACAGTACCTCCAATAGATGAACATCCATATCAATTTTTTCCAGATAATCATCAGAGAAATATGCAGTGAATATAAAATTATGAATAGGAATAATTATTTTTATTGATTTTATTAACTTTTTGAAGTAACGATATGTTATATTTTGGGTAAAATTAAATCGAAGAATTTTTTATGAATTTTATAAACTGAATCGAAGTAAATTTCTTAAAATTGATACTTTTTAAATATATGATATTGTAAGAAATTTATTTATAATAATTGTATAAATTCTGATCAATATATTATTATTTTACGACAAATATTTACGTAAACTTAGAAATTATATAATAATTTTAAAATATGCTGGTTTATATTTTACATAGTATATGAATGATAATTATACAAAATATTATTAAATATCAGTAAAGCAGTTATTATATTTATGCTAATTAATTGTGTAATAAAATTCATTGATCTTCGTATGCTTAATATCATAACTGGAAATTTGCTTATAAAAAAATGAAAATTAAAAATTGTATTATATAAAATATACACATTTATATATATTATATAAAATAATAATTAAATTATAAATACATGCTAAAATAGGTACAATAATTAAATTTTGTAATAAATGAATATACAAGACAATATATAACTTTTATTAAAGGATACAATTATCATTACAATTTAATTTAGATTAATCTTTGTATCTCTAGCAATACAACTTAAAATAATTAATAAATAAAAATATTATTCTTAATATAGTTGTAAAAATATTATTTTATAAATTTCTTAAATATTAAATTATTTCTATTTTTAAAGATTTGTAATTTTAAGATTTTCTTGTATAAAATTAATTAATTCATATTAATACTGTGTGAAAACAATATTTAGCAATTTATTAAAAAGAAATCTTATATATTTGTGTAATTAGAAATCATAAAATTTTTTTTTCACAATTCAAGTTAAGACAATAATATCTAAAACATAATTCATTTATTATAATTTATATGAATCTTTATTATGTTGTTTTAATTTTAATTATAGAGTTTTTATAAATTTAATTTTTTAATTGAAAATTAGTAATAAATTCAATTTTATATTCGAAAAATTATTTAATAAATGATATAAATATGAAATGAAATTTGTCATATTATTGATTATGATAATCCCACTTTTAGTCTAGAAAAATAAGAAAAATCATTAAAATAATTTTTTAACACTTGTTTACCAAATATACAAAGAAGCATAATGCATAATTGCAATCAAATTCGCTATAAAAAAGAAAATTTATTTTAAATAATGTATTCAAATTATTCAGATAATAATAATACTTAATAATAATAAATTAAGATAATAATAAACGTAGTAATAAATTATTTTCTTCGTTACTTTTGACTATTTTAATATATGAATAAAATTCAATTAATTTATCAATCATATCTGAGCCCTATATTATTACGTGAGTTACGGATAATTGAATTTAAGAAAGTATCAGATTTACGTATAAATAAAACAAAAACTCTTAATTATAGATTATTAAATAAAATGCGCTGTTTTCCTAACAGTATTCCATTCGATTTATTAGGAGTTGAACAACTATTTAACAAAGAAACAACACTAAAAAATAATTATAAAGGAAATCTTAAAATAACATACTGCAATTTTAATTATAATACTATCTATCTTATAATACTCTACTTCAACTAATTAAAAATATAATATAGAAAATTAGTCATTTAAACATGCAAGTGGGGGTTGCATAAATCAGTTTATTCATTGACTAGATTCATGTTCAAAATGAGCAGGTGAAAACAAATGTATTGGAAATTATGTATTCAAAATATATTAACACTTTGTTGATTAAGATTGTTTACAAATTCTTGTAAATTATTCTTTGTAGATGTTACTTTTTCTGTAAGATTGTTTATACAAAAATTATAAAAATTTATGCAAATTATATAAATAGTATATAGTACTCAACTACATTATTTCTTAGTTAAATATAAATAATTATAAAGATGAGACAAATTTACACATTTAAAAGCTATAAACTCAAACGATGTTACGACGGTCAAGAAAATGCGTCCCACATATGTAACCGCAAGGGATATATGCTCCAACTAAATACTCGTCGTATCTAAGAGTTAACTAAGGTGGCAAGTATTTCTGGGAGAATGAGAGAGTGCATGAAAATTAATGAAAAACAAGAAGGGACAAAGGTAAAAAGTATAAAAATGAAAAAAAGAAAAGTTCATAAATTTTGATTTTGAATTTTATTGCAATTACAATTTTGAAATGATTTCATTTTTTTCCTATTTTTGGTTCAAACTAAATACAATCTTTATCAAAATTATTGTATAAATCATAGCTAAGTTTAAATTTTAATTCAATTTAATATGAATGCATTAATAACAATAAAAATTAAATTTTATTAATTAATATAAAAGAAAAACCTTTTATGCACATTTACTTCTTATTATTTTAACAAGTTTTTTCAATACCCATTATGAATGTCATTTTGAGTAACTAACAAATTATGTTTCGCGTATTAGTTGATTATTTTCTTGATTTTAGTATTTTATCTCAATATTTTGAATTTAAAAGATTAATTTTATGATTTTGTGAAATATATTTTATTTATATAAAATATATAAAGTTGTATTATGTATAAATGAATTATTTACATTTTGTTGTAATACTTTTAACGTTTAACTTTCAACTTTGAGAATGTATATTATATTCATACATTCGAAAACTAAAAATGTTCTTACGACAAATTCTTTTCTATTCGAACCACAAATAAAGATTTTGTGGTTACGGGTGTGGTTGAGCGATCCTTCGGTTTTTTAATAGCAACACCTAAAATATTATTCATGATATATGAATAGCACACATTCATTGTATATTCAAATGTATATATGTATAAAAAGTAAATTAGGAAATAGATAAGCTTCTTTTGAATTGCTTCCCTTTTTAAATATTTTATAAATTGCAATTGTATTGATATCATGAATATTGTTCGTGATATTTGGAATATATGACTCAGATGAGTATTTAATTATATTAAATATTCAGATAGATCTATATTTTATTTGTTTATATAAATTTTTTTGACAAAATAATTTTTGTATTTTTAAAAATTTTAATACATAGATTAGAATTATATGTTGTATTAATTGTATATTAATTTATTATATTGTTAAATTTTTATTTTATTCATTATAATAATAGTTTATGTACTATAAATGTTATAAAATATAATATAAAAACTTTGCATTATATATAATATATACACAAATATTTTTAGGAATATGTATTTTTGTAAATATTTTACCATTGATTACATTAATATAATTATTATTTATTTCCTTTTAAACTTAGAAAATAGCTTGTATGGTCATATAAATAAAAACTAAATTAATATTAAAAACATTTATTATTTTTAAAGACTATTAGGAATAGCTCTTATTATTAAAAAAATTATAAACAAGATATAAGAATTACGTTTTTCGAATCTATGAACTAATCTAGTTCTAAATGAATATGTAGACTGTAATTTATATACTTAATTTAAAGGACTAACATACTAATTGAAGGTTAACTATGTATGTAAGAATTAAAATAAAAGGAGCAATACACATATCTAAATATATATATATATATATATATATATATATATATATATATATGTTATATGTTAAGGTATTAAATATTGAGATAACATAATCTCTTATTTATATAGTGCGGGTCTAATCTATTTTTTGAATTGAAGATACGTTGAAATAAATCAAAATTGATTAAAATTAAATTTTATTTTCTTAATACTTCTTTTCCGATAATGAAAGTGATTTAAATGCCATTAAATGAGTTTACTAATGAAATATAAACATTTAATAAATTATGAAAGAAAGTTATGAGGTGAGAAGCGCTCTCATCACAAATGTATCTGTGGTACTGCTCAGAAGAGAGGGGATACGAAGCTTAAGCACGCATAACAAAGAAGTCGTGCCTATAAAGATTGAAGCTCCAACCAGGGTTAGGTCAGATTCAGTTCCGAAAATTTTGTGTGACTTGTGTTCCCTTCAACCTTTTAACACCCATCCATGCAAATTTTCTTGCAAGCTTAGAGCAACGACTTTTAGTTGACCAACTTTTAAGAGCAAAAACTATCGTGGTAATTCAAACTTAAATACAAAAGTAATAATGTGTGTTGTTTTACTAATAATACCTATTGCAATCGGTGATACTTATGGTTTATCCAGTTGTTACTTATTTAATTAACCATAAATACTCCATTCATTCACTATAGTGTGATGATAATTTAACTCGTTTCATATTTTTCATGTGTTGTTCAATTTGTTGGCCAAACTATTTGTTCGTCAATATCACTTACTAAGTATTAGTCTACATTTTTATTTCATTATAATTATAATTTAAACTTCATTTTCCATGTATTTTATATGTTTTCTATCCATATTTATATATTTTTATAATTAACCTATCATAACTACTATTACGATAATTATTACATTTAATTATAATTTAATAAGTATAAAAGCTACAAATTGAGAATAAATATATATTTGAATTACTGATACTGTACATTGTAATTTGTATGTAATTAAGAATCTATTTATTGTTATCTTTTTTTTTAAAGATTTGATTGATTAAATAATATATATATTGTTGAAAATTATTTGGAAATTATATTCTAATAATAAAAAATATAAATTATCCTCAAACAATGTATGTATTTTGTAATATTATATTTATTATAAACCATAAAAGAATAAGATTTATTAATTATTTGTATTTATTTAAACATAATTTATGCAAAAAAATATGATACTTTCTAAATTTATACAAATTCTAAAACTTATATTCAATTCGATTAAAAAAGTAATATTAAAGAAAACAAGTACGGAAAAAAAATAAAAAAATTAATAATTATTTTATAATATGCTATTCAAATTTATTAAAAATATTTTTGCATTATGATTGTTAGTAAATATTTTTTTTTATTTGTAGTCATCTAGTCAATTAAATATTTTTATCAATATTCTTATTTATAGTTTGCATTTGGATTCAAAAAAAAAAGAGAAGAAAGCGAATATGTATAAGTACACGTTTTTCCTCCTAATCGTACCATTACTAGCAGTATCTTCAGTTAAAAATAAAATCAATAATAATAAGATAGAATGCTTTGAAAATAAAGATAATTTTTTTACTTGTATATCCGTGAAAATTATTAGTTCGTTGGATCGGGCGACAAATTCCGCCCATGTTAAAGTCGCCGATGGAGTTACTTTTGTAAAAGATATATCAAGTAAGTTTATTTGTCATTAACTATATATATATAAATACGCAAAATCGATTCAGATATTATTTATCAATAAAATAATTATTATATTTTCATAAACTTTCTTTATAATAATTTTATAATTATTTATCGTCTAGTGCTTCTCTTCATTACATTATCTCTGACGTATGATATATATTTATTATTACTTTTATTCTATTTCTTATATACAATTACGCGATTTTATCATATTTTCTATCTGTATTCTTGAAAGTCAAATTTATTTATATTAAAAAATTATTAAATTTATAATTACATGAATTCTAGATACGTTTTTTTATGTAATATATAAAAAAACCAACATTGTCATTTAAAATGTTCTATTAATTTGAAAGTAAATTATTACCCTTTTAATTACATTAACTAGTAATTTTATGAAATATCAATTTAACTAATATATCATATATATGGTCTGTTCCCGAAGTATTGAATTTTTTTCATTTAGCAAATATTGGTCGAAGCGATTTGGGAGAACTCTTAAATTGTAGAAAAAATCTTTTTCCATTAATTCCCCCTTTTTTCCTGTTTTTCGATAATTAAATGCAGCAGGATTTTACTTCGCGCGATGTTTGTTTTTCGATTTTTGACACGGCGCACTGACGTAATTAGTGGATAAACGTAACGCGAGCATGTTTCATTTAAAGATTCTAAAAAAAAAAAAGAAAACACCCACCATTTTTAATGAAATGTGATTTATTGGTGGACTTATAAACAGTTGTAAATAAAAATTAGAAATTTTTTAAAATAATTTCCTCTTGCATCAACGGATTTAAGAAGACGAGTTTTCCAGCTTTCAAAAGCAGTTTAATATCTCTCAGTTTTGATATTTATGCAAACTTTTCGCATTTCTAAATTTTTTTTTGCACTATATTGTGCACCATAGATCATGTTAAATTCAGTTTTTCTGCGATTGCTCTAACTGTTGATTGGCGGTCCGCATTTAAAATTTTTAGCATCCGTCGGGTATTTATAGCGATTTGAGAGCTTTTTAGGCGTCCAGATGGAGACACGTCGATGATTTTTTCCCGGCTCTCTTTAAAAGCTCTATGTCATTTTCCACATAGTGATTTTAACATACAATTATCTTTATAAGCATCTGTTAACATTTTAAATGTATCCGCACTGTTTTTTTAAGTTGCAAACAATATTTTATCCCGTAAGGCTGTTCCAATAATTGCTCCATCGCGCCAAAAAATCCAAAAAGACCCTTCGCGTGGAGTAAAATCCTTCCTCTTCGAATTATCGAAAAAACAAAAAAAAAAAGGGACAAATAAAAAAAGGCTTTCTCTGCATTTTAAGATACCTTCCAAATTGCTACGGCCAATGATCGCAAAATAAAAAAAAAAAACTCGATACTTTGGGGACAAACCATGTATTCATGTATCATATACCACATACTGTAATGAATATATTATATACTATATACAATTTAAAATTCATAAATCGTTTATTACTTTTTTTGTAATAAATTTGATTCATACAAAAATTTCTTAAAAATTACAATAAATAAAATTTATTTTTGAAGGTCTAGATGAACGCAATGGAAAAAGTTTTAAATCTGAAGCAGAAATATTTAATGAGTTACTTACTAATTCATCAGATAAAACATTGCAACTAGCTACCATGTTTTTAAACTCTGCATCATCATTCTTTAAAACCCATAGTTTAAAAATTAATATCCCTGAAGCTTCATTATCGCGTACATTTTTAGAAGGTATGTAAAAATATCTGTTTACATATTATTTTGTAAAAAAATCAATATAATCTGTTAATCTGTTTTATTTTTTATAATAAATAATGTAGGTAATATATACATTATTATCATAAAAGTGATGGAGTGTCTTGTGAAAAAAGCTAGGCCGTCAAATGTTATGTATGTTTTGGAAGTAGTAGTTGGGATTTTGAATGTTAAAAAATGGCAACTATGCTTATGTGTTATAAATTCAGGGTATTATAGATTATTTTAATATTTTAAATTTTGAACTCACAATTTTATAAATACGCTAGATGTTGTAATCGGGTAAAGCTTTATTTGAAGATTCAGAACGAGTATCATCGGTAACTACTTCTCGGATTTTATGAAAACTTTTCTGACATTTTTTTAATTTTGATTTATACATACAATTAAAACATCTCCAGAGTTTTATTCTTATAACGTATACAAAACATTGTTCCTACGAAAATTTTAACATTTGCGAACCAGCGTTTTACAATTTTGAAAAATGTCATTCGTTCTACCGGTTCTAATGATTGTAGAAGGAAAATAAGGAAACGTACGGTAACCCGCTTCCACTTTATATTTTACGATTTTACAAAAACAATTCGATGAATAGTCAAGTCATAATAAAATAAACCTTGACATTTTTATAACGTACTCTGTATATATAGTATATAGTAAAATCTACAGTTAAAAATTAAAATTACTTGAGTATAAAAAAAAATATATTATGTACGATTTATAAACAATATTGAAATCTTTATATTAATTTTTTTTAAAATTTTTATTAAATTTTTAACAGCGTCATTTTTATATTTTTTGTTTGATAAAAATAAAGATGTGTAAATGTAATTTATTTGTGTAAGAATTTCAGGTTTTTGAAATTATTAGTTTCAACAGAATTAAATTTTAAATTACCTTACACACAATTTCTAAGTCTATTCTTACAGGTGTTAAAGGATTTTTATTACAAAAATTATTTTAAAAATATAATTGTGATATAACAAAATCTCTATGTTACAGTCTGTAACAATCTTTATAATTATCTAGAAAATGGAGATACGGATGAATGTAAATGGCCAAAAACACAAAAGTAAATAAGTAATGAGGAAAAGAAAATCTAAAGAAATGAATTTTCAGATAGAAAAATAGTTTTTGTTACAATTTGTAATTATTGTATAATTATTAGTAATAAAAGTAATGTCGTCAAAGTATTAAATTTTAGAAGTTATCACGTAAAATATAAATGATTGCTCTATTTTTTTGAAATATCACACTATTTTTTATTTCATTAATTTTATAGTATAGCATCATGTATGTTTTCAAAGGAAAAAATTATGACTTTGCATTTTTTTTAATCTTAAACTAGTACTTTTAATATTTTATTGAATTTATTGAACATATTTTTTTCAACTAAATGAACCAATTACAATTTTTTTTTTTTTTGCAGGTCGAGCTAAGATAAAGAAGATGATTTTTCCCTTTATTGCTACCGCGGGTATTAAAATTTTGGCACTTATTCCAATTTTATTTGGAGGGCTCTCACTTTTAATTATGAAGGCTCTGCTAATGGGTAAAATCGCTCTAATCATCGCAGGAATACTGGCATTTCAACGGCTTTATAGTAATTCTGCTAGTTCCATTGGTAGTAGTTTTGGGGGTATTAGTGGAAACCTATTTAATAAGAATCCTCCAATTTCATGGTATGATGGGAATCAAGGATGGTCAAGTGTAACATCCAATCAAGGACAAGGATTATATAGAAGTTTTAGTAATAATATTGATGCTAATACTTTAGCATATGCTGGTCAAGTATCGACTACAAAAGAGCTTAATAAAATCTCATAAATTCTTCTGATTCGATTTTATACAAATGTGAGATTGTTTGTTTATAATTTCCAAATATAAATGAGATTTTTGAGGCTACTAATATTAAATATATATTCCAATTCAATATCAACTTTAAATTCGTATTCCATCAAATGTATTCAATTTTACAAACTATTTAAAAATACTGCTATGAAATTATTATTTATTATTTATTATTAAATATATTTAAATCCAATTATAACATAGTTTTAATATTTGTTTTGTTATTATTTTTTTATTATTTAATATTTAACATTATATTTATATTTATATCATACACATTAAATTTATAACATATTACATCATGAATTGGTGTTGATAAAAAATATGTGGTTATAAATACAGACGTATATTATTTTTATTGATACAAAAAATATAATTAGTTAAAAGAAATTTAAACAATAATTAATATTAAATAAGAAAATCTAGAAATTTCATTTCTCTTTTAAAAACGGGAGTTTTTCCTTTCATTTGCTTATTAGGTTTACTAAGGCCGCATACTAATAACGAAAAATTAAATAATCATTACTATATATATATATATGTTACATAATTAGTATAACTCGAATTAGTAATTTGAAATACATTTTTATAAAAATTTTCGTAAGAGATGTATCATAGCAGATACAATAATATTTTGTTATCGATACTTTACTTGTTTTTTAAGATTTTTTCATACTGCTCCAA
Source organism: Eupristina koningsbergeri (assembly GCA_018907245.1). NCBI lineage: Eukaryota > Metazoa > Arthropoda > Insecta > Hymenoptera > Agaonidae > Eupristina > Eupristina koningsbergeri. The sequence goes on along the minus strand of JACCHV010002777.1, from coordinate 184,396 downwards.
AAATTTATATTTTATATTTTACACTGCAGTATATATTTTGCATAAGAAAAATTAATGTTATTTATAGAAAGGAATTTAATTATAAATTTGACCGTTATATACATTACTTTCAAAAATTTAAAAATTTTTAAAAATATATCAAAAAATTATCAAAACTTATGTTATGATTAAGATAATTTACTTAGAGTTTTAATATAATAAAATATTTTTTTTATTAATAAAGATTTTTATTTTATTTCATTAAAATGATTTGATATCATATTTGATAACTTATATAATAAAATAAAGAATTGTCAAAATTTTTTTTGAATTAGCAAATCCTTATTATGATATATTGACATACTGATTTAAGTAAATGTATTTAATATTATTTCATTTATAAAAGATGGATCTTCACAAAAATACATTGTAATAGTAAACTTCACTACAGGACTACATAAAATTATAACTGTATATTTAAATCAATAATATATTTAATATTCATGGCTTAAAAATATAATATTTTTAACACCATACAAAATTAAATTTCATTTAATATTTATTAAAACGTATTATGAAATTTTAATACATAATAGTACATATATAAGGTTTTTGTAATTAATAGATGGAAAATTTTAATTATAATTTATTATTTATAATTAAATATTTATAATAAGTAAATCATCTTAATTATTAAATATTTCATTACAATACTACATAATTTAGCATGTTATAAGATAAAAAGCACATTGTTTTCATTGTTTATTAAAATTTTATTCTATACAATATTGTATACGTTATTAAAGTATACATGGTGCATCCACGAAGTATCGAGTTTTTTTTTCATTTTGCGCCTATTCATCGTAAAAATTCGGGAGAGGTCTTAAAATGTCAATAAAATCTTTCCGCATTTGTCTTTTTTTTTGTTTTTTGATGATTAGGCGAGGCAGTATTTAACTTCGCGTGAAGGGTATTTTTCAAATTTTTGACACGGCACGTTGAAGCGATTAGCGGAAAACCATTACGCGAGAATGTTTTGTTCAAAGATTATAAAAAAAAAAAAAAATTCTTACCTTTCTTTTTTGAAAAATGATTTATTGCTGGACTTATAAACAGGGTAAAATAAAAATTTTAAATTCTTCAAAATAATTTCTTCCTGTATCAACACATTTTTGAAGGCGTGTTTTTCGAATTTCAAATGCATTTCAAATGTGGAAAGAGTTTGTCGACATTTTAAGACCTCTCCCGAATTTCTACGACGAATAGGCACAAAATGAAAAAAAAACTCGATACTTCATGGATGCACCATTTATATATTAAAAGTATTCAAAATAGAATTTAAAATACTTTGAATATCTGGAATAAAATCATGAAACAAAAGAACAGTATATAGTAACGAATCTGTCAAACGAAATTGTTGTTTAGTTATCTTTAGTATTTATTCATATTTATCATCGTATTTAATTTCCTACAATGAAAATATGGAATAAATAATTTATTATCTTAAATATTCTGAAGAAATAATACTGTAATTTTATGCTATATATATTTTTATAATATAAAATACAAGACTATATATGTATATTATAAAATTTAACTATTCGTATGAATATATGCATATATGCGTGGACACGGTTGTGTGCGTACATACTATATCGTCTGCAAAATAAATTCTTTATTTTTTCAATGTTACGTATTTGTGAAAATACATGAATTTTAAATTAAATAATATTGTTAAAACATACAAAAAATAGAATATTTCTATTAAGTTTCATTCAAGTAATAATAATCACCTTATAAATTTAAATAAAATGCAAATTTTAGAAAAGACAAATAATTAATGTTACGAAAAACAAGATCCTTTTCATGGTATAAGTAATTAATATTTAGTGTTATTAATTAATAAATTAATGTTTCGATAAAATAGTTTCTATTTTTTTTAAAATAACACTAAAAAATAAGAAATTATCAAAAAAGACTAATTTCAAAAATATTTCGTAAGTAAAGAAATAGTGACACAAGTTAGAAATTAAATAACTGTTAATATTCAAATTTTCACTATAATATATATACTATTATTGAACTAATGTAACGGTTACATTGATATTTCTTTAGATAGAAAAAAATTTTATAGAGAAGTGAATAATTTAATTTTAAGTTTGACTACAACAACAGTTTAGTAGCGGTAGATATAACAACACGTAATACTTGTAATAAAATTAGGGAAAAAAATACATCGCATTAGAATAAATTATTTATTAATTACTACATATTTATATTTATTTTAATTATTATGATCATATTCATTAATTTAAATGCGAAATTTCTACAATAAAAAATTCTGATGAAGATATTAAACTTGTTGATCAAAGTTTCAAATCAAAGTAAAAAAGGTAAATCTAATGATAATGCCTTTATTATTCATTATATTATCTAGTAGCCACTAAATAACAGAGGATTATTAAAATATTCTCGAGCAAGCTATTATGGAACATCAAGAGTCTGCTTCTCAAGTCCAGGAACGTACGCTGACCTTAACCAAAGGACTTTCTACGAAGAGCCCAGGTGACGTTTTATATTGCTACCACAGAGTTTAAGTGTAGCCGTAAGTGTATGATATAATTTTGTTTTTTTTACAAATTGCGTCTTTTCCCTGATTGCGTCGCCATGTCATCATATAAATGTGCATTAGCGCAATATAATATTTTACTCGCATAGTGCATACACTTTCCATAAAATATAAAACAAATTCCATTATAAACATGCATACGTACATCTTCGAATCGAGAATGAAACAAAAATAAACTTACTTTTTATTCTTCAATATTAATAACAATCTAATTACTTATTATCAGAATAATAATAACAAATTCACCTAGATATTTTTATAATGTAAATTAAATATCAATTATGAAATAATAATTCTGTCAGATAAAACAATTTACCGATACAATAGGACACTTTTATATATAATTGTTTGTATAGTGCATACATATACGTATACATGTATTTTATAGTTTATAAATTCTTTAGATAATAACAATTATAAAAAATATATATAATAACAAAATATAATAAAAATTATGTAAAAAATAATTTTATGGCTAATTGGGTATATGATAAATAATAATATCATATGATGAACTTTTTAATGGTATTTCATTTTTATTATGTATTAATTGTGAATTTATGTAATTACTTGTACAAATATTTTGTATTTCTATGGTACCAGTAATTTTATATAATTATAATTTTATAAATTATTTATAAAACTATTTAAAAAAACATAAATATATTACACATATTATATAAATATATGATATTTATAAAAATACATTACATACAAATATTTGAAATATTGAAAGTAAATCATATAATTATTATTAAATCAAACAAGTAAAAATGAAGAATAAACAGAATAAACCATTACATCAATAGAAAAAAATTATGTTTAATAGTGTATGTTATACCCTTATGTGACAGAAAAATAAACTCTCACTCTCTGTCCATCCATACATACAAATACATAAGCAAGCAAGCAAGTAATGTAAAAGGTCACAATCAATAATTTTTTAGTTAATTAATAGGTTGTCAATAATTAAGATATATAAATAGTAATGTAAAATAATAAGCAAAAAATATAAAAAATAGAAACAAAAAATAAATATGAAGAAACATAGAATTTAAGGTATAATATAAACGGCTTAAAAATTAATTAAAACTACTGAAATACTCAATACTTAAAAAAATTCAGTAGACAACTACAAGTTTAGTTTTGAGACTTAATTTTAAAAATTAACATTGTACTTTAGGTAATTAAATAATTGTTTATACACCAATTATAATAGCATCTTGATATAATTTATACATTTGTTTGCCAAATTTTTTAAAAATTAAATTGATATAATTAAAAAAATTAATATACACATAAGATAGGTTAAAAATAAAAATTACTTTTTTCTAAATATAAATATATTGAAAATAATGTTTAATTAATAGAGTTAATACATATAACAGTCTATAACTGTTAAGTTATAGTACTCTTATTCTTTTTTCATATTTTCATGTATGTTATTTCATTAGTTTTGTTGAATTACATTTTTTCTTTAATCCGAAAACACTTTTTACAATAAAAAAAATCAATTAAATATATTTATGAAATCGAAAGTATGACTTAAAAATGCCAAATACCAATTTTTTTAAGATTTGACAAAATTTATTACGTGCATTTAAAACGTAATCAGATAGTCAATGAGAAAGGGGAATGGAACCGGATTTTAACAGGCGATCACGCAGAAAAAAGTGGAATGCAAGTTAATAGTAGGAAGATAAAACTGGCATCTAGAATTGGGTAAGTAGGTTGGAAACGTGTAAGCCATCATTCGTCTTCTTCCTCCCACGGTATGTTTCAAGGTCAGTGGGTTATTGGAATATAGACACTAGCTTGACCCTTCACAATGAGAGAGGGAACCGAAAAGCTAACGGAATCAGTTATGAACGGAACATGCGCTACGTAGCAAGAGGGAACTGAAGCCAAATAATCATTAAAACATAGATGTGAGGATGAAGATTCAAATTTAACAACATGCTAATCGATTTCTTTATTAATAGATTTTAAAAACCTCATTTTACATATTCTATTCATAAAAATAAATCATTTTAACAATACATGGAATAAATTTTTTTAATGAATTTCCACGCAGTTCTTCTTCGTTGCAAATATAATATATAACGTAATTTTTTAAATGCTATTTAAATATTGCATTGGTTTATAGCATGAATTAAATAACAATATTATTTATAAGAATAAATATTTATTAATAGTTTATTGAGTTACTGATGTATTTTCTAAAAAATGAATGTACATTATTTATCTACTACATTTTCTTAAGTTTAAATTTACAAATAAATAATAGTTACAATATTCTATTACTTGTTATGTAAATATTGCACCCTATTCGAGTTGCACTAGCTTTGGTTTTTGTTGTAACATTATATATAAATTATAACAATATTGTTTGAATTAATGTTAAAACAGTTTAATTTTCGCCTTATACGTAAAATTCATTTTTAATTGGAATATAATTAAATCATTGTGTATGGACAACAAGAATATAGAATATGTTGTTGGATCTACTTATAAAAATAAAAATAAAACATTCCTTCGGAAGCAATGAATTTAAATAACTAATAATCCGAATACAAATGAATCGATTTTTATTTCTTAACCAAAATATACAACTTTATGTATTTTCTGCTTTAGCTTAACTGAGTACAATTGTAAAATGTATTTTAAATTGTAAGTGATTGTAAAAAATTTTTTAATTCTTATTTTTTTTGCTTATCTTACAAATCCTTTATTGTTTTATTGACATATTAATTAATAAAAATAATTTTAATTAAAATTATATATATCTGATATAAATTTTTTATTACAATTAGTATAATAATTTCTAATAATATTTATTATATTAATTAATACCATAAATATAAAATATTATATTTACTAATATTGTTTTACTAACATAATCACGAAATACGATGATTTTTTAAACAGATTTTATTACAGAAAAATTATTATTAAAATATTATAGCGATAATTTTATAAAATTATAGAGCAAATAATTTTTTTATAAATCATACAAACAATTACTGATTGTACATCATCTTGTTTCTTCATATGTTTGTTAATTATTGTATCATAGTTTGTTTTATATTTTTTATCTATCTAACTAATAAATATAAATAAATAAATAATAAATAATAATAAAAAATTATAAATAATAAATAAATGTAAATAATAAATATAAAGATTGAATAATTGTAATAACAAAAACATACACTTATTATATCAAACAGATTGTCTATTAATGAATAATGATATAAAACTATTACACGATAAGTATTTATACATAAATGAATTAAAAATCTTTTCTATGTTAACTATTATTAAGATACTAATAAAGTTAATTAATCAATAGTAACGTAAGAATTAGTATTTGGGTTAAAATGAAATATTTAATATATTAAATGTTGCATAATGTACATATTATAAACAAAATTTATATTGTACATAAATATAAATATTTTAAATGTTCAATTATTTCAAGTTCAAATAATATTAATTCTTTTTTATGACCACATTTTTCAGTAAAGTCATAAAAATTTGTGGATAAATTTTCAATATACATATACAAATCCTGTTATAGATATTGAAGACGTTTAGATTTTTAGATGTACAAAGATGTACAGGATATTTTAACATATAAATAAATATAATTTGCAAATTATTAATAACGGTATTTATTTACAGGGAAAAAATAATGCTTTGGATAATTCATCTATATTATTATTAATTTTTTAATTTCTAATGAAGGCTGGTAAATATTGAATGTTATTTGTAAGAGGTTTCATAATGATTTCCAAATCCAATATATAATAATTTTATTTTATTATATTACCGACTGGTTTGTTTTTGCTCTTATAAAGTCTAATATATATTCTTTATTCATATCATATTCTTTAATTGAAATTGTCCCTAATGGAAATTTCTTTCTCCATTTCACTTTTTTCATTTTCCTTGGCTACATTTTCGCCTTTAAATTTGGTTTTAGAAATTTTGTCTAACATATACATTCCACTTTTATATTGCATTGAAAATTAACGCAGTCCTTGATACCTTTACAAAATTTGTGTGAACTTTTCCAAAAATACATATAATATGGACAACATAATGAATATGAGCAATGAAACTGTTTCACCATACTTGCAAGTCTGAACCATTACAACGATATGATATTTACCATCTCTACTTGTGATATCTCTTTGTTTTCTTCTGAAATAGTTCGATTAATAGAGACATATCTAGTGCAATGTTTATGTAACGAACCCAATTGCTCTAGTAGCGAATATTAATAATTACTTCTGCATTTCCTTAATTCTGTTGTCTTCCATGAGTAACCAATAATCTCTTCTTACATTATATACCAATATCCAAATTTAATATCTATATCGAGCTCTCATTAATATTAGGGAATAAACTAAATGATGTCATGCTATTAAAATTCAAATAAATTAATATTTATATGTTTTCAAAATAAATTAATTTTCGTCGTGTACATGATATTCATGTTATTGTCAAGGCTTATGTAATTCGACACGTTACAAAGCACACATTACACGCAGTACACCCATGTATCAGATATTGTAAACATCTAGAATGTTCGAGAAACCGGTAAAGTATTGTCACATAAATTCATGCCAAACACTCCCAATTATGCCATGTATGAGCAGAGACATGTCTGCCCTATATACAGGCCTTATGAGCCATTGCGGATATATAAGGCATCCCGTTCCGGCCCAGAGTATTTGTCTGTTCGCAACACTCCGTAGTATAAAATATTTCGTTCCTACTCTTGGACATTTACTGCAGGTAGCGTTCCTCCTAGCGAAAGAACTAGTTCCTGGACTAGACTCGTAACCGATCGACCCTAGTGACGTAAAGCGAGGATGAAGGTGAAAACAAGGGAAGCCTGACTTTATAGTCGTCCTTTTTATTCTCCAACCTGCACACGTATAAGCGTCCATACTGAGTGACAAGCGACTTATCGAATGCTTTCTTTTGTGCGTTTCAAATCATTGAATAAGTGGCTATTTTATTGTTTTTTTTATAAATAACTGGGCTTTATTATGTTTTTTTTTTTACAAATGAATCGTATCCCGTTTCTAGTCTCCAGATTGAATATCTATTCGAATCAGGGAAAATCGCCAAACAGTAACCCGTTCCAAAGTCCAATTCCAAGTTCGATCTATTAATACTCCTTCCTTAAAACGTCCGTATTAGTATTAAATAAGGTTAGCAATTGTCTTCCGCATGATACTATTGAATTTCAATCCTGGGCTCATCTCAGGGAGTCGGTCCTTGCAGACTCTTTGTATTGAAAATCTAGTTGCATTTATCGTCTGCTTTGTGCAATTATTCTGTTCTGACATTTGAAAAGATCCTGATTTAAGGGTCTCTTCCATGACGTTCAACCCGATTTCATGATGAATCTTTGTTGTTAACGTTTCTAAACTATCACAGACTCAAATAATCAGACATCAAGTCAACAGTCTCAGACGTATCGCCTTTTCACCTAGCTTATCAGAAATCCTGGCAAATTGAACAAGTCCACTATTCCATACCTCATTCCCCTTCAGAAATGGAGTGTTTAAATCATTTTCTCAACACATATTTTTGAGATGTTTTTCATTAAATTATCATTCATTATGGAACCAAAGTTCTGCAATACTCGGAAGATTGAATCAAATTACTTACGGAAGGTACGTCCACACACCAGTTTCTACAATCCAGTGTTAGAGCACACGATTACTAAATACTCCATCCATTAATACTTACCTTTTTTATTCTTACCCCTTCTTTATTGAATTAAAATAATTTTAATTAAAGGCGAGTTATATGATTGTACATGTACAATTCAAGATTTAAAATTCCCATTGAATCGAGCGAAACTCTCATTTCATCACGACAGAACGAGTTCCTATCTTTTATAAAATTACCTAGACCAGAATGATAATCAGTTGCAAGTTAATTTAATCAGCTCCTTTTTTTTCTTTGAAGTCAAGGTGTACTTTACGTGATATTTTCGATTAATTTGTTGTGTCACGCACACTTATCTGATTTTAAGAGCCATCGCTATGTTAAACTCCATGATTGTTTTGATTATTGATGTGAAACACACCTTCTGCTCATAAAATATTCTGTTCGTTTCAGATGGAATTCGATAGAGATCACATTATCCAACTCAAAACAAATTATCTTTCGTACAATTATATAATCGTTGCGTTATCTAATTGCTTCGATATCATCTTAAGTCAATCTATCTCTGTCACTTTTTAAATTTTTCATCTCTTTTGTATCGAGCTTTAATTCATATTGCAGAAACTATCCTGATAATACTAGAAACATTATTGTTAAAAAAATAAAAAATAATCATAATTATTAATAATATTAATAATTGAAAAAATTTAAAAAAATTTTTTAACTGAAATGAAATTAATAAAAATATATTTCGATAAATAATATAAATTTGCATTATTATTAAAATTATATTCAATAATAAAATTTATTTATTAACACCAATAAAATATTTTAAATTGATACATGATTTATACGTTGAATAAACTTGCAAACAGTTATAATAATATCAAATAAAATATAATTTTCTTATAATTATTGTTAAATTAAAATACAAAATTGTAAATTAATAACTTTATTCTAAATCATTGTACGTTAATGAATAATCTTACTTCTTTCCAAAGAAAGAAAAAATAGACATCCAAGATGATTAATTTATAAGGCATTCATATTTAATTAAGAACTTATTTATAATATTATAAAAATATGTTTAAACCGAAACTAGTATATTTCAATTAACTAAAGTTTTCCAATTTTAAGAAACCATATTTTTTAAGTACAATTGTAATTTATTTCAATTAAAGGATTTGAATGTAACAGTCATTTATTTTATACACTTTTTTATTATTTATAATAAAAAATTTTTAATGAAAACTCTAATAAGAAATCATTTTTTTAACTATTTTTTAAAATATTTCTAATAGTAATAATGTTAAATATTAAAGAAGGTTTTACTGTACATTATACAGGATGTTTTTAATAACTATGAATTAGCAATTATAAATGCAATTTCCTATAAAATTTATAATATAAATGTACCAGCAAATCAGATAAATTTGATTAATTCATTAAATTTAATTATTAATATTTTATGACAATATAAATTTAGAAACAAATAATTTTTAAATTTTTTTTTGCATAACGGATACTTCAATGTTTGTAGAAATTTAAAAAATCAAAAAAATTTACGTCTAGACTAGTAGCAGGTTCATTTAAAAAGCTGTATGTTATGTAAAATTTTTTAATAAAATTATAATAGGAATGCTCGAAATTATGATTAAAGTCATCATAAATGTTAAATATTTATACTAAACCGATTTATAGAACATTTATATTTGCGATATAGCTGATGGCAATCAAATGAAGTATAAATTAAGGGATTTAACAAAAATATATATTATTGTGGAAAAGTGGTCTATAATCGGGAATAATTTTTAACGTTAAATAAAAAACCTCATTAACAGATATTATGAATGAGTAATTAGTAATAATTTGTTGATCATAATTTCATAGCTATTTGATGTAAAGATTTTCGTGTAAGGGAAAGTTATACTATAATTGTTCATTGTTAGGCTCGGTAAAAAATATTTTGTACAAGTCTGTTTTCGTCACTTTTTTGAATATGTTTAAGAATATTGAAAATAGAAGTAATTCTCTTGAATATTTTGAGATATAGTTACATTTTATCTAAAGATTTGGTTTATTAGAACACAATGATCACAGATTCAGGGGTGCATTCAAGCGAGAAAAGAGGATAGTATTATTGTCCTTCTGTTCTAGTTTGATTTAAAACTTACTTTTTTATATGTGGATCAAATATCGCAAAGTTTATATTTCTCAGAAATAGCTAATAGAATTTCAATAGATTCATATGATGTTAAGATTGATGTGTAATCTATCTCTATCTAACAAACAAAAAATAGAAATTAATTAAATGAAGGAAACAGTTATTAAAATTAAAGGATTTAAATAATTCTATTTTATTAAAATATTTATTATTATTACACACTTAAATATTTATTTTACAAATTTGTAAAATATTTTCTAAAAATATCATAAATTGTGCCTTAAAATAATACTATTTTTATATAATTTTTATACAACATACTATGTTTAATTAAATCATGCAAATATTTACTAACTGTAAATTAGCAGAATGCATGATATGGTTTTAATTTATTTTCAAAAATATAATTATAATACAACAAATCTTATATCATACATTTCATATAATTTTTTTTTTCTTTCGAATTATCTAAAATATGGTGATAAAGATTATAAAAAACGAACAAGCGCTCGAAATTCGACGAGAAGTGGGGGAGAAGAAGAGGTGAATAGTCATGTTTCCGCATTGTTCACTTCTATTACTATATATCCGAATCCCTTGGCTATTGCTTTTCTCACTCCTCATCTACTTTTATAGTTCGGCCTTTTTGATTTTCTATATTTGCATTTTTTAGATAATCGAAACGATTTTTGGAAAATATGAAATATTGAGCATTTATTATAATATAATTATATTTTATAGAAATGTTGAAAAAACGTATAATGTATTGAATAAATTTAAATTTAAAAAATATTAAAAAAAATGCATTTTCTTGTTAAAATTGTAAATAAAAGAAAGCCGGTGAATATATAGATATAATTTTAGAAAATAAAAATTTACTAATATTTATGATTTTTCATATATATGGTTAGATACTTTTCGTTAACAAAATAAAAAATACTCTATTTCTTGGTCTAAATTAGTTATATAATTTTTTTGCATTCAATTTTTTCAAGAATTTTTTTGATAGACCTTTTCTAAAAAATTGTATAATTGAAAACTAACCTTCATACTTTGTAAGCCAATATCTGAACATTACTTATTAAAAAATTTTTGAATATGTGAAATAATATATATACACACACTATAGTAAAATCCGCACGCTGGGTGCGTCTTGAAAGTCTTATGTAAAAATTTATATTACACTTCAATTATTCAATAAAATTATCTAGTATAACATACATAAAATAACAAAAATCCCTACGCATACGCATTTCACTATTTTCTTAGGTAATTAATAATATTCGAATTACCAACACACACACAAACATTATTCTGAATTCTAACAAAATACTTATTATTTTATTACATAATTTTTACTTATAATAATATAAAATGTTATGTTATATTTATTTTTTACGTAATTTCTATTCGTTTATTTACCCTATACATTTTTATGCTTATATTTAGTTAGGCTCATGTTATATAAAATGCTTGAAACTGAATACATATTTGTGTCTACGAATAAATACATATTGTACACCAACGCAGATATACATATTTAGAGATATGTATATATTATTATAATTCACTTTCATTGGCATATTTTACTTTAAATATTAATAAAATAAAATAATCATAGTGTGAATAATTATAGAATATTTCTAGTAATTATACTACTTAAATTCAGATGACATATTGTAATACAATGTATGCTTTTTTCAAGAAATATGTTTACAAATTGTAGAAAATATTACTGAATAGAGCAAAAAAATTTTTAAAATTTCATAAATTATTTTTACATTGTTAGTAAAACAATTTTCTATTAATTATTATATTGTATAAGCGTATTATTATACAATTTAAATATATAAAAATATTGTAGTAATTTGAGTGATATTTTTAATAAATATATAAAAAAAAATTAATGTTATCAATACTAATTAATAGATAATATAAGAGTTATTTTTATAATAAATATTATACAATTATTTTTATTATAAATTTCCATTTAAATCTTTATTAATCATAAAATTTAATATAAGTTTTATACAGCTTAAATAAATTAATATTTTTAATATTAATTATTAAAATATTTATTATAATCCGATTTTTGTAATTATATTATTATATTCATAAGATATATGGGTGCTCCTTTACAATCAATTTTTCAATAGCATTTCCTTTGCTATTAGAGAAAATTAAAATTTAGCAACTAAAACTATAACAAATGATAAAAATTTCAAATAATTTAGACATTGTATTTTTCGAAATAAATTTTATTTTATTTTATTAGGAGGAATTAATATTTTAGCTAGGAATAATTTGTTTTGAAGTAAATTGACGTTATCAAAGTATCAATTATAAACAGCAAATACCTTTAGAGGGAGAAAAAATTACACTAGCATTCCTTCGTCATACCCGTAAAGAAAATCTCTTTAAGTATCCAAAGGAAATCGTTCTAGTTCAGTTGGAGTCATTTTGTAGACAATCACTATAGTGCCCTATTCTCCAAGCTGCCTCGCCCGATTTTTTGTAAATTTGACTGAGGTTCGAATTCTCCGCTCTATTTGATCCTGCTACCGCTGCTTCGGCTACTCTTCAACGTATTTCCCTTCTCTAGCTTAGTTGCAGTGAGTGAAATTGTATTAGACCAATACTATTTTGAAAGAGAAAGAAGAGAAAATAATTTATACGTGTATATGTATACCAAGGAGACAAAAAGGAAAAAGGACCGCAAGTTGGATATTGTCGGTTTCGTATATATAGTCCTACTTAGTCATAGCAATGTCCAGTGCATTTTCGTTCTTTTCACGATTCAGATATTTCTCTTGAAGCTCTTATTTTTATTGTTTTTATCCTGATTAAAAGTTAAAAATGAAACAAATATTGGTGGCTAAAATTTTGCTCCTGCAAACTGCATTGCTTATAGGATATGTTCAAGCCGAAATCAGTCAGAGGGCAAGTGTTCAGTCAATCGAACAAGGAATATCAGGCTTATCATACACATCCATTGAAAATTGGAAAAAAGATTGCAGTAAATCTTATAGTTCTACATGTCTAAAGCTAGATGTTGTTTCATTTTTTGATCGATTGTCAGAACAGGATGATCTTGGTATGAAATGATTATTTTACATTCGTAAAACATATTTAGCTGAATCAAAATTAATAAATAAATTAATAAAGAATAGTTATTTTAATACATTAGGTAGAAAAAATTAGGTAAAAAAAATAAATTATAAATTCATAATATTTATCGAATATATAAGTTGTGCAATTTTATTTTTTTTCGAAGTATATTATATTAAATTAGTAGTAGCTATTCTTCAACCGATACTGTCCTGTTTGTAGTAATACATAGAACTATACATACAATTTATGTAAATGTTTTTATGTAACATATTCTTTGTTTTATTAACATTAGTTTAATTTGATAATGTTATTTGTAAATATAACAAATTAATGAACAATAATACCTGTATTAGTATTAGTAAATATCTGTACTCTGAGTAGTATTTTTATTCGAAAATCTGATAATTTTTAATATTCGTCTCATGCATTGACCTTTTATAAGACGAAGGTTTTTTTGTTAAAAGATCTATTATGTACTTATATTAAACATTCTTCATATTAAAACTTCACAATTAAAATTTTTTTTTAAATTATCCGCATAATATCATAATTATTTAATACTAATTATGAAAATATTTAAAAAATAATATACTATATATATATGTGTGTGTGTGTGTGTGTGTGTGTGTGTGTGTGTGTGTGAATTAAATACAAATTATTTATAAAAAATTATAAATTTACATGTATTTAAAATTAGGTATTTAAATACATATATTTTAATTTAATATAGATTTTTTATGGTATCACAGAATATTAAATCAAATAAAAATATTAAAAAATGAATATTTTATTTAAAGAAATGCATTAAACAATAACAAAATATATACAAATAGTATAATAATTGTTGAACAAAAAATTAAATTACAAAAATACTATTATTTATTTCAACTTTATTTTAAAAATTTAATAATAACGATTATGACTGCCATGTTCACTCATTTACTATTTATTTTTCGTTAAATTTTATTTATTTAATTTTTATTAAATTATTTTTTACTCAGGAATTCTTCCCGGAGTCTTTGTCGTAAAACAAAATAGTTCAGTCACAATTCCAACATCTGACGTTGTGGCCAATCTAGCCCGAGATTTTCCTAACGATGTGGATAAACGCATGGATGCTTACTTAATGCACAAAATTGGAACATATTTAAATAGTCATGCGATCTCTATCAAACTCTTCGATCCACGAACATTTGAAGCAACGAGAAATTTTAATGAAGCAGCCTTGGAACAGTTAGGACTTGGTGATCATAAAAATAATGCAGAAACTGGTTCGTATGAATCAATAATTCATATAATTTATTTAATAATAAAAAATAATATTATCAATAACTCATTAATATTGTGAAATTAATTTCGTTTGCCAGTTATTATTTAATCATTTATTTATGCTTGGATTTCATTCGTCAAATATAAAAAAAAAATTATTAATAAATTATTAAAATAAGTATTAATAAAATATATGATATGAAATTTCTTTTGTATGGAGCATACAACTTAATTCTTATTTAATTTATATTTATTTTTATTACATTTTCGTGGACTTTAGTCATTTATTAACTATTATTTAATAATCTTTAAGAAACAAACATTAAACTAAGTTTAAAATATATCATTTTACAAAACAAAGAGGAAAATGAACAAGTACATAATCATTTAAATAATTTTAAATAATTTTATTGAAAATGTTTTTCGTGATAATTTTGAATAGCGCTAAACACTTTTCATTTATAGATTATAATTATAAATTGGTTCAAATGTATTGCATTTTTGAAAATTACATAATTTTCAATACATTTAAATTAATCAAATGAAAGTTTTGAAATATATAATATTGTTATATAGTTATACCAATTTACATAATTTTTCAAAATCTTTCAAATTTAAAGTTTAATTTTTTATTTTAAGCTAAATAAAATTAAATTAAATCACTAGATTTTGTATATAATAATTTAAATAACAAAATTAAATATAATTTTTAAAAAAAATTTATAATAATGATTTTTTTAATTGATTTAAACAATATTTATGAATATTACATATTGAACATTACACGAATACAATATAAATAGAAATGTTGTACATATTTAACAATATATGTTAAAAAAACACAATTATTACTCCTAAAACAATATTTGATTATAAAATATATGTCTTAATTATTAAAATTTAATGAATGATTCCAATTGTAAATATTTTTTAAATTATTTACATTACTTTTATTTTGTCTAATTTAAAATTACTCCATTTTTAATACATCAGTAAATCATTGTAATCATATTTCCAATTATATTAAAAAGCTATTATTAGAAAATATTATGTAACGGTTAATGTATAGAATAATAGCGATATTGTTTATATGAATTAATTTCACAATACGACATCTTTACTGTACGTAGGAGTAAAGAAAGCTAATAAATCTATGTACATATGTATATATATATATATATATATACATATAGATTTTTAATTTTTTATTTTATTTATAATAAATATTCTAAAGTTTTAAAATTTGTTTGATCTAATATTATTTTAAATCCAAAAACCGGCTTTCAATAAAAGTAATGAAATTAATGTTAAAAGCTGTATTTATAATACTTTTTTTAGCAAGTCGTGCGAGATTTTTAGTTTTTATTAATGGGATATATATCTCTTTAAAGTAGTTGTTCAAGTATTAAAATATCCATCAATTACTTATCCGTTGCAGCACGTCGAAAGGATAAAAATGGTTATGGCAGTCTGATGGCAGGACTTATGATGATGAAAGGTACATTAGGAGCTCTAGGATTCGGAGCTCTGGCTATGCTTGCGGGGAAAGCTTTGATGACAGGTCTTATGGCCCTTATGCTCTCTGCGATTGTCGGCCTCAAGTCTCTTGCTGGAGGTGGTGAAAAGAAGACGACATATGAGATAGTCAGTAAACCTGTATATTCTAGCTCTCACTCTCATAGTTCTGAAGAATCTCATCATGGCGGTTATTCTGGGGGATACGGTAGATCGGTAGATCTTGCTTCAGAAACTGTTCATGAAGCCCTTAAAAGTTTCGGAAATATTCGTGACAGGCGAATGGTCGAAACACATTAAAAAAATAATTTTTTAAATCAAAGACTAAATTTTATTTATTCCGGTCTTGCCATTTTCTTATACTACATTATTGTCTATTTTTACAAATCTCTTTGTCATCCTCCTTGCTTAGTTTCTCTTTTGTGGAAATCAATTTACGTATCATATTGATTCCTTTTCAGTATTTATGAAAACATGTATATAAATTATCATCAATCACTTAATGCAATTAATAGTTCCTTTTATTTTCATTTACAGTAATCAAATATAATTTGTATAATATCTAAATCGAATATAATTTTGATTATTGTAAAAAAAAAGTAAGACCTACCTAATTTAAAAATAATTTCAACATTTTTTGTTCAAATACTTAAAAAAAAAAACTATATAATATTTACAATAAAAGTGGTACGTGTGTGTGTATTTGTGTACGTGTATGTGTGCGCGCGCGCACGTGTTTGTATGATCGCGAATCAAATACAGAAAGAACGAGAAAATATTACTAAAATGTTCACGTATATTGATTACTCTAAAATAAAATAAAAAAAATATTATAAAAAAAAAAAATATTTATAATTAAACACTTCCTTGAAAATATTATTACTTATCCGAATACAAAAATACGAAGAATATATCCATTTTATATTTTATTATTTATTTCATTTGTTGCTACGAAGATTTGTCTTCAATAATATGTGAAAATACCCTCAATGCACAATGAAATTTAAAAAATTTACAAAATATTTATAATGTTTATCGATATATTATATACAATTTTTTGCACATTAAAAATTCTCTTAATTGCAAAAAATACAATTGCCATGGAAAGTAAGTATAAATTTTAAAAGAAAATTTGAAACTCCGTCTAGTGTAGAGAAGAATATTTATAGTAAAATTAATTATTATTTATGTAGGATCAATTGTCACGTTTTAAATTCCGTCAATGGACAATTAATAATTTTAAGTTAATAATTTAAATATTTTGAAATTATACACTACACTACTACACAATATCACCTCTGAATTCCGGGTTCATTGACCGATCAATGTCGTCGGGATACGATATTTTATTTCAACCACCAAAAATATTCTTTATTGACAAATTTGTTATATTAAATTCCTAATATTATTTATAATAAAAATTGATTAAAAATAATATATGAAATTTAATATTGGCCCCCATTACATAAATAATTTTATATTAATTTTCACAAAACTACTAACATTGATATAATCTAATTTTAACATCACTTTCTTATAATTTAATATTATTCATAATAATAATTAATTTCGATTAGTTTAATACTAAAAAATAAATTATTATTTTTTTAAGAGGTCAACACTGTAATAAGTTTATAATTATTAGAACTGTACAACAACTGTCAATACTACAACATTTTTCACTAATTTAATTTCAAATAGTATGGTATACCTATATATATATATATTTATGATAAATTATAATAATAAATTAATTGTATATATATAATCTCTTATCTTTCTTATTAATGATTTTTACATTTACTATTACGAATTACGATAAATTCTCAATTTAATAGTTACTTCCTTTATTCATTAATAATTATTATCCAATATTGATATAATATTATGTTAATATAGATATATGTATAGATTTTCTATCTCTCTCTCTTTTAATATATTTTGAGATCTTGATGATTTATAATTCTATCCACTCACTTGAATATTGATTATTTTTCACAATCAAACTTCATCGAAAAACTCAGAATTAATATATATATTGTAGCTCAAGAACTAAAACGATACTGATTTCCCTGACTCCTCTCCCGTATCAGAGAAATCTTGAAAACCGATTTAATCACTAATCGTTTTTAAATGATTATTGAATTAAAAAATTCTTTATCTATTATTAGAGTTAACACTCATATAAGTTTTCGAGCTTCGCAGATACACTACTTCAACGTTCTCTTTTCTTATAATAAAATCAAATAAAACAATTACCTCACCTATCGATAATTCAAAACCCTGTATTTATCGGCCAACACTTAGCCGCGTATCGAATAATTGAATATTCTTTATTATAATAACACAAATAAATATCTATACTACATCTATAAAAAATTCTTCATACGCTTAGTTATGTCAGTGCAGCGACGCCTATACATCAACAGCATTTTCACATTATCTATCGGATACTACAATACAATCCAACATGGCGTTCTCGTGGTAACACGTGTGAGGTTAATTAATCTATTTATTCATTTTAAAACTCATTTTAAATTATTCTATATAACGAATTTACATTCGTCACACAATATATATCAATAATATATTACAGAATCAGTTATATTATAGATTTTTATTTTTGTTTATTCACTATACAATATAAATTGAAAAAAGGTTCTATGACAAATAAATATTGATTTAATTTGAAAGTATACCCCTGTTGGAAATCTATCAAGGATATTTTTTTTTATCGGTCTGTTTTGTAAAGGTTTTAAATTGAAACAGGGGACTTTTCCATATATTTCATTTTTGTTTCGTCTTTGATTAGTAGGATCAGTAGGAATTATCTTCGCTCAAAGTATGTTTTTTAAACTTTTAACATAACACAATGGAGAATTTGATGGAACAGCGGTACGCGATAAAATTTTTTTTGGAAAAAACTATATAGACTTTTAAAATATTAAAAAAGGCCTTTAAGAACACGTGTATATGCAAATGTTGATAAGTTCACAATGCTAAAGACTGCTCTTATATTTGAAATTTTGAACTCATAATTTTGTACATACGTTGGATGTTGGTATCGATTCGGGGTGTTTTTTTGCATCCAGAATTGTGCTCATTAGCAACAGTCTCTTGACCATCTTTAATAGCTTTGTATGATTTTTCTACTTGCAATTTATATATTTACTTATTCTTAGTGACCTTTAACATTTTAATAGTCATTGGTGTATTTTTCCGAAGCACAGAAAAAATTTAATTACGTAGCTTTTTTCCACTAAACGCTCCATTGAGCAGTGTTAAAAACAACTATTCTGAGAGAGTATATGGAAATCCAGCAGTTTGATAGTGAAGGAGCTTAAGTTAAAGAAGATATATATATATGATATATTTATAATAAGTATAGCAATACTCTTCCTAATTTTTGGGGGCGGCTTGTCGAGTTTGTGGATGATTTAGTCCGAGAAAAAGAATTTATTGTAGGAGTTGCCACTGATGTAAGTTATAAGCGCATACGATGTTTTTCTCACGAAGAAGATGGGTGAGTTGGTAATTTTAGTTAGGGAAAGAGTTGGTCATTGCAAGTTAAGATATTCAAAAGTTACGGTCTAGAATTAAGGCCTTGCGTAAACATTTAGTAAGTTAAGAAAGAATTGTATTAAAGCTTGCATCTGGAGGATACCTAGAGCGTAGAGATCGATAGGGATGGTGACGATTAATGGATTAGTGGTGAAAAGGACGGAAATGAGACTTGTATGCAGGTGCAGATTCTGAATGCATTCCTGGTGCAGACTTTGGGTACTTAGTTGGGAGTGGGAGTTTTTTTGAGACTCCCTTTATACAAAGATTGGTACTTCCTTGGGCTTTGGAAATATAATTTCACAAAACTGAGTTAGATGAAATTGATACCACCGCTTCAGGTTCTGTATCAGCTATAGGTATCTCGTTCTCATTCAGCTGGGTATAAATACGCAAAGGATGAACATTTGATGTTATACTGTATAAACCTGCGAACAGTTTCGGACACGACATAGTACTATTGGGTTCTTCAGAGCATTCTATAAATAACAGATCTCCCCTGCATATGAGGTAACATGCCTACTAGGAGCGAAAGTCTGTTGATACTAATATCTCTCTCTCTCTATCTCAGGCAACAGTATACATACAGAAACGAATGACAAACAATGGTCTGGTATTGGCGGCAATACTAAATGTGGAAGCAACCTTTGCTCACATACATAGGGAACTATAAGTGAGGCTACAATGATGAAGGGATTTCCATTAATTAAAATTAATTAATGAAAATATGCCCACAAGGAGAAGTAATATTTTCTATACTGCAGTGCATGGTCACTGACATGCTGTTTGCTATAACGGAAAACAATGGTTTCTATACACAGGTATACGCAGATCTCGTACCTCATATTTTGTAAATAACTTTAGGATAATATAGAATATGTGGATAAAGTTAATTAAAAAGAGTACAGCGCGTGCAATTCGGTGAGAAGTGAAGAATACAATTAAAGAGTTAGTTTTCACGTATTTCACTTTTATAATTATACATTATAATACCTCAGTTCTTATGCTCTCTACTCCTCAATAAATATTGCGAACTCGGCCATTTGAGTAAACTTTATCTACATATTTTAGATAATTTGAAAGATACTTTACAAAATACGAGAAAAGCGATGTGATTAATATCCGATAAGGATGAAATTTTTTTACAAATAAATTGCGTATTAATTATCTTAATTTCTTAAAACTAGAGTTAAAAATATTGAAAAATGACAAAGTTATTTATTTTGTATTAATAAAAAAATTTTCTTTTTTTTAAAATTTCTCTGCTTCACCAATTGGTGTATATAAAAACTAATTTTCTTCTTCATTTTGTTTCCTACAATTCATCCATTGATACTATAGTGTTAAAATTATAAATTTTTATTTCACAACAACAAAAAATAAAGTGCATTCATTTTTTCATTAAATTTGTTAATAAAAAAGATTTCTAAATATTAATAATGCCATTTTAGAAAATAAGAATCTACTGTTTTTTATGATGATTTGTATGTGGTTAACTGATATTCACTATCGACCTAAAAACTGTTATACTACTTAATTCATATGAAATAATGCAAATTATTATTTTGGTTACTATCATTTTATAGAAATAAATAAGTTTATTGCGTCAAAAAAAGGTATTACTATAAGATTATAAAAAAAAGAGAATATAAAATGATTAATCAAAATCATTTAAAAAATCAAATTAAATAAGATTAAAATATATAATACATTATTTATAAATACTTATTAAAAAATATTTAAAGTTTTATAATATAAATATGTAAAGTAAAATATTAAAATATTAGTAACGTTATCAAAAGATATACTGTTATAAAGAAAAACATATTTGAATTTTATTTATCAATATTTCTATAGTTATAAAAATTTAAATATTATATTGTTGATTATTATATGAATTGAAAAATTATGAATAGTCAATTATGCAATAAGAACAGGGTAATATTGAATCTAGCACATCTTTAAATAAATACCTAGTTTGTTATTTATTTCCTTTTTTTCTTAAATCA
The DNA here is from genome assembly GCA_018907245.1 of Eupristina koningsbergeri. Classification (NCBI taxonomy): domain Eukaryota; kingdom Metazoa; phylum Arthropoda; class Insecta; order Hymenoptera; family Agaonidae; genus Eupristina; species Eupristina koningsbergeri. Next base: position 162,468 of record JACCHV010002777.1, on the reverse strand, counting down.
TAATATCGTATAATCTTAATCGTGACAAAGTCACCACAAAACTTATTAAACGACACAAATTTAGACTTATAAAAGAACCTTGATTTTCCTTCACCTCTTACAGTTTGTTGATGTATTCCAATCTGCATCAATCGCTTTAAAATACTTTAAATTTATAATAAAAACTATTTTTATTAAAAGAAATATTGTGATTTTATAAAGAAATAATTGAATTAATTTTTTCATTACACATGTCTAAATTAATAGAAAAATTTTCATTCTTATTCGGATTACTTTTGGTTATTTTACAAATAAATACATGTGTAAGTGCTATTGAAAAGAAACATGTATTAAATACTACGAAAGCAGAAAGATCGATTTTTAATTATCATCGTAATGGCATAAAGATCGACATAAAGACGGTACCTACAATAGATAATAAAACATCGCATTTATTAAGAATTGATGAGGAATTTCCACAATTTCCACTTAAAGAAATAGGTTTATGTTTAACCGATTTATCGTTTAGCTGTATACACAATAGAGTTACGAATTTTTTGGATATTATTCGTGGTCTTCAAGAAATTACGCTTTTTGGAGAATCTGTGAAACTTATTAAAGTGAAGGAACTACCGATTAATACGCAGGAAAAATCGAGATTATTAACAGAAAGTATTGACAGTAAAATCGATGATATTTTTGATGTTTTTGCTTTAAGAATAACCCTACCAAAATGGAATGGAAATAAAAATCAAATTGACATATCGATGGATGATATAGACAATGTTGAAGGTTCTCAATTATATTTTTTATTATTCTTTTCTAGATAGATCCATATATAATAATATACAAACTTCTTGCATTAATCACAAATGTTTTTATTCTACTACTAGATTTATTTCAAATAGTTAAAAAGGAGATCTATAGTATCAATGTGATCTTCATTTCATAAACGTAGATTAAAGAATTTTAATAAATGACGTTTTTCAAAAAGAAACTAGTATATAAAATTTATAGATTTATAATTACTTAATATTATTGATCATTATAAACATTTATTTTTCTATATTAAATTGCAAATTATAAAATATATAATTTATAATTAAGACTAGGCAATTATTTTGAAATAAATTTAAAATCAAAATTAAATAAACATATTTTTATTGAAATTAAATGTTTTCAAATTTTCTAATTTTCAATTAAATATTGGTGCAATGTTTCATACTGATTTCAGTAATCTATTTAATTAAAATATATTTTATAATATTTAGCTAGAGGAGGCAAAGGTGGTGGCAAAGGTGGCGGAAAAGGAGGAAAAGGAGGAAAAGGCGGTGGATGCAAAAAAATGATGATGATGATGATGGTAATGGGATTAAAAATGAAAATGATGGGTAAATACTGAAATTTATTATTATATTAAAAAATTTAATTATGTAATTTATAATTAGCATTTATCTCTAGGTATGATGGGCATGGCAATCATGAAGGGAATGTTTATTTCTGGAATGTCATTAATGATTTCTAAAATGATGCTTCTCCATCAATTAATGAGTAAGAAAGGAAGCCTTTTTGGTGGCTTCAGTGGTGGTAATAGTAATACTGGTAATACTCAAAGCTTATTAAATGTATTAATTATGTAATCTCTAGTTAGAAATTGTAAAATATTGTTTTCTACGTTGTGTAAATATTTTAATTTTATTATTTGAATAGCCACAATTAAGTTAAACAAAATAATTTTATAAAATATTTTTTATTCAATATACTTTTATTAATTAGACATATTATAAACTTCAGATAAATGTGATCTTTAAATGAAAAAAATGTGCATGGGAAAAGCTTTATAATCAATTTTAAATAATGAAATAAATTCATTCATTTTTATGCAATATTTTTTTACTTCAAGTTTGTTTTCAAATAATTATGATTTTTTTTTTTTTTTAAAAAAGTTTCAAGAAATTATTAATGTTATTTTTTGTTTTAATATTGTATAAATATTTCTTGTAATATTTTTTATAATAAGCGTAGCAATAGAGAATTATTAACGGATAATGTTTATTTTCTTTTGATTTTATTGAAAATAAAGTATAATTTGAGCTATTTTTATAAATTAATTGATAAAAATAATTTCAAATTTAAATAAACATATACTAATAAACACTGATTCTTTTTATTCAAGAAAAATATTGATTTCTTTAATTTTATACTATTAATTTATTAACTGTTCGGCACAAAAATATATTTTGCTAAAAATATATCTCAATATTTTGAATTATATTATTCGTTAGAAAAAAGTAATTATAAAAATAGATGTAACTTTAAAAGAAGTATAATTAATATAGTAGTGTAATTCAATTTTTTTTTTTACGAAATTTAAAAATATATCTAAATTAAGTTTTTGTATAATAATTTTTTGCGTTAATCGACTGCTATGAATTGCGTAAAACTATATTTTTGGCGATAACATTAGTTTTACCTTACACTGAATAATTTAAAGTAGTAATTAATTTAATGAGATTAGGTCAATTGAAAGAAATCGTTTTGCTCACCAAAGCTGGAGAAAGCGGAAGTGGTCATGGTGGTTGTAGCGGTGGAAGCGGATGTGCTGGTGGTGGCGGAGGTTCATATGTGCAAGATAGTTATGGAGCACCACCTTTAAGTGGAGGCAACAATGGTGGTTATGATTATTCGGGAGGCAGCGGTGGAAATGGAATTGGCTGGGGAAGAAGTTTCAACGAAAAACCTTTCATAAATACATCTTTAATAAAGAACTACATTTTTCGAAAAGATTATCAAAAACCAAATATTGAGAACAGTAATAAAGGTAAACTTCTAAAATAAACAGTACAATTCCAAATGTAAATAATAATTTTTAAGAAATCTAATAATATTAAAAAAACTATGATTTGTTATAAATTGAGTATGATTGTATCTTTTTTATTTTTATATATAAATAAATTTTTTGCTTATAAAACGGATTGTGATATAATTCTAATATCATACGATGATTTAGCTCGCGTTCCAGGAAAATTGAAAATAGCTACTTTTTTATTGAATTCGTTTATTTATACGTTAATAATATGTCTTCTCTTTGAATGATCGTAATTAACTATCTTGTTAAAATTTTACAAAATCAGAAATTTATGAAATCTATTTTTAAAATTATCTACAAATCACCTACGGTTCTGCTCTTCCTCTTATATACAATGTCGTTTATTTTTAACTATTTTGCAGCTTCAAAACGGGAGGATATCAATTATAATCCTTCTGCGCTTATATAATTTTCATGAAACAATACCATAAAAAAACAAAAAAATTAAATTACTATTAATTATTTATTATAACATTTTTTATATGTATGATATATTCAAAGTGTGTTAATGAATGACTTTAATATTCATTGCATACATTTTTTTAATTCGAATCACTTATATGAAGTATATACCGAATCAATTTACACATATAATTAGTTTTAAAATTTCTTGAATGAAAATTGTATCTTGATATTTTTAATTAATATTTTAATGATTGTCGTATATATTCTTTAATGAAAAAAAATTTTTTTTAACTATTTAATTAATTAAATAATTATATAAACTGTAAAGTAATTAAACTTTTGCTTAAAACATCTTATTTTGTTTTTTTTAGTGTTGCATAAATTTAATACAAGAAAAACTACAATGATTGATAAATTGAGTCAACCAGCTAGTTGGAATAATACAACAGAATTTAAACCTTTGACGGATATTAAAGCCAGCGTAAATAATAAGAAAAATAAAATATATACTGGAAATGAGGTGTTTATTAATAAAAATGAAATACAACCATCTTATGCCGTACAATGGAGAAATTATGAAATAGTGAAGGATAAGAATATGTAGTTTCGTTTTAATTATTTTCATTAATTAAAACAAATTATTATTTATTGTAATTTATTAATAAAATTTATATTTAAATCTTAAATAAAAATTTTATAACATTTTTATTCATAGATGTTAACCCTATAAATATAATTTTTAATACTTATTTATGTTTTTTATTCTCAAAATAATTATATTATATAAGTTTTGTCTTTTATTCGCAAATAATATTATTTGTAGTAAAGTATACAAATATAAAATATTTATATATAATTTATTTAAAAAATATATGAAACTAATGATTTCAATGATAATATATAAATTATATTACAAAAGAAATTTCTCCGACTTATATGAGTTTACTAAAATCTCGTTTATAAAAACAATTACAAAAGTATCAATAAATAGTTATAATTTTTTCTTAAATTAATAAGTTAGCAAACATTGCTTATCACAATTGCTTAAATTAATATAAATATTATATAAATTAATGTATATACGATGTATTAATAGTATGATAGTAGTGTGGAAATTTATAAAATTTATTATTTTACACGTTTTTACATGTACATGCATCATTTTAATATGCACAAAGTTACAAATCCAAACAACAAAGAAATGATCGAACGTTGAATCGAAAGTAATTAGTTTTAGGAAAAAAATACAATCATAGGAAGCATTAATTCAAAACACTTTTCTGATAAAATTCGCAGGTTGAGTATTGCGGGTTAATGATAAGGAAATGCCGTCAACTTCACCGTATTGTTCTTGATATACTCTACTGCCATCAGCCACACACAGGAGTATCGACATCTGTATCGATAGTCATTTTTATTTACCATTACAACACAATCGCGATTTTTTAATTTTCGGCTATACTGTAAATTGATTAATACTGTAAGTCGATTCCAGGAGATATATTTCCGTTGACTGCTGAACTTCGGAATTCGGAATTCGGCGAAGGAAGAAAATTTTTCGAAACAGTTTTCCTCCTTTGATAAAAAAAAGTTTAGGCACAACTCGAGTTGATTCTGGGCCTCTCTCGTCCTGATACTTCGTTCATTTGTCTTCTGTAGTGGTTAATTCAACAGATTGTCTAGAGAAAGCTTCTTTTCAACTCTTCGATAACGGATCTCACAAGTCCCATTGAGACAGATGGATGGTTTATTTTGCAAGACATTTTGATTGGAAATTGTGAATTAATTGGAAATATTTTAGTGACTAAGGGATGGTCATTACGATGAATAGAGATTCTTCTTCATAATCATTCAACTTTCAGATGCCCCACTTAATGACGAGATCCTTTTTCTTTCGTCTTCTTGAGGGTGCCACTTGAGTAGACGATGGTTTTCTTTGATTTTTGCAACGGTTGAAAGAATAATTTTCGCGCGAGAGCAACTTCAACATGGAAGTCGCTCATTGGCAGAATAAAAAAATTTAATACAGCTGTGTCTGCTTAGTGAGGACAGGGGATCAGTAGCAACAAGTCGCAAATCACTGATCGTTATAAACATTGGGCTTTCACAGATTTTTCAATAGTCAATTTAAACACGGAATGTGATAATCCAAAAAGCGTTATTCTTTTACCTGAAAAATTTCATCTAACGATCACATTGAATTACAAAAAATGGTGCGATGATATGTCATTAGTTCACTGTTAACTACGCACCAATAAAAAATTATTATTGAATTAATATGATGCTTATAACACCAAGTTAACTATATTAGCAAGAAGTTATGAATGTCCTCTTAAATTTTTCTTAATTTAAGAATGCAGCAGTACAGCAAGCAAGGATTGAATAATATCATAATTTAATTAAGTACATCTTTTTATTTTATTATTTTTAGAATTTCTTTATTAACCAAATCAACAATTGAATTAGGCATAAAACTGTTATGGTATTTTATCATATTCTAGTCCAAGAATTTTAGAAATACTTCATTTAATATGATCATATAAATCTTCAAACTTTGTAAAATATCTATTTTTATAGTATCTATACATTTTTATAATTATTTATTATTTTTTTAAGGTACTAATTCTAAAAAATCTTATACTCATATTTGTCAAAACAATTTTTCATGATGTGCATCAGAACAATCCATACTTCACTTAATATATCCAGCTATACATATAATATGTATATCGAAATATAAAAAATACACAAAACAGTTAATTATTTCTAATTTTATAATATTATTATAAAATTATATTAGAAAATTTGAGGATAAATATAAAACAAACTACACAAAAAAATATGTAATCAATAAGAATATTTGTGATATTAAATCAGCTCAGATTTTACTAATAGAAATTTTTTATTTTACTGAGATTAACATGTATGGTATGGCATAAAAATATCAAATTTATTTGTTTTTTACTTATCTTAACGTTTTCGGAAATGTCGGAAAATGTGTGAGGGCTTGTCCTATGTTTCCTATTTTATTCATCATAATAGCAAGTATGAAAGAGCATCTGGTAGAATAGTGCTTCCTGGTAAAATTTTGTGTCGTTTTAAGAACAACACTATAGAAAATTTTGAAATATTCAAAAAATAATTATATAAATCTGTCATTATGCATCACATTGTACCTTAAATCGTCCGTAATCTTAATTGGACTTTTAGTTTAGAAACATGTAAAAAATTCCTATAATTATAATGGTATTTTTCTTTTTAAATTAAATTTTCAATATACAATGAATATATTAAATATATATATATAATATAATCACTTAATTAATTTAAATGTTTATTGAAAAAAACGATAAAGATAGAAATATAAAAATATTGGTAAAAATTATAAAAAATAGAAAAATTAATTTTTACTTATCAATAATTTATTATTATTATATTTTTTATTATTATTTACAACTTTTTACAATCTTATAAAAATGTATTATGCATGATCGACAAATCTTATTGTCAAATTAACATCCTACATAAAATAACATTTTATAACTAGCGTCCCCTCTATGAAAATAAGTGAAACACTCACATATGAATGAATAAAAACCTGATTATATATTTTGTTTATCTATTTTTAAATTTGCTTTAAAGTTTTTTAGATTTTTAGCTTTCTTAAATGCAATTAAAAATTTAATAGTTAAAATTTATTTATTGAATCACAATAATATGTTAAAATCTATTGCATTCTAGTTTCTAAAGACAAATGTTCCTATGTTATCGACTGTAGGGATTATTATCGACTGACAATCTCTAGTACACTTTTACCATGTGTAAGACCATTTATTTATGTAGTTCAATATTTTATGAATAAAAATTTTCTTAATAAATTAAAAAAAATTATAGTGAGATGTAATAAAATTTATAAGTAATTTAAAATTTTAATTACAAATTATGTGCAGAAAATAATATCTGGATTTATTTTTTGTATGTGATATCATAATTACTAGATATAATTGAATATTATAAAAAATGGAAGGTTATCTCGATTATTGTATAATTAAAGATTTATACGAACTAGACGTATTTAGATAAATATTTATAAAAACTTTAATATTTAGAAATTTAAGTGGAAGGTTCTAAAATTTATAATAAAAATAATTATTTTGACTTTTTAAAGATTTTTAAAAAATTCTTGTTCATTATATAAATTCATACCGTAATGACAATAAATAATTTATTTGTATTATTAAAACTTTAAGAAAATTTTTATCTATATATAAGATAATTAGAAATAAATATAGCAAAAATACATTAGATACTGAGAAATTAGAAAATATATTAGTAAAATAAAAATAAATATTATATATATATGGGTAATAAATATATCATTAATTCTTAAATTATGGTTGATTTCATTTCTACAAATCAAACAGAAATATTTAAAAAAATGATAATAATGATAAATATCTAATATATATTCTTGATAAAATGTATAAATATGCGTTAGTGTTCAATATTTTTTTATTTACGAGAAAAACTATATTTTAAGAATTTCTAGAATTTCATTGCTTCTTTTAAATGAAAATTTTGTGACGCAAATAATGTAAATTAAAATAAATGAAAAATAATGTAAAATAAAATTAAATAAATTTTGATAATGCTTATATATATATTGTATATAGATGAATACATGAAAAAGTAAATAAGAAATAAATAAAAAAAAATCAATTCATAACTTTATTGAGTTAAACATGTTTTATCTAGTGAAAATTGTTGTTTCATAAATTCACATTTAAACAAATGTAAAAAATTTGATAGTGAAATCTTTAAGTCTGCGGATTGTTCAATAATAAATAAGGATTCTGCAATAGCTTATAAGATAGTTGTCATGGGGAATACTAATTTTGTACAAGATTTATTAACTCTAAGATATAATATTATTTGTAATAATTAAAAGTTATAATAGCCCATAATAAGAAGAAGATTATTTACTTATAATTAATGAATCTGTAAATATTATTTTAAATAAGAATCTAATCTAATCGTACAAGTTTATTTCTTAGAAAATCAAATAAATCTATGAATGTTCAAATATATATGTATACACATGGATGTATGTTCATACAGAAAGAAATTATAATGCACGCTTAGCGGGGTTACGACGCAAGCGTACTAATAATGAAGAAAGAGGAAATATTTCTCCAATATGAAAAGCCATACACTTCAAAAGATTCCTAGTTTTGGAGATTTTAGAATATGGAGGCTGTCGTTGCAAAAATTAAAAATCTAAAATAAATCCCGTTCGGGAATATGGCTTTGTTTATTTATTCATGTGTATATTTATTATAACATATAGCATATACTGTATATATCTATCTATCTATCTATCCATCTATATATATATATATATATACATATATGCATTAAAATATTTATTCCATTTTGTTAAGAAATGTATTGTTTTTTTTTATATCAAATAAATAAAGATATCTTAAATGTACGTTGTAATTATAATAACAAAAGTTATTATACATATTTTTTATATTTTAAATCATGTTTTATAAGTATTAGGAAAAAAAATATTTTATGTTTATAATAAATTCTAAAAGTCTTGCAAATTATTATTTAAAATTTTATCGAATATTTTATTATTATTATTACTAGTATTATTATTATTATTGTTAAATTAAGTAACATGTATAATTACGAATATATTTTATAAATATTATTTATAGTGTTCTCATATCAGGATATATAATAAACCTGCGTAGCTATATATTTCATTGAATATATTTTTTTTATTTTTAATTTTATTGCGTCGCTAAATTTTAACAAAAAATTGCTTAGAAATTATGATGGTAATAAATAAAAAATTTAATTAATATATTTAAATTAAAAGTTGTAGACAAAACTGAATCGAAAGTTACATTTCAAGGTATTACAAATCATTATAAAAAAATAATTGTAAATAAGACCAATGAACGTTTTAGCAGAACAAATACATAGAGGATATAATAAAATATAATTTAGAAAAGCGATGCAGAATATCAAAGTTGTGCTAATATTATTGGTAAGTCTTAATTTTCAACATCCGAAATTGATTAAAACATTATTGTCTGCTCTTAGGAGTATAAAAATAAAAAAATGATTTTTCAAAGGCATATGATGAACTATCATACAATGCATACGTTTTTTTTTAAAAACCCATTAATTAACAAAACAAAAAATAATAACTATTAAATAAGGTAAATTAAAATTGGTATATTATTAAGATTAATTGGCCTAGAATTGGTGAAGCTAAATTTTATTCTTCTTAATTTATTCTTATTCTTTGCTTACTAAAGATAACTTCAACGTAAAGTAGTTTGTGTATAAAAGTTTATATTAAAATAATTCTGTATGTTGAATTTTTGAACAATTAATTAAATTTTATAAGAAAATTAATCTTACAATTTATTTTACTATGAGCTTTAAATTATTGGTTGGCTTTATATTAGATAATTTAAAAGCAATTAATATTTTTGATTAAAGCATATAAGAAACTTGAACATTAAGGACTTCAAAGGAAAAGTTAGAAATTACAAATAAAAATAAAACATAGAAATATAAGTGTAGCAGAAAGGCATTAGCTTTTTTTATATAATATTCTTTTTTAAAAGAATATCCTTGACTTCTTTCGATTCCAAAAAGTATAAAATGAATTAGAATATACAAATGCAATAGTTATATAATTTTTAAGACAGCATTAATGCATAATTAGTTTTACTTGATTTTTTTTATTTTTATTCAGTTTTATTTCATTTTAATATTCGGCCAGAAAGTGACTACAAGTATTCTTTATTTCTATTTAATAATTACACGGGAGTTTATAAATAATAAAGATTATGTTAGATAATTCATTATATTGTAATGAATGTTAAATAAAGCTCGAAATTATTCGGTTACACCGACTACTTCAGTACTACCACTACTAAAAACACTCTTAGATTGCATATCTATAGATGCGATTTCATGATTTATTAATTTTACAGTTTTAAATGTGCATATATAAAAAAATTATTATTAATGTATTTTATATGTATTTTTAATAACTTTATAGTAATAAAAAAAATTCATGATATGAAGGTCATAAAATTTTTAATAATAGATTATAAAATATGAAATTATTATATACAATCCAAAAATAATTTGTGATTCTCTTAATTCTATTATGATTTTATATATACAATTTATTAAATCTTTGATTAAAATAATAGAGAATATGCATTAAAATATGAAATTCTAATATTATACAAATCCGTTATCTTAACCAATATTACTTTCCAGTGAACATGAAAAAAATTGAGACTACATATTCCTAATAAATTTAAGTGAATTTGATAATGATTGAGGATAAAGAGTGAAAATAAATGTATGAATGGTGAGAAGAATCAAGGGGTAAGGTAGAGTAGAAAGAAAAGTAGAAATCCAAAAGAAGCGCAGGAAAGTAAAAAAATATCAAATGCAAAAAGGTTAGTAGAAAAAACATAGTCATCAGATGAAGGATCATCAAGAATCAGTGAACCGGAAATTGAGGAAGTCTATAGATGATGAAACGCGTGGTTGATAATAATACAGATGAATAATACATTAGATAAGAATAGAACATACAGATTCCTAACAGTTTCGAAGTATTGGGTAAAACTAAGAATATTTTGGAATTTATAACGGGCAAAGAAAAAGATTAATATACATGAGCTTCGAATAGTAACTTCAGCTATAAAGATACAGTGAGGTTAGTGAGATGAAGATAAAACTAAAGAAAAAAAAATAGAAGCAAAGAAAGAGAGATATATAAAATTTCAGAAGAGGTTGAAATCATGTAAGAACAGGTCCTCAAAAAGAATATATACAAAAAAAAAGTAAAACGTAAAATACAGATGAAAGAACAAAAAGAAGGAACAAAAACAAAGGAAAAGGCCGAACATACACATGCTCGGAAGATTTAATCGAAATACTCAGTGATGTAATTGCAATAGGGTGCAATAGTATGTAAGTACAGAGATAAATAAAAGGAAGAAGAAAACGGGAGATATCATTAAAGAAAGAGAAAAATTGAAATTAAGAAAAAGACTAAATCTAAGTAAGAACAGGTGCACAAAAAGAGAAAAAGTGATAATGAAACATAGAAAAATAGCACAACGAAAAAAAGTGAGAAGAGATATAAAATGCAGAGAAGGAAACTTAGGAGATGAAAAGATTATAAAAAAGAGAAAAAAGAACTATATTCAAGAGAATAAGAAACAGAAATAAAGAATCTAAAAAAGTGGTAGAAAGGGATGACAGAATGGATAAAAGAGATAAGCAATATAATTAAAGCAACTGAAAAAGTATAAAGGAGAGAAAGAGTATTGGAAGGAAGGACGAATGAATTGGTAAAAAAATGAAAAACTTTAAGAGAAACAAAAGATGTTCAATAAAAGATTATATAAAAGGTCAAAAACACTGGATTCTAAGAGGAAGAAATAACAAAAGAAATTAAATGAAGAAGTAATAGAAAATAAACAAAATAAAAGCTTGAGTAGAAGTGAAGATAGTAAGAGAAAGGAGAGTATTAGAACAAACAAGAATTAAAGAAATAAAAATGAATATTTGAAGGAAAAAATCGCATAAATTTGGGAGAATGAGATGGGAAAAATAAGAGGAAGAACGTAATGAAAAATATAAATAAAGTGGGCGAAAAAAAATTGAAATATGTTGATAAGAGAAATGAAGGGAGCCAAAGAAGGTGACTGGAATGATAGGAAGTGGAAAAACTACCGAAGGAAAGGTTAGAGCTGGAAACAGAATTTAAGGAAGTATTCACATTTTAATTAAGCATGGTTGCATTTTCACTGAAGCTTGCCTTATTAAAATTCTGAATTGTAAAAAAAAAAAACATAAGTAAAGCATATATTGGAACTAAAAGTTTTTTTTACCAAATCTAATCAACAGTAATATGATGGATCACAATAAGATTCAACAAAGTTCCAGTTAACCTTAAAAAATATTAAATCATCCATAAATAATCCATATTATGGATGATTTAATATTTTTTAAGATGCAATGTGGTGCATAAGAACAGATTTATATGATGAAGTGTATGTGAGGAAGAAGTACGAAAAAAAAATTTTTAAAAGTTGAAAAAATTAAATGAAATCAGAAGTTAATGTATAAAGATATATTGAATAGATAAAAAAAAGTTAAATATTATCAAAAATATTAGTCACCTTTTTAATAATTTATTTCTAAAATTGTGATATATAATATTGTCTAGATTGATATAAATATATCTATTATAATAAATATTTATATATTATCAGTATTTATTAAAGTTTTTAATAGTCAAAAACTAAGAGAGAGAGAGAGAGAGAGAGAGAGAAAAGTGGACGGGAGAGAAAGAATTAGTGAGAAAGAGAGATTCACAGATATTAAAAGATACTTAAAAAGATAGAATATAAGCGTTATATACATACTATGTAGTAGAGATATTAAGAACAAGAAAGAACAGAGTAAGAATAGAGTCGAATATTACTGGAAAATAGTTAGAATAGAAAAAAGAAAGATCATTTTTATTTCAAATACTGAAAAAAAATACTGAATTCACATGCTTATGAAAGAAAATCTGGGTTTTAGATGAAAATTTTGGTAAAAAAAGAAAGAAAAGAAAATCTAACGGAATGACCAACTAGAGTGTAGTAATGGACATTTTATATTCCAGGAGATTAAAGAGGAAACTAATACTTTAGTAAATATATTCTTCAAGCGTCCAACCAAATAACCAACGAAATACCAAATAAAATAATACTTCACAGATAAAAAAAATCGATCAAAGCGCTTGCTGAACATAATCTGTTTTCTTTTAAAAGGTAAATATGTTTGCGTTCGAAATAATATTTACAATGGAAATTATTTTCCTATAAATTTAATTATTGAAATAATACTTACATTATTTTTATTACTTGGATTAACATTTTAATTTTATTTATGTAATCTTAAATTTTCTCATTGGTCGCCTTTTTTTCTTTATTTTTTTTTATATTTCTTTCGGTTATGTTTTTAATTATTTTATTACTTGATAAATATTTTTACTCTTTTAGTTTATTATACAAGCTATATTTCATTATTTTTTCAGTTTTTACTTAAACATGGATATTTTACTTTTTTAATTATAATATTTATACGTTTTCAAAGTATTATGTTATTACTGCATATAAGTATATACTTTCGAAAAGGAAACGATTAATAATACAAGGTATTTCAACAGATTAAAAATAATAATTCAACAATTAACAGTGTAATACAATAATATATTCCTTTGAATTATTCACTCTGTATACTAAGAAAAGCCAACATATAATAGATTGATAATTACAAAGTACTTCATAATCATAAACTAATATTAGCTACGTAAGTGTGTATTTTCATTTTAGTTCAAATACACATCTATATAGTCGAAAATTCTTTCTTTTTTACACATCATCTTTATAATTTTTAAAGTAAAAATCAAATATTTGATACAACTTTCTTTAAAATGAATTATACTTTTAAAATGTTTACAAAAGTATTTAATTAAAACTGAAATCATTGACTCCAATTATAATTTGTCTGTGTTATAATATTTAATTTCTTCTTCTCTTCTAATTATTTGTATAGAGTAAATAATTTATATTTTTTAAATTTATTTAAATATCTTCAATTATAAATTTTTTTATATTTCTGCTTCGATACAACTTTTAGTTATTTACATAATTCTATTTTATTCATGTTTAATAAGTCAAAAATTCTGAATTTATTTTTATATATCATCATATTTAATACATGATAAATAAAATAAAATTTTATTTTTTTTTTTTTAAATTCATTCATTGAGATATTTTATAAGTAATTAAAATATTTAATTTAATGTTTATTGTACTATAGATAAAAACTGTGAAGTTGGGTTTTATAAGAAAAAAGACTAAGTAAGTTAATATATCGTTAAATATTCAGACACATTAAGTATTCATTAATTCTTGATTATAAATAGGACACTAGAAAAATTTGTTATATAAATGTGTATACGTATTTTTGTAATTTAGGTAATATATATAGTTTTTCTTTATTATTGCAGATGTAATCTAAATTGCACAAAAATAAATATGTCAAAATATCAATCTTTATAATAACACTAAAAATATATATTTAAAAATATGATATTAAAGTAATGTCGTAAATAATCCTATTTCGTATAAATAAACAATGATTCATAAATGTAGTTAAATTAAATCAACATTCATGATATCATTAAATAGATTATAATAAATTATTAATTTGATGAGTATTATAAAACATAATCATCAATAATATAAAAGTAATATTTAAATATTTTTTAAAAACATTATTTAAAATTTTTTTTACTTGTACGATTTTTGTCGTACCTATTATTTTTATTAATTTTTTCGTCTAATACTTCTATTTATAAAAATTATTAATGAATTAATAATAATAATGTCAATAAAATATCGGTAATTAAAATAATTTAATAAATAATTAATGTTTGTATAATAATTTAAATTTTATTTCAATATATTTTTTAAGTATTCCTTAAGTATATTTTGTTGATAAATTACGAATAGACGTAGATAAGATATGAAATGTATAGAAATGAAAGAGTTACTGACCGGTGAAAAAAAAAATGATAATTACATTACGTTTTCTATGCGTAAAAAAAATATTTTAATTTTTTGTAATAATGGTAAAATAAAATAATAGTTGAAATGTAATTGTCAACGTATTGCTTATATATATATATATATATATATACATACATACAATGTTTGTTAATTGGAGGGTAAAATTAAAAGTAAAAGAGATTGTATTAAACGGATAAAATAATTGAAAAAGATTCTGGAATATAAGGAAAGTAGAGAAAAAGAAACCAAGAAAGAAAGAAGATGTAGATGATGACCTTCTCTGACAGTCTGGCATTGACTCTGGCTACGAAGGAGAGGAGGAGGGCCACTGACATACTTGGCATACACTGTGTATCGACTGTAAACGCAGGTTTCTACGGAACCCCGGCTTAGTTCTTTGCTGAAGATTGTGTGGATCACTCGTGTTTATTTTATGTGTTTCTGTGCTAAGATGAACTACTATTTATGGCAATAATTAAATGCCATATGTCACTGAACTCGCCTTAATAGTATTGGTTAAAAGATTTTGAATAGTATGAATTTATTTTTTCTACCGGAATAACTGTATTTTCTCGTGCGGCTTCCAAATTATCTTCTAAACAAAAAAGGTTGATTCTTTAGAATAATATCAAACATAAATTTGAATCTATTATTTTGGATTCAAACTTTTGAAATACAGCTTCGAATAAAAGTGTGAAATAAGTGTTTTCTATCTTTGAACGTAAATGCATTTTACTAATTGTACAAGATAAACATATTAAGCTTTTGGATCAATTTAATGAATTGGATATATTTTTTTTTTTAATATGTGTAAAAGAATTTCAGCTATTCGTAGAGACGTTAAACACTAGAAACCGCATTTAAAAAATGTTCACAAGTGCACCGTTTTATACGGTGATTGTCTTCTTTGCTGTCACGAATGCGGATATTTTTAATACTGAAAAATTTCAAAATTATTCAACAATTTTAAACTTCATACCAAAGGAAAGTAATAGTGAAATATTGCAGGGTATTTTAAATGATTGTCACAAAAAAATTACTTTTTCTTGCATTCAAAAGAATGCTTATTCCTATCTCGAACAAACTTTTATGAATCATGATAATATAACAGTATTTGATGGTCTCAATTTAATTAGAAATAAATTAGATTACGATGAATGTATTAAAGATGATTCAAATTATAAATCTGTCGATGAAGTAAATAATATACATGAAAATAAGACTTTTGAGCAAATTTTGAACGAAAAAAAGCCTGAGGTGCACAGTAGGACAGAACATACAGAAGAAGACGAAAATGAGTATCTTACACCTTTGGAAAAGATAACACACGCTATGCGAAAGAAAACTGTACGATTTTTGGTTACTAGAGATTATCAGATACAGTTACCAGCTTTTATAGGTCAAGGTTTCAGTTTAAAAATTAGTCCACGCATGATCGATGATAATGGTGCCCTAATTAGAGTGGATTTTAATAATGTAGAAATGGAAAATAAAGATAAAGGACGACTTCTTTTTAAAAAACTCAGTAAGTCTAAATTAATTTTACCGTTTATTAAATATACATCAACGTGATCAGCAAGATGTACTAATATTTGACCTACTAATATACGGTCTTATTATTCAAGCAAATTTTTCATTATCAAATAATAAATTAATTTAAATAAACCGGTTTATAATTGTCAGTTAATATAATATAAAGGTTTAAATATACAGTTAATAATTACTAATATTTATTGTTTTTGTAAATACTATTAATAATACAAAAATTAACTGTTAATATATCAATGAATAATGTGTTAATATATTACATATATTATAATATTTATAATATTTGAAAAAAATTATAAACAAATTAGTGTCAATGTTAAACAATAACAGTAATGCAATATAAAGCATACTCGTATATTTATTTATATAAACGGTCAAAATTTAATATCATAATGAACAATAAATATTTTATTTTTATTACAGAAAAACAGTTACAAAATAAACTTCTACTTATACTTGTTGTATTGATTCTACTTATTAAAATAGTAAAACTTAAATTTATGTTTGTCATTCCTTTCTTGTTTGGAATTGGTACAGCGAAGAAATTGTTTCTTAAGCTACTTTTATTTTTTGTCCCGGCATTTGCACACGTGTTCAAACTCTGTTCAAGCTACTATAGCAATCAAGCCACAAAGTATCACCATCATCATCATAAGGTAATAATTAAAAAATAAATAATTAAAAATATTTTATATTTAACAAATAATGATATAAAAACATATGTTATACTTTATTAATAAAAGTACGAAAAATAACACATTATTTCTATGGATAAATTTTTATGAAAGCATACTATAATACCAAATATTGCAAAAATCAATTAATGAATATTTATTACTATCATTATAAATTATAATTATAAATGAATAAATATGTGTATTATTTAATACAAATTAATACATACATTAGAATATATATTTAGTATAAATGATGGAGTACATCTTTATAACATTCTTTTATTATTTTTAAATATTCTTATGTATATGTAAATGGTACTAATTATTGTGAATTAATAATTCATATTTAAGAATATCAATATAAATCACAATTTATTTAAAAGTTTATTTCTTCATAATCATACATTATACCAAATTATATTATTATTTATAAATTGATATAACTTGCATTTAACATATTGGTACATAATATTAATAATAAGCTAATATCGTTTTTTAGAAATTTATATTATTTTCACTTAGGATTTCAATATAGTCAGTTTAAAAAATATAAAGAGTCTCATGATGAAAAGGTTATTTTTTTCCTTTTTGACATCATTTAATATTTATTAAAATTCTTTATATGTTTCTTTTAGAAAGATCATTTTATTTATCTACAACATTAGTGTTGTAGACAAATCTGATATTTATCATAAACTGTCACTCAACTGTTCCTTTGAAGAGAGGATTATTATTTAATTTTGCATTAAGTAATTCCTTGTAAATTGAACTTTTAATATATTTTACCATACAATGTTTATCATCATTATTATATATAAAATATTTTGACATGATCATTTAGCATCTATGTTAATTTTTGTTTTATTTGAATTTTACTATGTCAATTATTATCGTGTATAAAAATTTGTTTCTAAAATATTTTAGCATTTAAACTGGTATTTCCATGAATTTGATTTTTATTCTAATTTTTTTCATAGCATCATAAATAGATTTTTGAAATTAAATGCATTAAATAATTCCTTGGTGTGTAACATATAGAAATATCGTGATAAATTGAAGTCGTTTGTGAAAAAAATTAATAATCATAACTAAAATTATAAATAAATATAACTTGCGTAGTTGAACTTTATATTTAATTTTATTTTAACGACAAAAAGAATTCATGAAGTGTAATTTTGTTTTTAGATAGCTCATCATCATCATCATATACCCGTACCACTTCCAGTATCGTACACAAAGCCAGTTTATTATGATCATCCTCCATCTCACTCGCATATTTTAGAAGATGATTTTCCAGGATTCGATTATGCACATCCACATTTGCAATATCGAAAAGATATCGAGGAGTTAAAAGAATGGGGTATAGAGCCTTATGATTCATCTTATGATCAAATAGCATCACAATCAGGAGTTGTTTATCCTGGACCTACAATATCAACAAATAAACACTTGATGCATAAATTTCCAAATCCTTATAATGTGCCAAACATTAACATAAAACCTATAAATTCAGTAGGATCATTAGACAAGGTGCCACCTTTACATTTACATTCACAGAATCTTGCTTATTCAGGTTATGGATCTCAAGTACCACTGTCAAAAATTTCAAACGACAAACAACTTTTTCAACCGAATGGAATTACTACCTCTTCTATATTTGAATTCGTGAAGCCTTCAGTCGCTCAATCATCAAAACAACATATTTTTAATAATCCTAATGATGTATCCATTTTTCAACATCATACTCGACCAGTACATAGTCAATACAAACAAGATTTGCAACAAAAATTAACTATTCCAGAAATTCCAGGTAAGTAATTTCCAATAGTTATAAGTAGTTTTCAATTATTTTTCAAATTATATTCAATCGATATATAATTAATATTTTAGTCATAAATATAATTCCAGATTTGAAAAATATTAATACGTATTTATAAAATTTATGACTTAAATTAGCTTATGTAATAAATGTAATAAAATAATTTTTTTACAAGATTATAATGAAAATGGCTTTATTTTAGTCAATGATTTTTGAAAATTACATTATCATAAAAATATTTATTTACGCTTATAAAAAAAAAAATTAAAATTTAGTATTATTTATTGATAAATTATTTTAAATATTATATTGGCAAAGTTAGATTTATTGTATTATGACTCTTAGATAGCAATTGAAATAATAAATGCTATATTATGGATTAAAAAAGCTTAATCAGTTGATATAAAATATTCTTTAACAATTGAATGAGCACCTGCAGTTCTAATTTGTTTTAAATTAGTGATTTTTTTCATTGGTAATTTGAATATAAAATAAGTTTGAATAATGAGAATGAATTTAATATTTAATTCATTCTCGGAGGTAAAGGTGAAAAATAATATGATAATATAGAAAAAGTCAGGAACATTAATTGAACAGATTACCGTCAATAAATGATATAATGTGAATAACGTAGTTAAACTATATATATTGCATGCAAACAAATAAATATCGATTATTAACAATTAGGCTTTTATAAATAAATTATAATGAAATTTAAATTAAAAGAACATAATAAAAGAGATGATATTTTTGTATTAACCTATTTAATGTGTACGACGCGATAAAATTCTCTTTTATTATCAAATTAATGTGTGAATATTATTAGTGATATAACTTGTATTAAAACTAATTTATTCAAATGTACAGACATGAAATACTAATAGTGTTAAAGATTTACTCAGATTCTATAGTAAATCTATATGAAATCCATAGAAATAAGTATAAACTCTATAATCACGCTATTGATGACTTATAAGTTTTCTTGTAAGCAAAGAAAGAATTGTAAAACATAACCATAAAAATATTACGTTTACTACGTACTATAATATCAATCACTTGATTGATTTTCTATCCCAGCTTTTTAATATATTTTCTAAACTTCCATACAGTATCCATAGAAGCTTGGATAGTTCCTTAAAGAAAAATCTATCCTAATTTCTTTCAGGATACAAGCTTATTATTTACTAGATAGTATCGCTCATATAGTTTTATATCTACTTAATAAAATTTTTTTGTGTATCGTCTTTTTATCTTTCTTCTCATGTAATAATAAATTGGCCAACATTCTGTTTTAATTGTCATATTACTAATTTTCTTTACATGATGGTAAATTTTAGATATCCTAAAGTAAATAGGTTGCAAGCATCTATGAATTTAAAATAGTTGTATCATCTGTAATTATCTATGAGGATATCTTATTTATCTATAAATAATTTCTTATATTTAAAAACTGTATTTATAAATATAATTTCTTGGAAATTCGCTAGAATATGCTTTAAAAAACAGTAACAATTATTTTATTTAAAGCAATAATGTATAACGCATTGAGTGTAAGATGGTGGATGAATTTCATATTTTATTCATATTATATTGTCTTATCGATCTCCTTTATTCTTGCGATCCAAATTCGAGTGTATTATACTTTTACTATGTCTTCTTTTCATGTTTTACCATATTAGGAGAAAAGTGGTTGTCTTTATTAAGATGTATGCCTTGTATAGCTAAATATTTTTCTGCATATTTGTGTAGAATTCAACGTATTTCATTCAAATCAAATATTTCAATCTATTTGCAGTTAACTACCATTTTTTATTTTTATTGTAAATAAGTTATATCTTTATATGATACATATTTATGATATTAAAACATATAAATAATATATATTTAAAAAAATTTTTTCACGAAAATAAATGTAATGAAGATTTGTATATATTTCATTTTTAAAACCTAAATTTTATCCGCGATGCGGTATATTTTATAAATATCTACTTCTTTTTTGTTATAAAAATTTAAAAAACTACTCGTACAGTATTATTATGTTTATATATATAATTTACTTCACAACTTTTATTAAATATTTATTCTTGTGTAATGTATAATTAAGATAAAAATCATTGCAAGTATACAATTTCTGAATACTAACTACATTTAGTATTTAGATACCATATATATGATCAATATTATTATTATTATTATTATTATATCAAAATTAATTTTTAATTATCTATAAATGAATCTTTATTTTTAACACGCGTTGTCTATAAATTTACAGCAATTTATATTAAAAAATGATATTAAATATAGGAATAAAAAAATATTTATTTAAAAACTAATATAATAAAAACTAATTACTTTTCAAGTACCATCATCTGTATCACCAGTTGATAAGTTATATGATGATGATTTTTATGGACCAATTATAGAAAAATTAGATGAAATTTTCAATCAAATGAAATATCTTGAAGATAGTTGTCGCGAAAGACTTATTTGCAGTATGTATAAGAATCCCACATTTTATTCGCCCCACAGCAATATAATTTCACATGAATTATCAAGGTACGTATTTAAATTTTTTTATTTTACCTCCTGAATGAAATTTACTTAAAATTATAATACAGTTATTATATTATTCTATTTAGAATTTACACGATTTTTTTTTATTAATATAAGGTGAACCTGAAGAAATTATATTGTAATACTTTATATATCGTTTTGGATGATATTAGAACAATAATTATTATTATAATATTATTGTATATATTATTAATTAAGAAATAGTAAAGTAATACACTTTTCATTTTTTGATAAAATTTTTTTATTTAATTCTTTAATACATAAATTTCATCATTTATTCACTTATACATTCATTTTGATCCTTGAATGTCAAATTAATATTGAATTAAAAAAAAAATCATTTTTACCAGATTAATATATTATATTTTTAAATAATATATTAACTAAATCTAAAAATATACGTGTTAGAAATTACAGAATACTTTCGGATTATGATTGAATTTCTACTTAATCAAGTCACATCAATATATTTATAAATCAAAATTTAGTAGCATATATTAAAATTTTTTTATAGGTAATTAATTTTAATTTCATATAATATTTAAATAAAACTTTTGTTCATATTTAATTAATAAATTATTTTTTTCTTTCTACATATTATGTATATCTCATTGTAATTTAGTTATATGTAGATACTGCAGTAAAATTCATATTCAGAATCCAAATAAGACATTGAACAAAACGGTCTTTTCATGTTTCATTATGCTTTTCACAAATAAATTTTCAATAAAGTTTATTACATTCGAATTTATTTTTTTAAAAATTTTTTTAAATAACTATAAATAATTTTTAAATTATACAATTGATTATTACTAAATAGAATAAATAATCTATATACACATAATGTACTATAATATTAAGTAAATTATAATTTAATATTTAAATTTATTCAATTTAAACATTTTTTTGTATGTATAATAATATAAATCACTTCAATTTTTTTAAAGTAATATTTATTTTTATCATTTACAGAGATCCTCAGGAACTACAGCGAATAAATTCTGCGTCGAGTTCCAGTGAACGATTTATCAGATATCTAAATGCTGCACGATTGGGCCAAGATGGTGGTGATTGTTTAAAATCATTCCATTGCAGTAGCAACATTAAATAAAAATTTCCTTTTTCACTACATTGAATAAAGCTTTTAAATAATATTTAATGACAGATCGTATTTTGAAAATTTTTTTATCATTTATTAAGATTTATTTCAGTGACAAAAAAATCAAAAATTAACTTATGTCAAATAATATTCATGAATTATTTTCCAATTTTTTTATTGCCTAATTGTAATACATTATTAAATATATATATAATAGTTAATTTTCTTAGTATTTAATGGAATAAATACTAGATTTTCAAGTTTTTAGTTTGTGCAGTTAATATATTTAATATTTTTCTGTTAACATACGAATGATGAAATAATTTAAAATGGAATAATACTTATTATAATGAATGAATTTTTTTCTGCATAAATGTTGATATGTATAAAAAAAATAGTCAATTTAAGTATTACTCAAGTTATTTATTAAATTGATTTTATAATATATATTTTATAAATATTTATATATTTAAATGAAATAATATTAAAAATAAACTGTATAAAAGCTGTGTGTCTATATCATATTCATATTTGTACATGGATATTTTAAACTATTATAAAATTTAAATACATATAAGTTTACAGGTTATAATTACATTTAATCACTATTTTTCTTCTGGGTGCCATTCTTACATATTATAATTAGACTAATATTTTTTTCGGAATAATAATATAGGCTAAAATGTAACGAAAGTTTTATACAAGTTTTAATCAAGCGCATTTATTTTTTATCTACAATAACAATGTATTGAAGCATTTCTTGATTATATATGTTTGTATGAATGATTATACGTGATTGTACGTAACAGGCATTTAATAAATTACTTTAGAATTTGTTATAATTACTAATTATTTTATTTATTAATTAATATAAATTTGAAAAACTAATTATGTGAAAAAGAATGTCGAATTTTTTATAATTAAAAATTAAAATACATTTATTAAATAATATGATATTATTTGATAGATGTTCAATTAAAATAGCCTTTTAATTTTAAGCATTGACATTTGAACAATTATTTGTTCATTATATTCCATAAAACATTTGTTTGTTAAACTATACAATAATTAATATATATAACAATTTTTTTTATAAAACTTGGAGTAATTTAATGTATACAATAATTATAGAAAATACAATTTATTTCGAATAAATAAAAATAAATTGTATACAAATTCTCTTAACTAAAAATATTTGATTCGTGTACATTTTTTGTTTTTGTGTCAGTTTGAAATCATTTAATAAATGTTTATATTCCGATTAATTATTATTTTTGTCGGATAATATGAGATTATTTAAATTATTTTTGTGAGTAAAATAAAAAAATTATTAATTGCTTATTTTAAAAATAATGGTAGCGAAATATTTTTTGCTAGGATAATGATTAACATATTCAAATTTTTCCAAAATTTGTAAAATATTAAAAGCATGTCATGCGTCTATATCTATCTTCAAAATTTTCGAGAAGAATATAGGAAAAGGTATGAGTTCCTCAATATAACTAATACGTTTCAATTTAGGAAGTAAATTCTTACATTCTTACATTATGCTGAACGAGTTTTCAATAACTTTTACGCAATGATTAAGCTTATAAATTTATAAAACATATTTATCATTTTATCTTAATCCAAATTTATGGTTTTTATAATATTGGCCATTCATCATCTAAATCGGTGATGATTTATTCTTATCTCCATAAACATAAAAAACTAAAATATGTTTTAAATAATAAGGTCTCAAAAGAGGCCGGACAGCATTCGGATGGGGAGGATGCTGGTGGGTAATAATGACATTGGCAATAATTAACAAGCGTTAAATATTATTAAATTATATATATTTGCAGCAGAAAAGGGTGAGTATATTTATGTTTGTTTTTCTGTAAAAATATCTATTGATTTGGGTTTCTGAAGGTTAATGGAGACACATTTCAAGCGTAGGTGGCAGCGGGGGTATTTTCCTGCTATAAAAATCAAAGATTAAATCGGTACAAGAGCCCCGGAGGGGTTGTGAATGGCGGAGCTACTTGTGAATGCCATAAGATTGTTACGTAGGCATAGACTACGGCTTATAGTACGAGTGTCTTAAAAGTCACTAAATGGTACGGTCAAATGGAAAGACTTTATCAGAAACTCTGTAATCTACGCATGACATCAATATATTTAATCGTGGCTAGGGTTATATCAATGACTTTATTTCTAATAGAAGGTTAGTCTATTTACTATATTTAGTACATTAGCCAGAGAATATCTGATCGTAAAGGGACAACCATATAAATTAAGCATGGAAATGGAGATTAGAAACTGATATGTCTCAAAAGAAACTGAGGGAGATGCCGATTAGCAAAAATTTAATATGAGGTTAAAAACAGGAAAAGGAACAAGGGAGGAATAAAAAAAAGTGGCTGAATAGCAAGGGGCTATGTGTGGTGCTAATAAAGCACACGGAGGGAAGGAAGGAAAATGTTACGGAGATTCCAAGGAAAAGAAAGCATAATTAAGGATAAAGAATAAAGTGGGGATAAGATGCGACACAAGAAATAATGAAGAAAAATATAAGCTGTAAAAAGAAAAAAGGTTTGGCAAACTATGGAAACAGAATATAGGAGACTACAAACACTTGCAAGAAGAGTACGAGATAATGGAGGAATGAAGGAATAAAGGAATGATTATGAGGAAATTCGAGAAAAAATTAAAGTTTTAGAGCTGATTAAAGAATTGGGTAAGCAATGTAAAGTAAATGTAAATGTAATATCATAAAGGAAAGTCGGGATCATTTGTAGGCCGAAGGATGGAAATTAATAAATATTACACAATAACAACAATAATAATAGAAAATCATTTAATACTTAAACGTCTGTCATATTTTGAAAAACCTCTGTTCACGTGGTGAAATGAAGTTTAAAACACGTTCGATCTCAATTATCGGTAAAATATTGACACATGTATTTTTGTATTTACGTCTATTGGAAAATAAAAAAATAAAACTGTCATAAATTGTCCAATTATCTATATATATTTGACTAACTAGTCACTTAGACAAGTGCAATTGTCCTTTCTGCAATTATATATAATTCCGAATTTCGCATTCCAATTCGAAAAAATTTTCCGTCCCATTAAAAACTTTTCTATGATAGTTTTTCCTACAGTCTTTCCATTCATTGTTTACATTAATAGGAAACAAATGCATTCTGAATATCTAGATTTTCTTATTCACCATGTAGATCTTCAACAATTGAATAATAACTCAAAAACTACATTAACTGTATAGTTTCCTTCTTGATTAATTAATATATGATGCAAAACTTGTGCAAATACTTATATATCGATTTATAATTTGTAATTATTTTTTTTTTAAGTTTTTAAAACTATATTAATAAAGATTAGATTAGGTTCAAATTCTAAAACAATAATCTTTTAGAGAACAAATTCTTTAAAAAGTATTAAATAATATATTTAATTATTGCATTTATTATAGGATTTTACTTCATTTATTATCAAAATTTCGGCCAAAAAGGATAAATTATTTTAAATAACTTTATTCATAAAAAGTTTACATAATATATTTAGTAGAACTGAATACTGTAAAAGGGAATTTGTTTTGTTCTAGAGTAATTATTTAAAAAAAATGGTGCAATATGTAATATTAAAAGCACAATTTTTTCACATAATTCACACAATTTATGATTTCAATAGTTCGAAAATTTCTCATCTTTTAAAATGAAAAACTTATTCAGTTTTTGATACCGTTTTGAGAAGTGAAACGCATTCCAGACAAAGAATTTTGCATAGTTTGGTATGTCATACACTTAGATGGGTCAATAGTTTGAACTATAATTCGGATGAATCAAAATTTGCTAGCCACTTTTAATAAAATAATTTTAATTATTAATTTAAGTATCTAAACGAGTATTGTCACAATAAAAAATTGACTCATAATTGTAGTCATTATAAGGGTTCGATGACTTTTTTTTAGTATAGTTATAATAGACAACAACATTCTGATTTCAAAAAATATAAAGCATTCTCTTTTAAGTATGAATATCTTTCATTAATTTTAATAAGATGATTTTCTGGTCTTTATCCATAATTGTTGTTGTTTTCGATTTAATTAGCATAAAAGTTACGAAATAATTGAAAAAAAAATTTCCCATCATCCCGTTGAAGTACTAAATCATATATTTATAAAAAATAAATTATATAATAATTGTTAAATTACTATATTCTAATGAATTTTATTATTGAAAATAAAACTATAAATACTTTGTAGCTATTTTGTGTACAAAGTATTATTTATTTTTTCGAATAAAGGCATACTTACATATTGAATAATAAAAAATATATATATATATATATATATATATATATAAATTATATACTTTAACATAATAAGTTTTAGTATGATTTTTTTCTTAGAGAAATTTCTACTGAAAATTTTTTTTATCAATAGATAAATAATTATACTTTATAGATTTATAATAAATTTTTCAACTATTAAATAATAATACTTCTTCATTTTCTAATGCATAAAATCTTCATATGTAATCTCCCAATAAAATTAATTACGAATGCTGAAATCAGTATTTATAAAAGCTATGATGAAAATAAATATTACACATAAAAAGTTTGTATATATTTATTCAAAATATATTTATTATTACAGTAGATAATGTTAGTATAATTGAATGTATTTGTAATGATTTAAAAATAATTTGTTATTGAATTATATTTTCGTAAAGATCTAATTTATATTACCATTCAAAATAATATACATGATGAAATGATAGTTTTACATGTTTTTCACATCAATTTACATATTATAATTAAGAAATTTGAAATGAAAGTTGTGTTACAATTATCTTTTGAAAACAACATGCAGTATTGTACGAGAACGTTTTAAATACTAAAAACACTACCCTAGATAGTACACATTACAGTACTTTCTTCTCTCCTTTCGTAAAAATATTCTGTGAGCACGTTCTTTATTTAAATTCAATAAACGTCGTCATCGCAGAAGCTTCTATCGGTACCTATAAAGCAAGCTGGCCCAACGTTACCGTACCATTTCACGTTTGGCTTCAAAACTGGCAAACTATTGCTTAGTAGAGTGTAGGTGTACGTCTTCTAAAGCAATTATGAAGATCATAAGTACCATTTGTGTAGTTGCAATTACAATAAGTCTTAGCTGCGCTGATAACACAGATAACATTCCAACAACAGTTGATGTTCTGAGGAGTATCTACTATAGGTGACCGACTACTTCATTTATTAAATAAAAATTAATAATTTTTACAATTTAAGAGAACATCCTCTATATTCGTATACAAGTATTGAAAAATTAATTATTTTGAGTGCTATAGTTTTAATTAATTAATGTAATTAATCCATTTAATGTATTTATTGGAAGGTTTTTTGCATTGTATACAACTTATTAACATAATAAGCACAAACATTGTGAATAAAAATATAAAAAATTCTTGTGCTACTTTATTGAAGCGGTCTTAATAATTGTCTTATAGATGATCTTAAAAATAATTAATCGAATTTTGTGTCAAATTTAGATGTTCAGATGATCAATCAATGGTATCGTGTGCCAAACCGAAACTTCTTAAATATCTGAGTCATGCAGCTTTACAAGATCGACTTGCGATTACCGAGGATCTCTCTATAGTTCGATCGCGGAATATTCCTGAATACGAGAGCAAAGATAACGACTATGAAGCTCAAACGGGTATGGAGCCGAAAGGAAAAGAGCTTAATTCACTTTTATTAGAAAAGGTGGATACGTACTTATCTAGTCATAATCTTGAAGCTAAGCTTCCAAAAGCAATTTTTAATTCGGAAATTGTACCAATATCTTTAACTGAATCTGTACCAAGGAGCATAAGCGTTCCTCTCGGTGATTATCATAATGAAAGTGGTAAGTCTTATCAATGGTCTAGTTATAAAAGTTATTAAATACTGAAACTATTATACGTTAATTCATTATTAGAGATTTAATCTTCAACAAATTGTTTTTTAAATTGAAAGTCCATAAAAAAGTATACATAACATAGTATTATATTTTATCAAATTTTAATAAATATTATAATTATTCAATTGCTTATATTATATATAATTAGTAACAACAAATGTAACTTAATATTAAAATTGATTTTCTATTCAATATTACTAAAACAAAAATTACTTATATTAACCTTCAATTTACAAGAATTTAATTTTATTTATTAAATTTCTGTAATTAATTGTCAATAATGTTAGTGAAAAATATTTTCATAATCTTTAAGTAAAAAAACTGATATTATTAAACAAATAATCATAACACACATAAGAGTTGCTAAAGTTTATATTTATTTACAAAGAAATTTTATAAATATATATATAAATGATATATAATAAATATATGCACAATAAATATATAGTAATTAACAAATATTTTTTTATATTACAGGACGAGGCTTTGTAAAAAAAGTCATGATTCCTTTCCTCCTTGGTCTGAAATTTAAGGCCACAGCTCTAGTTCCTCTAGCTTTAGCTCTCATTGCTTTAAAAACTTGGAAAGCTCTTACATTAGGTTTGCTCTCGCTCGTTTTAAGTGGTGCTATGCTTATATTTAAATTAACCAAGCCGAAAATTGCTTACGAGGTATTGCATTATGGTCATCCACCAGTTGAACATCCACAACATTGGGACAGTTCACCACACGGACCATATAGAGCATATAAAAAATAAAAAAATGTATTTATAATGTAACTTATGTACTTTTGTAATTATTTATTTATTTATTTCACTGTAAATTAAAAATATTTAAATAAAATTTAACAGATTTCGCATTTATAATAAAAACTTTTTCTCGATGTAATTTATATTTAGTATCAAACATTTGAAGAAACATTCAATATTTTTAATATAGAACTTACTGAAATTATATACTTACTTTTTTTTATTGCATGAGTAGAATTTGAATGTATTATGTGAGCTACTAGTTAATCTATAATATTGTTGATACATGTACGTTTATAATATATATATTATTAGATAAATTCAATGAATTCTATGAAAATGGGGTTAAATGTACATTTGATCTGAATTTAGTATAAATCCATGGAGGAAAATTTTCAAATTAATTAAAATGCTTATTTTTTTAAAATGTAAAAGCACACAACTGGAGTGTTTAATATATTATATTAAGATATAAGAATCACTAAAATAAAATTTTTATTATAAATATAGTTGCAAATAAATAATAACATATTAATGCAACGTCACAAATAATAATATAATTTTTAACAGTAATAAGCAAAAAATAAGTGTACAAATAAATAGATTTTTAATGGTGTAAAAGCCACTATGAATAATACAAACCTGTGCATTCCATTACCTTAATAAATTAAAAATAAATGATACATTTAAGTTTATAGTAGATCGATATTTAATTCAATGATGAACAAATAAAAGTAGCCTACTGAAAAATCAAAATGTCATGGAAATCACATGTATATATCTTCAGAGAAAGAACTGAATATTGTATGAATCGTATGATAAAATAAATAAACAAGATAATGTTGTCACATTAAATATATAATGAAAATAATATTGAATAAATGAATTAAAAACAATTTAAAATTATTATCTATTTATCTAATTAAATTTTTTAAACATCTTATATTTAAGAATATATTTGTATATATATTTTTTGCAGAACATAAATTAAGTAACATTGTTGAATAAATAATCTAATAAATTATTAATCCCTAAAATAATATTAAATAGCGCAATATTAATCATATTATTATTGTTACAATCTATATATTTATAATAATAATATATTTATTAAGATTTTTATATGATATTTATTTTTATGATGATACATTAAATACTTTATATATTAAAAGTAATAAGAAATTAAACACATAATTATAAGTATACTGTTCATAACAAAATTTTCTTATAATTTTCAGTAATCTTATAGTTTATGTGGGTATATATTTACTATGTTTTTTCCTAATAATTGGTAAAAAACATTATTTTCCAAAGATTTTATAAAAAATAACAATATATTGACTAATTATAATTTAAATAGAAATATGTATTTTTTTTTTAATTTTTATATTTATGCCAATGTTTACAATGTTTTTGAGAATACGTAGTAATAATTTAAATTAACTTTCATTATAGATCACATATCATGAATTATAAATGGTGAAATATTTTAAAATATTAAAAAGAATATAAAAATTATTTAAATTTAAAGCAAGTGGAAGTGAAATTTTCTTGATAATGTTTCTTTTATAATTTTGTTTAAAATTATAATTCTTAGAAATAACGACCCTTAAAAACATTACATAAAAATTGAATATTATAAAACTGTAAGCAATAATGTATTATATTCGATTAATTATATACTGTGATTTTGATTAAAATTTTTTGTTAATACAATATTAATAATTAAAAGATGTGGCAATTACGTGCTTATTCAAAGTATAACAAGTGTTTTAAATGCACACTAAAGAAGACGTTATTTAGAGCGCAACACCATTTTAATACGGAAGTAGGTTAAGTACGCTAAAAAATGTCTTGAAGCAAATTAATATACCTCAACAATCAATAATTGAATTACATACGAATGCTTACACATACTCGTGTAATTTTTAATTAGATTTATGATTTAATTATTATTAATGTTAAGTCTTCTAAAACCTATATGATAATCAAATTTTTCTCATATATACGTGTAATAAAATTATTCAGAAATTGATAAAATAAATTAATTATGATTAACCAAAAGAAATTAATTATTGTTTATTTATTTTTTTTATACTGATCGTAAATATTTAATTTATTATTTTTATTAAAGACATTTACAATAATATCTAAAAAATATATTAAAATTTAGGTTGAAATATTTATAAATTGCTTTTCTAATTATTGATGAATTGAAACAAAATTTATATTGAAATTTTTTTTTTTTTAATAAATAGTTTATTTTATACGAATTTTTTATAAATTCAACAAATATATATTGTAAAACGTTCATTATAAAAAATTAAAAAAAAAAAAACAAAATTAACAGAACAATTTGTTGTCAAAAAAGCACCAAATTATTGTTTTACTAAGAAAAAGAATAACGATTGTGTTTACACAGATAATTATTAATTTTTTATTCTGTTTTTTTAATAATACACGAGAATAAAATTGCATAATAAGGTAAAAATATATTATTTAAAAAGAAATAATAATTTATTAAAATCAGTACTGTTGTATTATAATAATTATTTTAGAAAATTTTAATATTTAATAATAAGTAATTAAAAGAATAATAGATTTTTAAGAAAAAAGAAGAATCATTTAGAATGTGATAAAATTAAAAAATACAAATTGTTTTTTTTACATTTTGTTTATCGAGCAACGTTTTAGTACATTGAATTTATTCCTTTTGAAGATATTTATTAATAAATTTTCATTGCAAAAAAATTATTTCCACAAAATACATTTGTAAATAATAGAATAAAATGTTCGTCTTTTTATTTAATGAAATATAAATAGAAGATAAAATTACCATAACTATAAAATTTTAGTTTGATGATTAGTGTCCTAAAAGTTATATTACAATTATTTTACACTTTGTTAACATATAACATATGTCGTATATGAGATATTTTATTTTTTTTTATATTAAAAATTTCTCATTTCCTGAAAAATTATTTCATTATTTGAATTTAAAATTAATGTTTAAATCGTCAAATAATTTTGATTATTATAAAAAAGAGTATGATTTTCTTGAAATATGTAATTTATATATATATATATATATATATATAATATAGATATTTAGAAATTTCTGTTACTCGATTCAGGTATAAAATAATTTCAATATTCAATACTATCCTTAGTATCTAATTGATTTATTGATATCTACTTCTAAATTTGTAAAATATTACGTATTATTCAAATATTATATTTTTAATATCATTTTGGTTTAGTGTTCTAAATATATAAAATTTATTTTTCATTATAGTTCCAATTATATTTTATTTACATAAAAAATATAATTTCTTTTTATCAAACAGTATAGTATTTTTGTTAATCAGAATATAATTTTTAATGTTAGTAAAAAAATATTTGCTATAATAAAAAGTTTTTAAGATTATAATCAGATTTTATAGATTATGTTAACGATTTAATAAACATATTAAATGAAAATGAAAGTATATCATTATAAAGTAAATCATGCTTAATAAGTAATTGTCTTCGTTAAATTCTAATTTATATTCATGAAATAATTTTTGTTTTTGAAAATAGTCATATTCCAATGGTTATCTACAAAAGTTTCAAAAACATTTACCTTTAAAAGTTTATACTAAATTTTTTTTTTTCTTTTTTTGTTTGTGTGTGTATGCGCGACCAACTTAAGCTTAATGATTTAACATTCGAGACGTGTTTGTACGTGTCAGCCTCAATATAATTAACTATACCATAGTAAATGAACGAAAAGAAAATTCGAATCGAGGAACAGCGGTACACAATGATAGGGTAAGGTAAAAGTGGGGGGTAGATTAGAGAGTTGTTGCGAATCACCTGTGATGCTTAGGGTTTCCCTCATATAAATAGACAGTTGTTCGGCCCGGTTGTCATCAGTTGCCGAACCGAAATCATCGCGTCTAAAAGACATTTTCTGAACATTGGCCACATCATTTTTTACTTGACCATCATGAATGCAAAGAGGAGTATCATCATATTTTGCATGGCAATCGTATTAGCAGCTGGACAACCTGCCAAAAATGAATTCTGGAAGGGTACAAGCATGGATGCGATGGTTGAGCAGACGAAACTTGAGTGTGCGCAGAAGAACGATGAAATATCTTGTATGAAATTCAAGATACTTAATTTACTCGATCAACTATTTCGCAAGGATAATTTTAAGGTACGATTTCGCTAGGAAATTAAGTTAAATAATTAATTTGTCAGTAATTTTTATTTTATGTGTCTATTATTTAGTTATTTTTTTGTTTTATTTGGATAATTTATGAAATTCATATTATTTTCATGTATTAAAAATTTTATTAAAGTTAGGATAAAAATAAAATTACATAATAATAATATTTAGAAAAATATTTAAAATATTTATCAATATTTTAAGCTTATATTAATAAGTTTACTTGTTGCATGATTATATTTATACATATAGTAACGTTGCCATATAAAGATTTTTTGATAAAGAAATACATTTTTTAATTATTTTTATTTATCTATAAAAGTGTTAGTTTATAAAATGTATAGTTAGTAAAAGATATTCTTGATTATAGTGTATAATAAAATTTATAATAAATCAATATGATTTAATGTATTAATTATAGAAAAATATAAAATATTTTATATGTAAAGTATTATGTATAATTTTATTAATTACAGGTTTCCGAAACTGTAGAAGTCACCCGCAATTCACCTTCTGGTAGTGATAACTCCGGTCGTAGTCTTTCAAATGATAAAACATTCCTAGAGAATCTTCGTAATTTTATTATCAATCACGATGTAACCTTTAAGTTACCTTATGAGTCTTCTATTAAGGTATCTTCCCGTAACATTGACAACGACGAATTAAATTTCAATGTTAAATTCGGAGAAGATCAACCTATTGAAGCCCGAAAATCCAAGTTAAAGAAAGTTATCATCCCCATTCTTGTATTCGTCCTGCTCAAAGCTATGACACTCATCCCTCTTGCCATTGGAGTCTTGGGATTGAAAGCATGGAATGCTCTACAGCTATCTTTCTTCAGCTTCGTTGTTTCTGTTGGATTAGCTATATTTCAGCTTTGCAAAAAAATCGCAGCAGATAATCACCCAGCAGCTATAGCTGCACACGGACCATGGGAATACCAAGCAACTCAATATAGATCCTTCCAGGAGCCATCGGAAGTTGATCCTACCACATCCCAAAATCTTGCTTACTCTTCTTATACTCAGCATTAAAAAAATAAGCACTCAAAGATTTATGTACATTAAAATTCATAAGCATTATTTATTATTATGAATAGTATTTATTATTAAGAATTGTCAACAAGCTTTTGTAAGATATTTTCTTCTTCTATTTATACATTGATACTGCTTTTAATAAATTATTGTCAATTATTTCGTAAGTTTTAATTAACAAAATTCTAAGCAAACTCTAATCCTTATCCTAAATATTTATTATTTCAAAAAAATACTATTAAAAAACTTTTCAATGAAAATATTTTTTATATAATACAATACTACATACCTTTGTAATTCATTGTTTATTATAACGTTATAAAAATAAAATTTGTTATTTCATTTAATAACTTACAATGGCAATAATATACATTTGCCTAAAGTAAGCTATTGTATTAACATTATACCTATGTTGATCAAAAATTTTATCTGTTCTACTGATATACATGATATCCTAGATATTTTTTATTAAATTAAATTTAAACAAATAAAAATATATGTTTTTAATAAATAAAAAAATGAAATTATTTTATTTTGTTCTAATATTTTTTGTAAAAATAAACTTAAAAAATTAATTTTATTGTACTATAATCGCTTTAGTATTAAAAATCTTAATTAAATTATAAAATTTTATAATTTTTTTTTTTTTTTTTTAATTAATTTTTTATTTATATTTATTTATATGTATTTAGGTACATTTGATACAATCCCCTAAAATCATGAGTAGAAAATAGACTGAATTTGTAAAAATCTGATTTGATAATTAATTAAAACTACAAATTACGAAAATAAGTATTACTCTAGTTATTGGAAAATATTAAATTCTGATTTAATTAAGAGCGTCTATATATAAGATTACAAACTTGATTTTAAATTTAGTTTACTTCATTTTAGATTATTAATTTAGTTTTTATTATTTGTACTTTCAATAATGGACACATGAAAGTTAATATTAGTTGTTGTTACTTGCCGTTTCTATCTTGAACTCTCTAAAATTATCTCTTTCTAATTTTATTTTTCTTTAAATAAACTCAAGGTTATCTTTGAAAGAATATCCATATTAACTATTAAATATTATTATATAAAAATTACACATATTATATATTATTTTAAAATAAATAAAAATTTTTTTTATTTATTATAGATGATCTGAGCTGTCTATTAAATCAATATACGTTCATATTTTCCATATCATAACTAATCTAGTATTAAATTTATGTTCTATAATGAAACTATACAGTCAAAAGAAAATTGAATCATTAATGTGTTAATTATTACTTGAGTTGAATATTCATAGGAAATTGAAGGCCAAAATATTAATTTTGTTTATATTAAATTATATTAAGATTAATTATTAAAAAAATATTGATTATTTATGAAAAGATAAATGATTCATCTTTTAGTTAAAAATGCCCTAATCGTAGCTATTAGATTATTTTTAAAAATATAAATAAATATATATATCTATATATATATATATATATATTATAATTAAATAATTAAAGTGAAAACTGAAATTTTTACAAATATTTTTTTTTTAGTATCAAAAAGTTCTTTTTATTTTTAGCGTATATATATGCAATTTTTAGATACTGACTAGCCATACAAAATTTAAAAAAAAAAAAAAAAAAAAAAATTTAATATATAACAATAATAGAAATATTACAATAAATAATAATGAAAAATTAAAAGACAATATATTTACTGTAAAAGAACAGAGAAAAACAAAAGAATATGTTATAAATAATAAAGAAAAGTGAGTAAAATCTAGAAATCATAAATTTATATCATAAATTTTAATAAAATAACAAAACTATATATGGAAAATTATTATCTTTCATTATTATTACATTTATTTAAATGATTAAAAAATTTAACTCAATACACTGAAAAAAATTGACTACATAAAAATAAAAATATACTAAAAAAATAAATATATATATATATTTATATATAAATTAATATTATAGATATAATACATTATAGGTATAACTTCAAATTATTGATTGCGAATTATGAAATTATTGTTGAGCTATTGAAACATAAATACGCAACATAAATTGAAGTTTTCAGTAATTTTTTTAAACGCTACTTGCAACTAGTTTTATTTTTAATATCATATATTCCTAACTTACAAATAGTGTTAATATTAATTTCTATATCAATAATTTTTACACTATTTTAGTCAATTTTATGATTTCAATTTTACATGCCTAATCTAAATATAACTATTAGTAACTTTTAGGAATATTTTAGATAAATAATATTATAGACAACATTTTGCTAATTCCATTTCTTAACATATTATTTTCCATATTTTTTTAAATATTTTATTTATTAATAATAAATCTTAATACAATGTATACCAAATCATAACAAATAGAATATTTAGAAAAAAAATTGTGAGAGTAAGGAAATGAAATAGTGGTAAACAATTTTTGATATTATAAAGGATATCTAATTGGAAAAATTCTAGAAAACTATGATATTTTTTCTTCATGAAATTTTATTTATATAAATTTTTTAAAGACATATTTATTTATATATTATAATTTATAATTTATTTTACTAGTATGATTATTAAAAAAGTTTTTTTTATATTTTTCAAATTATTATATCATTATATTAATTATTATATTTTTTAAATATTATTTAATATAACTGCAAAATTAATGTATTACTATTTTATTTAACTATACATTACCGTATAGAAGAATTTTAGTAATTATAATAAATTAGCATGAATATAGGTGTAATAATTTATTCTAAATTTTATAGATAAAATATTTTATATATTTTTTAATAATCATAATTATATATAATAAGTTCTGTATTGATTGTTTAATCTTGTGGGTAAATAGGTCTCATTTTTGTATTTTATTGGAAAAATTGATTATTACATATATATATTTTTTATAATAATACGTATAACATAGTTTATGTGTAGTATTTTTCAATATAAAAATCTAAATTCAAAAAATCAAGTATGCATTATATTTTAATTTGTAATGTTCTGAATATTCTGAATTTAATTATTTATAGTATATTGAATTGAATTTATCATAATATTGAAAAAAATCTAATCTAGTTTTCCGTGTAACTTTAAAATAATTTTCATAAATATGCTGAAGTTATGATATTCCTCTTAATATTATTTTTAATGCAATTATTTAATTATAATTTTGATTAGATTTAATAACATAAACGTATAAATTTTACAAAGCATATATTTTGATTCAAGAATTTTGAATGTTACATTGTTAATATCTTTGAATAATAAAAGAAATACGTATTGGTTGAAATAAAAAATTCTCACAGAGATTTTACTCTGGAAAATAGATTACCCATTAATTTGTAAAATAAATGTTGTGACTATTAGTTGGTCATCTTAAAGTTGCAATCTAAAATAAACAATAAAAACAACAGCTCATTTAACTCGCATGCTTAAGCGTATAGGTACTCATCATCCATACCAAACGCTATCTTTGCATGCGACAGTTCCGTTTCCCGCCACAAACGTGTACTTATACACTTCAGCACGAGTAAAATTTAAATATGATTTTTTCTTTCATCACCAATTCATGACATGTGTGACCGAATAACATAGATATTTTGGTAGGAGTGAAGACGATGTTGAGTATTAAGCGGCCGATTAAATAAAAGAGGCAGGTCACTGTCTCTTCAGTTGTAGTTAGATCGTCGCTTATTTCTCTTCAGCAACCGCGTCGGTGATAAGGTTTATTATTTCATAAAAATACAGAAAAATTCAAAATAACGCATTCAGTCAAATAATAATAAAAATGCGCTTTCTAATGGTGATTAGTTTTCTCGGGATTACAGCCAATGTGATTCAAGCAGAAGACTTTCTTGACAATTCATTCAATGAATGTGTTAACGCTCAATCTTGGTCCCTATGTTTCAAAGAACAATTTCTCGCCTACCTTGATGATAAATTGGGTACATTTACTGAAGCTAAATCACTGGAGAATATCGATGAAGCATTGGTAACTCGTGCTTTTAAATACTTGAAAAGCTTCGATTATAGCGTCAATTTGCCCTTTATTGATGGTCAACTAAGGTATCGTCCCGCAAGAAGCTTAACCGATCTTGATGTGAAATTCAACAATAATAAGAAAGCTACTAGTGAAGCAAGAGGAATACTTAAAAAGAAACTTCTTTTACCTTTTCTCCTATTGTTGAAGCTGAAACTGAAAGCTTTAATGCCAATTTTTGTTACGATTATTGGATTCAAAGCCGTTAAAGCATTGTTCCTTTCAAAATTAGCTATTTTATTAGTGGTTGGATTTATTGCTGTACAATTTTTAAAAAAAGGAGGCATGGCTTCACCCATGGGTGAGTATGGCTTTGCTTAAATGTATTATTTTAAGTGATTAGAAGTACACTCATAATAAACACATTAATTATTATTATTATTAATTTTTTATTGTTTATTACAATCGTTTAAAATTAATTTTCAATTTCATTGTAAATGAATATGAATTATAAAAATTTTTAATATAACTTTTCATTAAAATTATTTAAAAAACGAGGATTACGAGATTTAATAATTAAACTTTTTTTTATGGCGTTTATCTCATTTTTTCTATTTCCTAGTCAAATTAAAATTTTAACATTCCAGCGAATGATAATTCAATGAGTGAGTAATTTGTATTTAAATATACAATGCGTTTAGATAAATAGTTAAAAATATATTAACTTATTAATAAATTATATTTTATGAATATTTTATAAGTAATGCAAATATTAGATTAATGTAATATAAACTAATTTTAAAAAATGTTAATTTATTATAATATAAAAAAATTATTCTAACAAAAAAATAGCTTCGTTTAAAGGTTGCCTAGAAATATTTTTTATTGTATATACTATTTAAAAAAAAAAGAAGAAAAATAATAATAATACTATAGACTTTCAGAAACTTTTTCAATTAGATAACATTCAATGACTATTTATTAGTTTTTAATCATTAATAAATGTTCCATAATATTAAATTTATTATATACATATAAACACACAAACATATTTTAATAATTAAATTTATATAGACAAATATTTATGACAAAATTCTAAGAATATTTATTTGATACACCTTGCTGTGATTTTCTTATAAATAACATCGCAATAATCATTTTATTACAATGAAAACAAATTTTTTTTTTCTATTTTTTAGGCGTGGTAATGGAATCATCATCGATGTATGGTGTTCCTCCTGTTACGACAACAACTTCAGGTTACGAACCAGTTAACACGTGGGATGGCAATGGCCCATACTCACGTATTTGGAGTCCGGTAAATGCTCCTGAAGCCCAAAATCTCGCCTACAATTATTATTCAAATAATAATTCTAACCGGTATGGCACATCTTCGATATCCTCATCCTCTTCTGCATCTTCATCAGCCACAGGAAGTTCAAGTACCTCAACGAATTTTTAGGGAATTTTGAGTATAATTGTACTTACAGATAAAAAACATTAATTCCTTAGAAAAACGAAGATTTATAAAACTAAAACGAATATTTATTTCAATTGTCTTAGATTTATTTATATGACATACATTTGTTAAAATTGACGATGTTTACGATAAAATATTTTATGAAAATAAATATTATTAATTTATTAGTTAAAAATTATCAAATATCTAAAACAAATTGAATACTTTTTATGTCTTGTACACTCGAATATTAATTACATTTTTGACCAATTAAGCATCAAAATTTCACATAAATATATTGTTTATAATTTAAAATAAAACAAATTAATATAAATTTTACATTACATTAAAATTAATCATATTTTTCATTTTTGTTACTTGAAAATTTTTTTTTTTATTATTTTTCAAATAATATTTAAAATTATCAGGCATATGTCCAATTAAAGCAATGTAAATCTGTGACAAACTAAATATAATTCATTGACTTTTAGTTATTATAAATATCGATTACACCCACTTATTTATTAACAATATTGATTAATTATACTTTGATAATTATACTCCTTTGAATATATTAATAATATTTCATTATCGTGTTATTGACGTAAAATACCTGAAACTAATTTATAAATTCATATAAAAACGTTTAAAATATGATATACGAAATTTCGATAATGAAATCGAATTATTTTATATAAATTGAACATGTTTGTGTAAAAACATTGAGATTGATATTTTTTTAAATTGCATTAAATGCATCAAAAATATAAATTTATTTAAAATATTAAATATTATTACAAAACTTATATCGATAAATAAATAATTTTTATAATTTTTTAAATATTATATTTAAAATATTTTATCATCATTATTCAAACAATTTTCATATGATATGCTAAAATTGACTGAAGTACTTCATACTAGAATAGTTTTATTCAGGATTTAAAATTTTGTAAAATATTTTCATTTTTTTGCATATATTAGTTTTTCTTTTATTATAAATATAAGAATAAGTAACTCTTAAAATCAAATTAATATTAAAGTAAACATTAAAGTAATTTATTTTGTTGTGTTTTTATATATCATTAGTATTTAAATATTTAAACACAATTTATTTAGATATTTTAAATAATATACGCTTATTCATTAAAAAAAATTATTCAAAATTAATAAAAATATATTAATTTTATTATAAAAAATATATTTATATTTATTTTATTTATTAAAATTTTTGTTCGTCAAAGGAAGAAGTAAAAAATATTTTAAATGTAAATATATAAATTAATAAAATTTATGTTATTATATTATTTATCAATATAATGTACATCGATAATGTTAATGCATATCTATAATGTGAATACGCTCTTTATGAATGGTGTCTGTGGTGAGTGTGAAAAATAAAAATATAGATCTTTGGTTTTGTGTGCACCTTTGCACTTGCGCTATTAATTATGAACGTGACTTAAAATTTTAGATGAATTTGTTGATTATTATAACTACTTGATTATTTTTTATCAGTGCACCTTATACTTAAACAAATCGCGATAAGTTTTCTTCAATGATTATAATTTATTCATATAATAAATTTTACAGCTTTCTTATATTTTGTATTCATTCTTTTTTTTATAAAATGGTGTATACGTTTAGCAAATAATTTATTGGTGGTATATAGTATATACTGATAATTTACAGTAAAAATAAATACTAAATGTACAGGTACAATTAAATTATTCAACTAAGTAGATATATAATGATAGAAAATCACTTTCTTTTCTCTTAGATCTATGAAAGAATTGCATCTTCAACAGTTGATTGATTATCTTTACAATTTCACAGGTGATGCTTATATTGAGATTTTCAAATGATATTGCTTCAAAATAAATAAATTATCCGCCTTATTCTTGCAAAAATAGAATAACAACAAAGATGATGCTTGATTTTATTTGTGTTCAAATTTGCACCATTTACAATTTTTCAAGAGTTCATCTAAAGATTTTGTAAATCAAAGAATTTTATAATACGTTAACCATATTTATAGTGCAATTATCTAAACATATAGTAACTGGATTTAATTTAGTTACTAATTCACTCTATTGCGGTTAGATTTTGCTCTTCTTTTTTCCCCACATCGGTTCCTGGCAACCGTTACCATATAAATTTCAATAGCAATCGACTACTATTAACTGTTATTTTCTATGGAGCATTAAACTATTATAAAGGATTGGAACTAACACAGGTAAATTCAATAAATTTCGTGATATAGAAAGCATA
The DNA here is from genome assembly GCA_018907245.1 of Eupristina koningsbergeri. Classification (NCBI taxonomy): domain Eukaryota; kingdom Metazoa; phylum Arthropoda; class Insecta; order Hymenoptera; family Agaonidae; genus Eupristina; species Eupristina koningsbergeri. The sequence continues at coordinate 120,125 of JACCHV010002777.1, read as the reverse complement.
CAATTACCCGAAATTTAGGTTTCATATGGTATTTCATTTACCAGTGAGTTATCCCTTAAAAATTTATTACTTATAGAGCAAGTTATTATCGTGAATTAATGACACTGTCTTTTTTTAAGTTAGAAGATGGTTTCGGTAGCTCTAAATGGCTGCGAAACACTTTTGTTATAGATTTCTGCTTTTATGTCTATGAATAAATGTATGGCTTACATATACGTCCTGTTGATCTTCCTTATTTTGTATAGAATTAGTTTAAATATCAGAAGGAAGATTCTGTGGTCTGTATAGAATGAACCTTTCTAGTTGAAAGCTAGTTTGATGCTAAAGTCTTTAACCCTGTTCGAGAACATATGGTTCTTCATAAATAAGAGCTTTCAAAGTTCTGGATTCCAGTGGTGGTATTTTTTCTACTGTTGCGGATGAACTTTCTAATATAACTTGTAGTTAAGCTTTGTTTTAGAACTTGTATTATTATAGGCAAATCCTAGTTATCGAAGAATCTTTACGTGCCTCTCAGTGACGGCAACTATGTTATTGAGATAATAAAATACATTTTTTTGAGGGGTAGAATTATGATTAAATCTAAAAGTCGTTGAAATATGACAGGAACAAAAACAAATAGAAAAAGTAGAACTGAATTATATCAATCTTTGATTGAGTAGTGTGAAGGCTATCAATGAAAACTTGTTCTACTAGTGAGGTTTGTCAATATCTACTATATTGATGGATGGTCTCAAAGTAGTCGACAATTCGTAGTTTGTCTTTCGTGGCATTTATTTGAGGTAACTGGTAGGCGTTCTGTTAAGTTGTCTTATCCATAATTCTCTGACATTTTTCTGTAGTTTTTATGGTCTAAAATGGTGTAATGTATCAATTCTTGATAAAACAGTGTGACTAATCACGCCCCTTGAAGAGTATTTGTTAATCTTTTTATTTACATTACTGGTTTACTAAATTGATACTACTGTTTTTTTGATTATTTAACAATCGGATCGTGTACTCAATTATAGAAGTTGGTTATTTCTCGAACACTCTTTTCTTTTTAGTGGTAATAATGTTACCCAAGGATTTGTATTCATTGTCAGCAATTGATTTGACTCCCAGTAATATAATTGAAAAGTTTCATAAGTGATTCTTAATTGGAATAATATTAATGGTGTTCATTAATTGCAATACCTACTTTAGTGAAACTAAACTATTCTTAATAAGAAGAATTAATAAACACAAAAAAATAATAATAAATAATAATAACAGACAGACAGGTCAGAAATTTTTAATTAACAAGTAAATACACATAGTATTTACTCTTGAATAAGAAATGTCAATCAAAGGTTAATTTGCGTCAATAATATTATGTTGATTTGGTTTCAATACTGATTTTTATTGACACATTTTATTATTAAACTAATATTTAGATCGATTGTGACGCAATGTTGATGTAATTTGAAAATTTAATATAACAGATGATTACAATTTTAACTTATATGTTATTTTATATATTATTATAAAATAACATATAATTTTTTATCTTATTGTCTATATTTTTGTTGTAAATACTTTATAATTTTAATGAAAGACTAATGAGAAAATGGAATTAGATACCTTAACATTATCAACTTACAATGAAGTCTTTATTTATTTTTTATCCTATTCAAAAATAAGAAACAACTTCTCCATAGAAAAAAGGACCACTAATTTTATTTACATTAAAAATCTATGGAATAAGGTAAAAACTTTAAAAAGAATATTTTCGGTTCTTCCCGTAGTAATTCACAATGCTGGGCCATATCTCCTTTAGGGAACTTTCGACAAGACCTAAATAAATTGTTTTCCTAAAATCAATTGTTTTCCGTTGAGCTCATGAGCTACTGGAGTTCTAAGATTAATTTCAGAAAATTACAGACATCTCAAATCCAGTTTTGTTTCATACGATCTCAAGGATCTCGCCTCGACAGTGGCCTTGTTTTTTCTTTATTTCAGAAACACATCATACTTTAGTTTTGGAGCTTTTCTGATGTAATCTTTTGTGCATTTATTATTTTATTATTTATATATTACTTTATTAATAATAAATTATTAAACATTTTACAAAAAACAGAAAAATATTATTATTTATTTAATAATATTAAATGAATATCGTATATATTCTTATAACAAGGTAGGTTTTATTGTTTTTAATACTAAAATTATACTGAATGAATATATTAAAATTATGAAATTTATTTATAGTAAAAATAATATTGTCGAATTGTCAGACAGTAGCAATGAGAAAGAGAAAGAAAGATAAAAAGAGCGCATGAGTGAATGAGAGTGCGTGTGTGCGTGCAAATGTGTATATGTGTGAGTATGTCAAAACTGCAGGTATGCAAAAGATACATGACAAGGTAAGTGTTAATAAATGATGATTAGGTATTGACTTGTTCGTCTAGATACAATGGAAACCGAGAAAATACAGTTAACAGTTTTCAGCAAGATGAAGATTTTTCGGCAACCGTTGCATAGATTTTGCCAAAACACCGAAATGCATGTGTGTTGAAAAATTAAAGTATAGTTTTCAACTCGCTATTACCTACATATTTTCTACTGGTTTTAGAAGTATGAGGTTTCGTTTCAGCTTACCGCAATTCTCAAACCACATATAATTGACAGCTCGTTCCCTAGAGGGCGAGCAACTTTCTTCTATTGCTAAGTAGTATTAAAGCGATGTTTTATTTCTATCTGGCTATCACGTGTTATCATATGCAGGATTGCTTACATGGAACAAGTAACTATTGCATTTATTATAGCTCTCTCTATGTGATAATTAATCAATTTTCTGTATGTATCAATGTTTTTTAAAAAATTTTTTAAGAAATATTGTATTTTATAAAACACCATCTATCAAAAAAATTTTTTATCTTGTTTTCTGAACTATATAAGAAAATTAAAAGCAAAAATAAAAAGCAGATACGCAGTATAATAATACATAATTGATAGGTAATAGGTATTATATTTTACTATGACGTATGTATCCAAAATATATATTATTGTAGCCATGATTTTATCATATTTATTTTTTTTTTCAAATGAACAGAAAGAAATTTTAACTTAACCTTCAAATTCGGTAACTCTTCAACTGATTGATAAACTCAAAAGCTATGTTGAATAGTTTTTTGTATATTCTTTTGAAGGGTATAAGAAAAAATATATGACTTTATATTAAAGAAAAAATGAATTAAATGATGTAAATAAAAACAGTTATTTCATTAACTCGAGTGCTTATTTCTTTTTACGATACATGAATTGAAATTAAAACTCAAGCGGATAAAGATATGCATAATATAAATTATCCAAGAAAATGGTTATGGTCGTGTTGTTTTAATCTTATTTAAATCTTAAACTATCAAATAGTTACAATATTATTTTATTGGAAATAAATGGAATTTGAAAATATATTTTACAAATTACTTTACGAGATTATAAAAAAGAACCATTTATTTCACCTAGTATTTATCTTATACATACCTCGTTTCATCAGTTACTTACGAGCATATCTCTTTTTTCATCCATCTTTATAGATTTATCTCTGTATTAATACTGGTTATACACACACACACACACACACACACACACACACGTATATATATATATATATATATAAGTAATATAAAATGTACTATGCATGACTGATCGCACAGTTTGATAACATGAAATTTCCTACTTATTTATTCAGTGATCCTGATTAAAGTTGCCTTCAACTATTAGTTTTTTTACTGTTATTGACTACTACAGGTGAAAATTTTTTTATTACAACATTGAACTGAATCCTAAAAAGAAAGAAAAATTAAAATAAAAATATACTTTTACCCTTTCATTTCTTTTTTTTATCGACTATTCTTGCATTCCATTTTTGGTGACCAGCAATTCTATATTTTTAATTTTTAATAATATTCTATCCAAATAATTAACTGCAGGTTAATTTTGTCTTTAATTTCTAACAAACTATGTGATTGTAAAAAGTGTCGACACTATAAGCAGTAGCTCTCATGGATTGTTTGATTAGACTTTGTTTATACGCATAAGCCTCTCTCGATCTAATTTTTAATCGTATGCATATTATAATTTAATTATTAATTGTTGTTTTATATTAAAAATCCTGTATTTTATCTTTTCTCTAATAGAATTATTTTATACGATACTGAAAAAAAACAAAAATATATTCTTATGGCTTTTCTCAGGTGAGGTTTCTCATATATTACTGCAGCTTAATTAATTTATGTTTTAACATTATTTTAAAAATTAAAATACAATCTTAACGAAGAAAATGCATTTCTTTATTTTTTATGTTGTAAAATAAAAAGTTGTAATTTTCGTACTATCAATGAATGAATTGCATACAAAGAAATTATGAAGAACAATTTATTTTATATAAATTGATTTAAAAATTTTCAAAAAATCAGAAAATTTTAAATTTAATTTTAAAAATTCATAACTTTGTCATTCTTTAATAGTGTGAGCTCTAGTTTTCGGATATTAAGATGATTAATACGCACTTTATTTATATAACATTTCAGCTTAATCGTACTATTAATTTTTAGCAAAATACTAATTTTATTTAAATTATGTGAAAATTTGTTAAGTTTAAATTATCTCAATACATTATAATTTTTTGGTTTTTTTAAACGCCTTTAAAAAATATAATTCTATTACAACTAATCCTAAATCTCATATTTTGTACAAATCTTTTTCATTCATATGAATTAAACTTTTTCACGTGGCTTCAATAATTCATATATATATATATATAAAGTTGTAGCCTTGAAAGAATGATATAAATCAGTTCCAGATTTTCAATTGAATTTAATATTGTATCTATTAATTTTAACCAACTTGATAAATAACCTAAAAATATTAAATAAATATCAATATTGTTTTTGATATATATGACATTTAATTATTTATAGTAATTTATAATATGTTTGTATAATGTATACATACATATATATATATATATATATATATATATATATATACTTTTTTTATTAATTGATTATAAAATTCATAAAAATCATATAATTAAATAATTAATTGCTGAATTTATGTTCAAATTTTTTTAAAGTTTGAGAACACATTCGCGCTTAATAATCTAAACTTTCAAAGTTTTTATATAATGAAAATAATAATATCCTTATATGTATTAAATAGATAAGACTTTTTAAATAATTTTAATGAATGTTTTTATTATATATAATGATTAATAAATTAATAAAGTTGACAAAAATTTTTGCTGGAAAAAATGAAATTTTAACAACAAATGAGCAGCATGACAAATTAAAATAAAAATTAAAGTAAAAATAAAAAGAATAGGCAAGTGAAATGAAAGGAAAAAAATGATAATAAAAACCATATAAATACATAATAGCTGGATATTCTTTATCAAAGCACATATGTATTACTGTGCGCGCGCAGTGTGAAGAAAAAGGTATAGGAATAAAATGAGAAGAGATGAAAAAGCTTGTTAGGATGGATGAAGTTCCACACAAATGAACCCAGCCAGAGGAAAAAAAGACAGAGATAAGAGTATGAGAGCGAGCAATAGAGCAGTAGGTAAAATGATAGGGTGAAGAAGATAAAGAGGGAGAGTGTAGGTGGGAGAGAAAGGAGAGAGAGCAGTAGGTGGGTTTGGATCGAATAGGGGAAAAACTGGAGACCCGGGCAGTGCAAGCCGGGCATCACGCCCGTTAACAATATCTTTCGAGTTTTTGTTTTTTCCTTATTCTACTTTTGAGCCATTATATAAATTGTACGCAAATAAGCACGCAAATAGTCATTACATTGTAATAATTTTGCATTTACGAATTCTTTGCAATAGCTTCGTGTAGTTTCTATTACTAAAAGTAGAAAATGTTGTGCTAATAATATATAATTTATAAGAATAAAAAAAAGAAAAAAAGAAAAAAAAATAGAAAATCTTATTAAAGAAACAAAAAAACGAAAAATAGACAACTACCAAGAAACAAAAGAGAAAATATATTGCATCTTATGATGTTACTTCGAAGCTTTTTTTCATACCAAAGTAACAGGTTGGTGATTTGGATCTTACTCTACAAACATCTACTATACTATTATAAATTTTAAAACAAAAACATAAATTAAATAATTAATACTAAATAATAGTAAACACGAATTTATAAATAATAATTTTTTTTTTTTTTTATTTAACATTATTTTATGTATAACACTTAAACTAAGTTATATAATATATAATGGAATAAAAAAATATATTTGTTTTAAACTAAATGGTTTATTAAAGAATCAATAGAATTCTCATTTATTACTTAAATCTGCTTCTTATATTTCAATCATTTTTGAAATTTTTAATTTCAATAGTCTAATAAATATTATTTGAATTGTAAAATAGTTTTAGACCTTGGGTGTGATGTTTCTTTTTTTTTTTAATATAAAAATGTTTGTGCATACCGTTACTTAACTAGTTTAGTAGTTATAATCTAAATTTTATGTAACATAAATAAAAATTTATGAATTCTAAAATTTATATTTTCGTATATGTATATTTCAATTTTTGAATATTTTATTAAATTAAATTGTCATTAAGTACTATTTTTAATAAAGAATATATGTTAGAATATCTGGGTCAAGTAGAAACCTGTAGAGTATTATTTGTGTTCATTTATATTTTTCCTAATAACTGAATTTTTATCATAATTATGTTTTAATTATTTAAAAACTTTGCAAATTTTACATGTATTTTACGTAGACTAAAAATTTTCTTCGTCCTCAAATTAATCAAATAAGCATAATTTTTATTTCTTAATGACTATAAATTTTTGAGACGGATAAGTGTGTAATTCAATAGCAGTGACTAACATTTAAGATTAAAATAATTGAAATCAGTAAGTTAACAATAACTTACAATGCAAAATTAACTATTTGTTAAGTAATAAAATAATAAAAAGTATTAAATAAAAAACAAATTTTGTACAAAATTTAATATATTTAATTAGTGTATTACGTGCAGTAATTAAAAAACAAATTTTTTACTTTATAACAAAAAATTAAATATAAAAAGGTTAATAATAAAAAAATTATATACAATTCAAATTATAATTAAAAAATTTGATACATATATAATTTTTTTAATCTATTTATCTAGAAAATAATTTAAAATAAGTATTTACATTAATAATATATATTTTACTTTTGTAAAGTATTAAATAATTTTTATGAAATATTAAAATTTTGTTTAGTTACAATTTTTGTTCAATTTAAATTTAAAAATTGCATCATTATAAATTGAGATTCCTGAAATTTTTTTAAATAATATAATTTGAATTCAATAATTAGATTTATTTTTATATTATTCATTGATTTTTTAAATTTTGTATTAAAGTTATTTGATATTTCTCCTAGTAAACAATCATAAGGCAATATTTTGTGTCAATATCTTGATTCACTTTTGATTGATAATTTTATAATTAATTTCTTTTAACCATTTAAAACTTGAAACTAAACATAGTATCTTATATTTTAATAATGTCTATTTTAATATTTAATTTAATATATATTATTTTTTATAATCATTTTTTTGATCTAATAATTGTATTAAAAAACAAAAATTATATAACTTCATTTACCGAAGTGAATATATCAAATAACTATATAAGAATTTCAATTACATATGGCCGAATAGATGTAGATCTAACTTAGAATATCTTAGTTTATTTTTTATGAAAATAATTATAACATTAGAAAAAATTTTACATAAAGAGTCCTGTGATTATATATATATTTTTTAGTAAAGAATCAAGATAGCTTTGAAGGGATTATAAAAATTAAATTATGTAAGAATAATATCATTTGTGTAGATTTGTGATAAATTTTATATTAAAATAAAGCATTAAATTAATTGCAGATTATTTATATTAATTTATTATTTTTGGAAGCTAAGCTATTTTAATATTTAAAACATATTTTTTTGCTTAAATTTTATAAATATGAATGCATCCAATTGTGAATAAATATCTAAGTCTATCCAAATATAAGACCTAAAGTAATAATGTGATACATATAATTATTTAGACAGATATTTTTACAGTAATAATTTTCAGAGAATTTATTAAAACTATTATGCTACAATTCTAGGATTATTTTGTAAAAATACAGTGAAAATGAATATAGCACCATAAAAATTTTTAAGTTATGTTATTCTTACGTGTTATTTAAAGATTATTACTTTGAAGTATTGATTGTGTAAATAGCAGGATGATAAGAACTGCTTTGTCATTTATTAATGTATCTCATGATTACATTAAATATTTTACTTGAGTCGATAATTACATCCATACATAAATCAAGGATACATTATTTTTAATAGTTTTTAAATTAATTTAAGAACGGTACATAATTTGCTTTTTAAAAAATCCGTTTTGATTTAATATAAATTGTTGAAAATAATTACTATAATTTTTAATAAAGTAATCAAATTTTATTTATTTATTTATTTATTTTTTATTTATTTATTTTATTTGTTTTATTTGTATTTTATCTACGAAAGAATAACCTAAGAAATGTAATATAAGGAGAGGGTAGAGACACAGAAAGGGATAACATTGGTTGAAATTTATTTTTGAAATCGACAATTTCAATAATAAAATTCAAATCAATTATCAGACAACATCTAAATTTAATAACTAGAAAGACTTTATTTTTTTTTTTATTTTGACTTAAGTACTTTGAAAAAAATACTCATACTTCCAAATTGTAACTAGTAAACATAATTTTAAATATTTTATTCCCTTTAGAAATCAATTGTGTTGTGAATACGTCACACTAAGGAAATGTCCTTGATCTACATCCGTGTCAAACTGAATACTATAATAAAACTACATTTATTATTATTATTGTTATTGTTGTTGCTGCCGTTGTTGTTGTTGTTGTTGTTGTTGTTGTTGTTGTTGTTGTTGTTGATGTTGCTGTTGTTATATAATATTTAACTTCTAGCAATTATAATATTTAACGCATAAAATTAAAATTGTTGTAATCATTCAAATATCAATATTGAGTCAACGTAAATTATAAAATTTGTAGAGTATATCAATTTATAGAATGCGATAATGTAAAAGTAGTTAAAAACAATAGTAACACTATTTCATATTAACAGTTATTAAACGAATATATTATTGAAAAGTTCTAGGATTCATGAATTAAAATTTTTTAAATGTTTAAAAATTTTAACTGAGACATATAGCTAAGATTTTATCGTTATTTATTAAAATAATTTATATGATATATATATTATAAACATTATATAGATAAAAAGAAAGCAATTTTTTTAATAAATTTGCGTATTACTTTTAAATAAATATGAAATCACATGTTTGAGAATAAAAAGAAATATACAGATATTTAAATCTTATTTTAATTATTTATTAAATTAATTTTTATAATTTACTTATTACAATTCTGATCAAATTTTTTGTTTAGATTATTAATATGTGATATCAGCAAAATATAAAAATTTTTTAGAGTTTATGTATTTATTTTATACATTTTTTAAACTTAGCTGAAAATTTTATAAATTAATATTCAGTCAAATATGCATACATTTCCATATATTATTCTATTGCATTATTAATAAATTATTAATTATTTTTTTGAAATTAGAAATCAATCAATTATGATTTTAAATATTTTGAGCATTAATTTAAAATATATGAAAAAACATTTGTAGTTTACGCGAAATGAAATTGCTGATTGTGCATTCATTTATAATATATTAAATTATGTACAATATTATTATTTTAATAAAATAATTTTAATAAAATATTAAACACTTAATGCATTTAAAGGTATGAAAATTTTAGTTACTGTTAAATTGCTACTTTTAATCACCTTCAATATCATTTATTAATGTAGGATATAAAAGATTTTAATATGATTTGTATATTTAAATATATATTATATATTTATTTGTACTATTCCTGTACTTATTACTTTACATATTGATGATTTAGATACAGTTTATTACAATATATTATAGTTATATTTTATAATTTTTTTATACTTGGTAAATTATGATATAATTGTACATATCGAATTTATTATATTATATACGATATTTTTTTAAATAGTCTTATATCTAATCGAATAATAACTCTTTGAAAAAAAATTACCATGCTTCGTTTTGATTAATTTCATTGATTTTTTTTAATAACTTTTTCCACGAATTTATGAATGCATTAAAAAAAAAATTATAGATTAATTTATTCATAAGCAAACCTGTGATGAAAAGCATAAATTTTATTTTGTTCATAAGATTTTGAATCTTATAATTAATAATACATTCATATAATTTAATATAATTCAACAAAAAATACTTTTTAAAAATAAATTTATGTAAAATTAAAAATAATTTTTAGCTAATTTTATTCTATAATTAGTATTTAATAAAAAATATTAAATATATTGTTGATTTTCAACAATTTTCAATTGAGATATTTTTCATTGACTATAAAAAAATTAATAATTTTTTTATAAAATATTATGTATTTTTTTAAAAACTTTTTTTTTTATATAAATAAATTAACAATAATTTTTTATTAGCCGTCTATATTTTTTTTACTACAATAATATTTATGTATAAAAAATCTTACATATTTTTGTATCATGAATTGAAAATTACATAGAATATTTTAATGGCAGTTAATAAAATACTTGATTACGATAGATACTTATTTATCAGATACTAGATTTTTAAATATAATTATTAATTACAAATTAATTATTATAATTGTTATGTGTATTATATATATATATATATATAAATAAATTAAAATAATTATTAATTGTAAATAAAATTAAAAACGATATTGGATAGTCAAATGTTTTAAATAAAATACACTTATTATAGAACTGATATAATTACGCGTTAGTATATTTATTAGAAACCCTCTACAAGTGTATTCCCGTTTACGTAAATTACAATAATAAAAGAAACTTTTAAATAAACATAAGATTATATGGATGAACACGAAGAAAAATATTTATACACGCATAACTGTACTTCTTTCCCCCGTTGATATAGGTTAACGTGACGGGTCACTTGTTGACCCACATTGGCCTTATCTGCGTGATATAGGACACGATAGGGCAACCTGAAAAATGTATGTATATATATATATACACACGCACACAAGAATAAGGATTTCCTTTATTATTCTTTTATATATGAATAATTAAGGATATTGATGTTTTTTTTTTATTTTTGAGACAATTGTGATGTTGTAATTTTGTCATTGAGATTTATGAAACGCATTACATAGTGCGTGGTACTTGATTTCATATTATTATAAATAAAATATATATTTTTAATATTTGAAGGTTTATGAAAGTGTTAAAAAAAATTATCTTATCTATTAATCAATAATTATAATTAAAAATGTTGTTATGAATTCCAATTATATAATAATAAATTACACGAAAGCTTTAATTTTTTTATTCTTATCTATTTTTATATTCTTTCAGAGTTTAGAAAATTAATCATTCATTCAACACTTAAAACATAAATAAAAAGAAATACAAAAATTATAAGCAGAATCAGTAAATCAAAAATCTAAATCTGGATGTAACTCAATCTGTAATCTTTAAAACGCAAGGCTGCTTAAACAATTAATAAATGTTCATTTCGAAACAGTGTTAAACAAAATAATAGTAAATACTCTTTCTGATTTTTAGTATTGCTATTCAAATATTTTCAAATCCTTTAGAAATATCTAGCTGCTACAAGTTAAATGATACAGAATATAACTAACAACGAAAAATATTTGTGAAAAACTTTTACGACAAAGATATTTAAAATCTTAACATCAAGATGTTACCTTCAAATGTAATGTCCTTTGTTAAAAAGGTAAGCTAATTTTATATTAATTTATCATTTTGGATCATTTCTTTTTACTTTAATATTACGATTAAATTGTGTATAAATTTATCTTAAGTAAAAAGAAACAAAATTAATTTATTAAGTAATATGTTATTGATTTAATTTAATTACAAACAAAAAGTTATTAATTTATATATATATATTAAATGTATATATCTTATAGCACAATCAACACTTGTATAATGTTCAATAAAATATAATTTATTAAATATTTTTAAAAATAATATAAATTTTGAAAATATATGTTTCAATTTAGATATATCAAATGTAAATTAAAAAAAACATTTTAATATTGAAGTAAAAGTTCCAAATGCACATAACACAAATTCTCGTTCATTTAAATATTCATATTAAATTAAATAAAACAAAATTGTTAATAATTGTCAAATATTATAATAATATAATAATAATTATGAAGACAAATAATATAACACGATTAACATAATTAATAGAAATCTTAAAAAACAATATTTTCAATATTTTTCGTTATAAATAGTTCGTTTATTTTTATTTTTCGTTATAAATAGTTTTTATAATCGTATTTATTACGTTGATACATTTTTATGCCTTCTTAAAATCAACATTATATATAATTATAAATATTAAATTAAATAATATTATTTGGTAATAGATAGGATGAAATTTACTTATATATAATAATCATTTTACGCAGTATGTAACGAATGAGTTTTAATTCGTGAATATTTGGAAAAGTTCTTTTTCGTTTTGATGATTCTGAAAAATGAATAATTTAATTAAATAACGAAAAAAAATTGTTTGTAAAATTATTTCACTTTCAGCATAGCACTTAAGGTTAAAAATAATACAAATAAAAAAGAAACTTATTAAAAATTTAAGTTTGCGTTGGATACAAAAACATGTATTAATTTTTTTTTTAATTAATAAAATATTGTCGTTGCAATTAAAACATCTTTTCTGTTTATATACATAATGAAATAATACAAAATTTTGTTTCTGTAAAAAAAATAAATATAAGTGTATATATATATTTATAAAAAACTAACGAAAATTCTGTGTTTTGATTTGGTTTTAGCTATAAAGTAAAATTCAATTATACGAATTACGTGAAAATAAATTGATTCAAATGGAAATTCTACAAAATAGTATAATATATGCATAATCTAAATTTTTTTAATCACCTGATTATGTTGCAGTCGGATATTCTTAAAATGTTTTAAATTGATGCTTTTAAGAAAGTGTAGGTATATTGGTAATACATTAACTATTACCATGTAAAACTATTAGCTTTGAAAATATCAAATTAAATATATATTAGTATATTAAAAATACACGATAGTTAACTTATTTAAACACTACATTAATTCACGTCGTATAATAAAAAAATCTTTTTCTTTAAATAAAGCATTGTGCTACTGTGACCAAAAATTTTGCAATGGCGTTCCAAATCGTGCTTTAACTATTTTACTGATTGAGTTTTACAAAATTATTTGTGTTATCCTTCATAAAATTATTTTATCGCAGTACTATTACACAGAGATGCATGCTTTTTTGAAGTACTATATAGTTCGAGAGCAAGTGATGTATTTGTGATCGAACATGGATACTTCAGCTAGAATAGTCCAGTTTGTGAGCAAAATATCAATATTAATAGTTTGTAATATAGATAAAAATCTTGTATATGATATTTTAGAAGGTATTTTTGAAGGTACGTTTATAATCTGTATTGGAATTATTCAAATTTATTGGTTGCTAGATATTACAGGAGTCTTTTAGATTGGAATTTATATCAGAGCTCCTTGAAATACAATGACGTAATGACGTGAATCAGCAAGTAAAATCTTATTATCATAATTTTATTTTTTTTTTTTTTTAACTCATAAATGTAATAGATGTGCGGTTTTAGTATTTCATCCCGGGATTGATCAATAAACGTATAACGATAAAATCATTTCTGTATGGGACTTTGTTGCTACAAGTAAACGCACCATTTGATTCTCACCACCTATTCTTTGAGTATAATTTACTATTTAAAGGCAATGATATCACATATTTGTCATATGTATACAAAGTCGATTATTAAATAACGAGATTCATGCTGTTAAATATTGTATTTTTATTTCAGGCATAATTATTTATTATCAAGTCCACGATTGGTCGCATGATATTATGATTCCCAATAACTTAAGATCATCTTGAATAGTATTTGATATGTCAGTATAATGATTTTAAAGGACTTTTCATTAAAACGTGAGAATTGTAGGCACGAATTCTGCACATAATATTTGCACGTTAAAAATTTTTTTTTTTTATTTCCACAATAGTCACGTTTGTATTCAATTGATAGTTAGATCAACCTACAAAACTAATTTTTTAAATACTGTTATTAACATATCAATTAAAAAATAATCCGAATGTAAATCATATCCAACGTCTTGTCCATCTTGAAAACAATTAATGCACTTAAAAATAGGTGCACATGATAATTGTTCATTAGCATATACTTTTTTCAAGAGTTTTAGTAGCAGCTTTTTCAAATTATATATGAAATTTTGTTTGAATATACATATATATATCACATTTTTTCACATAGAAAAACATACTTTCACGCAAACGAAAATTTAGATCATATTTGCGGATAATACAAATGTACTTATAAAAAAATATTTACTACATTAAAAAGACAAGCTTTTATATTGAAATAATGTCGAGCGCTGGCTTTTGGCGCATGCGTACTTCTTTTTTTGTAGCAAAAGTTTTATTATTATCTTAGTATTTAATAGATCAATTTCACATATGCATATTTATTTACATAGTAATATAATTTATTTAACTTTCAATGAATTTAATACATTTTTAGTCATTGAATAAAAATCGTATAATTTATTCTTGTCCTAGATGGTAACGACACAATCGGAAGCTAATTCAAGTACAACTACAACGGAAGATAGTAGTAAAACATTTAGTAAATTGAGACAAATAGGTACAGATTTTATGATAGCAACTGGAAATGGTAAATGTTGATAGTTATGTGCATGTTTTTTATTAAAGTCGCTAATAATTCCAGTTTTTTAATTTTGTTATTTTACTATAATATTGATAAAAAATAAACTAATCTAATTCCTCGATATTATTTAAATAACTGTATTTAAAAAAAAAATATTATTGTATTAAAAATAGTTTTAATTTTTTTAAATTTAATACATTTTTATATAATTATATTTTAGCAAATGTAACAACAAATATATTGTAATGACATAGAAAAAATTGTATATAATTTATATAAAAATTAATCGTTATATGGAAATATTAACAAGAATTCAAAATATAGGAAATGAAAAATTATGTTTAAATAATGATAAATAATATTCGAATATCTGTATTGGTATAAAACAAGTTTTATTATGAAAATAACAACGTCAAATTCGAAAATTTACTGATTTTTTTTTATGTATTATATATTTTTTTGTAGTAAAAATTTGGTATATATCCAATTTTATTTAATGATTTTAATATAATATATGTATTAATTTTTTTTGGTAATTATTATTTATTTAAATTATTTTAAACTAATTAGTTTACTTTTATTCTTAATTATTTACTTTTAAACTTAAATAGAAAAGAAAAAATATTAAAACAAAAGATTATATGTAAGTAGATATTTGAATGTATAGAAAATGTAATTACATATAATTATAAGGAAATAATAATTGATTAATTATTGATTATTAATAATTATTAATTATTCTTTTTATATTTATTTATGTATGTAATTAAATTAAGTAATGCAAGAAAAGAAGATTATCTAAAAAAAAAATGGATTAAAATATAATTCAATTTTAATATTGAAATAAATTCATTTTGTGCAATAATTGATTGATATACATCTGCTAGTTATCCACGAAATATTGAATTCGCTATTAATAATTTGCAAATGGACTTAGATAAAAATTGTAAAAGTTTAGAATATTCTATAATAACTGGAAGGTAGAGACGATTCACAGATTTTAACATTATAAAAAATTAAAAAACGTTAAACTACAACCACAATCTCTCGTACGATACAGGAATAACTGCTGAACGACCTCATCAAATGATTCTCGATCTAGACGCGACTTGAATGGGCATAGCTTTTTCATTGAACTACTTTAAAATTCCATAGAATTTTATACATCTGTACTCTTGAACAAGTAAACAGTGCCGAAATTAAACTTTTAAAATTATTGCAAATGGAGCAATTGATAAATACTCAACTTACGAAATAAATCTTTTAGTTCTCGAAGTATTCTGATCCATTTAACATCGTTTATAGACCATCAGGGTTTATTATGTGGTGAGTCGGCTCTATAATGCACATACTTAGCAAAAGATGTTCTTGATCCTAGCAGACAGTCGAGTACAATGTTCTCTCACTGACTTCTCATGGTGGAAAATAGCCCGTGATCATTTATATCGATATCGACCAATCGTACCAGTTGAAGAATTGTTCAAGGATCGCGAAGCGTGGAAAATGGTACTTTCGCACAGAGGGTGGCAGGAGTCCTTAAGAGAGGTTCATAAAACTCCCATCTCTGAACACTTTGGCTCGCGGAAAACGCATAAGAGGCTTACACGATTGTATTACTGGTCCGCATTGCAAAATCAGGTCATGGAATATACGCAATCATGCGCAATTTGTCAACAGTGCAAGGCTGAACAGCGAGCACCAGCCGGTCTAATGGGCATAAAAACTATTAACGGACCATGGATGACAGTAGCCGGTGACGTGATGAGACCGTTTCTTTGTTTTTCGAAGAGAAACGAATACCTACTTGATTTTATGAATCTGTTCACTAAATGAGTGGAATGTATCCCGATTTTTAGACCTTAGAATTTTATTATATATTTCACGGAGAAAGTATTATTGCGCCATGGAACGTCTGAAGAGTTCCTATCGGATAATGGGACTGACTTCAAAATAAGGCCGTAGACCAATCTCTTTTTAAATACGGTATAACCTACTCGACAATCCCTCCTTACCATGCACAGGCCAACCACGTAGAACGCGTTAATTGCACTTTAAAAACCATGATAGTTTCTTTCATGGGAGAATCTCATCGTCAATAGGACATTCATGTATGCGAGTTCGCCTTCGTGTATAATACTGCACGACAAGAAACTGCAGAGGTAAGTCCCGTATTTTTGAATATGGGAAGAAATCCAATACCGCCCGAAACATTACGACGGTTAGAAGAACAGAAATCGATCGAATCCGAAGAACACGCGGTTAAAAAAATGGAAAACTCGAATTGCGAAAGTCTGTTTTGCGCCAAAAGGTTACGAATCGTGTAGGTGAAGCTCAGGAGAGGTAAGCTCATTATTATGACTGTAAACGTCGACTTTACTTGCGACGTTGGAGATAAAGATTGGTGGAAAAATTGCATTTTATCTTTAGGCGATCAGGGTATTTCGACGGAATTGCCTCTAGAATTTAAGGTACGTTTAATATAATAAAAAATAGGAAAATGTGTTCTTTGGATTTCGATGAACAAGGCCAAATTTTGAGGAATAGATCAGGGAGGCCCCGGTAGCGTACCATCCACCACCTGTACAACGAAGAGCAGTGATCTGCTACGAAACCTGGGTTCCGCCGATTCGTCACGCGTAGAAAACCCAGCCGGATTAGGGTAATTGCCAACCATCCGATTCTGAAGGGCGCTCTTGTGCGTTTTGGCAAAGTGTAATGGTACACCATAAATAGATAAAATTGGCCGTTTATATGACGACAGGCAGCGTAAGACTACCGGGTGCCCCGAGATCTATTTACGACGGCAAAATTACAACGTAGCCGAACGTGCTGAAAATTTAGGTAATAAGTTTTGTATTTATAGTCTCTAAAATTTGTTAGAATTAGTTAAAGATTTATGTTTTTATCATACACGGCTTTTTCCCTTCTGGAGCCCAAGAGGGGTTTTTTATGCCAGGGCATTAATGGTTTAAGGTTCGTGGACGACTCTATTAGGCGCGCGGTCGAAAAGTGACCCAAGCACGTCCGACTGTTAGGGGTGTGCTGGCCGTATCAAGTTTTCATCATCCGACCGACGCTGGTCACCGCCAATAGAGCAGAACGTAGATTAAGGAAAATTAAAAACGATGTAAAGAGAAAAAGGAGGGAAGGAGAAGGGGAAAAGTGAATAGAAGGTTATAAGTATGAGTAAGTCAAGAAGTTCGGGAGCTTTTGTTTTTCGGCAAGTCGATTCGCTTATCCTAAATACAAGACACCGCTTCTTCTCTCTTTCGGCTCTAATCATTCTTCGTACTTGAGCCAAAAATAAATAATATAAAATAATAATAAAGGGTGATACAATTGTGAACCTTCAGCATTTTTTCCGTACTTCTTTACACCATTACTCTCGTCAAGAATAACATGACGTGAGTACAAAACACCAAGAGGCCGAAAAGTCTCATGTCGGAGACTTAAAGTTTTATAGGGAAATGACGTAGGTGATCGATAGACCGCACTCCCCCTTGCCGGCGCCAACTCCAGTATTGATTATCTCTGAGCTCAAAAAACTACCACGTAAGAAGGCGGACTCCGGAAAACTCTTCTGATTATAATATAAAATTCCATCGCCTTCGTCAATGAGAGTACGGCTACCAACATCGCAAAACACCGCCGAGAAAAGCCTAAGAAAAAGACCGCAGACATTGCCGAAGAATCCTGGATTTGTTCCTGATCTTTTCTTTACTATTCAATCTCTCCCGAAATGCATTTACTCGTTTTCTGCCTTCAATCTTTACCGCATGAACTTGTTTGGTATCACCATATGCATGTCACGCGTATTTTACCCAGCCTTACTATAATCTATTTTAGGTTTGAAAGATAATAATAGAACACAGAGAGAAGACAGTAACAGGGACTCAGGTCCCCTTGACACGACACGGCCTTATCATTGAAGCTATGATACCCGCTCAAGGAGAAGAAGATGGTGATGATGATCAGATACTGGCTACCCTCCAGACGCGCTACACCGGTAATACCTCGATTGAGGCATCGTTGTTGATGCGCCTACACAACTTAAAGAGATTGAATCCAAAAGTCCTAAAAGTCCTACTTAGCATAACACACCAGGTTCGTAAATGTTGTTGGAGCAACTACGACAACAAGGAGAAAATTATGGGAAGGATAAAAGCCCTTCTCCTGGTGGCTGATCATTTCGAGGCGGAAAAAGGAGAGGTGGCTCCCTTGCTCAAAGATGGGGAGCAATCGGAGACTTCCACTGAGGGAGGGGTGTTAGTTGATACAGCCCTGAGAATGGCGCTCGAATTAACATCCGAGAAACCGTCCACAGAAGTCCGAGTGGCATTAGTGATCCCAGTTGCAAGAACATTCACAAGTGAATTGGTTGAGAAGGAAACGGTGCCTTCGAAACTAAAAGAACAAGAGAACCAGGTATTGGAGTCGCGATCGAAGATCCCCGGCCAAATCTAAAGAAAAATGCGGTAAGAGAAGCTGTAGGCACTATTATCGTCGACAGGTCCTGAAGGCATCTACCCTGGAATTACTTAGACAATTCGGTAAATTCTGGAAACGCTCAACTCAGGAGGAATAACGAGAGGCAATCCATCACCCCGAAGTGAAGTACCACGAATATATGAGGTCGCTTCGACTTGAAGTTCAAACTCTTTGAAACGTCCGGGGAGCGAATGAAGAGGCAATACAGGGGATATGTCTTATTGACAAATTTTGGAGAAAGATAGAATCTTTCTAGAAAGAATGTGACACGCGCCTCAGAGTTCGCATAAATAACCTTAAATCAACGACCGAGAGGGAATCCATCACAGGGGCAGAAAGGAGTAGTGCCACCCCCGTGGTACTTCGGAAGATTTGGCCAGACTCTGTGAAGGAGGACCAAAGAATCCAATTAGCCATAAACGACGCCATAGAAAGAAAACACCGCGCAGAGTGCCTGATAAAACGGCCAGGAAATACGACAATCCGCCTCCCGTTGAAACGTTGCATACAGAGTGCCACTTGACAGGAGTACTTCGGGGACGTAACTGCCCGAATCATCATAATTATCGAGAAACTATTCCATGTACCGTATTTTAAGGCGCTAAGGTCGTATATCAAATTAACCCTGATACGTTCTTGCTATAATATATTATATTCAATGCATACTGTTTTCCCTTCTTTTTTTGTTTGCGTTTCTTTTTAATTAATAAATACTTTTATAATAAGTAGAAGAAGAATATAAAACTCTTATTTTTATCATTAATAATTCCTCCTCCCCCTTTCGACTCGACCGGCATTAGGGTACACGCGTTTGTAAAGATACGGGCCGTTTATGCTGGCTTAGCGGCGCCTGGAAATGGGGTGTGTGACATCCTCTGAGTCTCTAAATGCGTAAATAACTGGAGCCAGCGGTCCCCGCGAGGAGGGTTGATTCAAAAAAGCTTGTGTAGTTTTTCAAAAAAAAACCACTTCGCGGTGATCTTTCTTCTGCGTCATTAATTTAATTTGGTTCCTGCAACCATTGTATCCGGCGAATAATCGTATATCCTCCCGGAAAATTCAAAGTATGTGCACGGTTGTGAGATAACGCCGGCGCAGGATTCTCCGAAAGTGCCCCGAGCCGTGGCACGAGAATTCGTCTGAGTTTCCCCAGAAGAAGCTGTTGCGGAGTCACCTTGATGAAACCTACGGCGAAAATGTATCTCTACTGGACGTTTGAAGTTGCACCAGCACCTGTAGTTTCTAGGCAGCTACAACTGCCAAAGAGGACTCCTCCGGACTCTTCACATGATCGTATTAAAGACAAAAAAATGGATAAATGGAAGAAAATTTTTTCTATATTTTAAGACCCATCCCAAATAGCTCTGACCAATATTCGCCAAATGAAAAAAACACGATATTCTGGGACAGACCATGAATATATACTGTCTACAGGCCAAATTTTTGTCTCTCTTATTTCCTGGATTACCTAAGGTCAAAAAAGCCTTAGTTACTGGTGACAAGTCTTACCAAACATCAGAAAAGTTAAATCTTCGCCAAGATTTTTCACTTTTATATTCATATTTCAAACTTTCATTTCCATACTTTTCTTAAATAAGTCATTTTATGCTACTTATTATTAGATAGCAACGATTTATATAATTTTTCGTTTGTTCATATTTCCATTATTCTTTTGTTCTCTTTCGTCGATCGACTATTTAACACCAATAGTAAATATGGTCAAACATGAATATTTCCAAACTTTTTTCTACATTATTTATATAAATTTTATTTTTTAATAATAGGAAGCTATCAAAATTTTGGACCTACGGTACTCTGTATACAAAAATTTGATAGTATTTGTATTCTATTCACGATTGCATTACACAACATTTACCATTATATATTATTTTTTTTTTTTAGTTACAAAATTACCACCACCTAAGGTGACACCTGTAGATAATAATGAATCAAAAAAGAACCAACCAATAATTGAATTAAATAAAGTGTAAGTTTGAAAATCATTATAATTATTTATCATTATATTTATTATTAATTTTTTTTAAAAAATATGTACAAAATAATAATCAACAGTCGATACAATTTTTCAAAAAATGTTTCATGAATTCTCTTTAAAGGAATACAATTTAAATATTTTTTTTTCATAAAATTATGATAAATACGTAGAGCAGTACAAAAAAAATTAAAGAATAGATAATTTTAATAGTATTTAAAATATTTAGTTGTGCATTTTATATGCAAATTTGACCAAAGCTAATATGTGTATATGTATCGATGTATTGTAAATTCAATAAATTAAATATTATTAAAAAAAAATCTTAAAAAAACAGTATATTTTAGTAATATTGTAATAATTTATTTATTTATTTTCTTTATGGTATTATATATACATATATATATGTTTTTTTCTATCAATGATAACTTTCAATAGTTTTTTATGATATGATAATTATAATTAAAAAGAGTAAATATTTATGCTATAAATATTATAATTCCTATTATAGAAAATTATTGATTAAAATAAATTTTTATCTTAAAAGGTACTTTCATTGTTTTTTTATACTTTATAGAAAAACTGATCAGGAAAAAACAGTAAACCGTGCTGCAACTTGTAGAGTATGTATAAAATCTATAAAACCCGAAGACTTCTCAAGAACATGCTATGAATGTCAACGTAAAGTATGTGAGGATTGTGCTTCTTATTCAATGAATGACGAGTCTAATGATGCTGTAAGTAGTTTTTATCAAACTAATATATTTATAATAATGTAATAAACCCTTTATATAGATAATATAATAAATAAATTGTTGATGTGATAAATATAAAATATATAGGATCTTATTGATTTATTAGCGTACATGGTGCTGTAGTGTTTGTCGACGAAAATTGATTCCACGTGATCATGTTACTCTTAGAAATGAATCAACTGAAAGTTCGTTAGAAGTACCTGTTCATGAAAGCCTTCAAAGACGTCATAGTGATGCACGACTACTTTCTCAAAGTACTGAACCAACGGCTATACTTAATACTAGTCTTGTGCTACCAAGAAATACAGATGTTAGGCGGCATTCAGATGTATCATCAGCTAGCATGAAAGATCTAGAAAAGGTATATGTTTTTAATATTTTTAAAATTTTCAATTTTTTTTACAAATAAAATTTTTAGTTTTTTTAAATTCTATATTTGTATTTGTAAAAAAATATTTAAAAAAAATTTTATACACATATTTTCTTGGCAAATAAGTTTTATACAAATCATATCTGTATTGTAATTATAGAATGAATGAATTACAAATAGGAATATATGTAATTCAAGAAAAAATGTAAGATGAAATTTTATAAAACTATATAATGTATTATCATATATACAATATATTTTTGTCTATTTACACATTACATCATATTTATTTCTCAGAAATTTATTTTTAAGTTGTAATCAGATAACTCTGAAATGACTAATAAGTGCTAATAAGACTTGCATAGTACATATATTAGTATGAGACTTCTATTAAAAATTGAATTTAGCGTTCTAAAAAATCGTAACATCATATTATCCAATATAAATGTGTCTATAAACTTAGAAATCGAATTGATTAACTATAGTAGATGTTTGAGTTCTTATACAATTCTTCCAATAGGTATAGATAGAGCAAATATGATAGAAGTAATTGAATATTATGATAATTTATCTGGCTCTACTCTAAAATCTTTTCTTGTATAAAAAGCGACACTTTGTATTCCTTCTCGGCCTCTGATTTTTTACTTTTTACCTACATATATGCGCAAATAAAATTTAAGTTTTGCAAATATTGTTATACATTTAAATAAATAATATTTTAAGTTATCGTAGAACTAATAGTTGTCTTGCTTTTGAATTGATGCTTTCGTCCTTTAAATTAAAAGTATTTACTTATTTATTGTAGCAGTTTTTTTAATTTTTGTGAGAATTTTTGTAATATACATAAAATAAAGAATGTCAAAGAAAATCATTTAATTATTTAGTTGCAATACTTTACTTTTAAGAATCTTAATAATGTGAATACACCATATGGACTCTAGTACTATATACACTTAATAAATTACTACGGTCTCGGTTTAAAAGTTGTAGAAGTTATTGATCTCAAAGTAGTGTCAAAGTGTAGCATTTTATTAGTTTTTTCAAAAATTACCTTTACTGAATTTAAACAGTTATACAATAAAGTAAGAATTATCATAACCCAACTCAAGGCAAAGATCACATCGATGACTACAATTATACCTCAGCATACAATTCTCCAAACTTATAAATTATCTAATATCTCTCTACCCACTTTTAAGCGTGAGATTTTTAATTGTTCCAGTTTTTAGAAAAAGTTTGAGACTTATGCTCACTCAAGATGACATCTTAAGCACTAATATCTCAAACGACCGTTCTAAAAAGAAGCCCTAGATCTCATTTTGTTTTTTAATCACATGCATCGTAAGTTTCGTCTTCCTGACATCCATGGTTATTCTCTTGGCCAGTATATTAGCCTTTTCATTTCTTTTGAAACCTTGATTTTTTGGAATCCATATCAAGGCTATGCTATATATTTTCGCCAATATATTCAAGTGATTCTTGTAATTTAAGACTCATCGCGAGTTTATTCTCATATTGTCTAGGGCTAAATGTGCTGTCTGATTATCAGAGCAGACGGTGACGATAAGCTGCTTGATTTTTCTATTTGTCATTATGGCCCTTATTTCCGATTCAAACTTAAAGGTGTGGTTGTTTAGGATGAACACAAAATCATTTGAGGTTTCCACCTCTGATGCTCTTGCACTTATTCCGTGTTCATTCTTAAATCGATGTGTATATCAAATTATGCCTATGTTTGAAAGAATATTCATTTTTTTGTCCTAATATTCCCTTAACTGAATGATAACTATTGCATTGTTCGTACAAGTGTTCTTCGCAGCTAATATTCTGCTCAAAATTTCACTACGAAAGAACTTTATTTTAAGATGATTTCCTATTAGGCTATGTATTTATATAAATACCTATAATAGGCTTTCATCATAATTATTCTTTCTAGAAGTAATGCTGCGACTAAAATCGGTGATGTTGTTTTTATAGTAATATCTTTCAAGATTTGGTCCTGTGTCCTGTTTATAAGATTGATGCTTAGTTAAATTCTGTGATCCTTATCTGGACCAATACGATTATTAAATCTAAACCTCGCGGTTTAAATTTAATAATCATATTGTATATCTATTTTAATATATCGTATTGCAGTCCACATGTTTTGTAAAAGATTGTTCTACATATCTAGTAGGTATTACTGGTCTTTCGATATTTTATTTTAATGTGAGTATTCAATTTTATCTTTAAGATCTAAAGTACTCCCAAGTACTTTGCTTCCCTAACAGTTTGAACTGGGCAAC
The DNA here is from genome assembly GCA_018907245.1 of Eupristina koningsbergeri. Lineage (NCBI taxonomy): Eukaryota > Metazoa > Arthropoda > Insecta > Hymenoptera > Agaonidae > Eupristina > Eupristina koningsbergeri. Next base: position 95,310 of record JACCHV010002777.1, on the reverse strand, counting down.
CGTTAAGCTTCAGCTTGCAGATTGCCTTGATTTTGTATCTGGTTCTAAAAAGTAGTGCATTAATTTTTTTGGATAAAATGACAGGTCAACCACCCAAATGCAGGCCACCTCAAGTTTTAGAATATACTCCATAAGCCCATTCATATATTTTAATCATCCCCTCTTATTATAATCATTACATCATATGCGTATGTCTGTGAAATTGGTTTCCATTGTAGCTAGCAGCATGTCAATAACAATGCATCATAATTTGAAAGATAGAACTCCTTCCTATAGTTATCTTTACTATCTATATTTACTATATTTACTATCTATATTTATATATAATATATTTACTATCTATATTTACGTATCTAGTAATGTGGGATGTGTTCTTATGAGTCTGAATGTGTTTGACACAGACTAGATTCCACAGCTAATTCTGTACTGTAATTGGAAATCATCTAATCGTTACAGCCTTAGCTATCGAAAAATATTAAATGTACATATATTAATAATATTTAGACATGTGAAAATTTAAAAATTTTTTCTCGTCTCTATCTTTTTGAAATTCTGGGTTAATCTTGCATAGAATTATCCCTTTAAAATAAAATCCATTCATATCTAGAATGATAAGCTAAACTTTTACTTAATATGTGCGTTTATGTATATTTATGTAACATACTCTAACAACCTTTTTTAATTCTTTATCGATAAAATATGAATAAATAAAGTATACATTAAAATCCATTTTATTTTGTACTTCTAAGTTGCAAAATTATTTTATTTTAGCATGCAAAGTACCTTATGGTGACATATATATATATATATATATATATGTCACTGTATATATACATATATATATATATATATATATACAGTTAGTGTATATATTCATAATATACATTACAAATTTTAATTATTAATTTAAACATTAAAATACCAAAAAGTAATTTTATGCAAAAAAATATTTATTATATATTTTTTACTCAATTTAAATCAAATTTTATATTTTTCGGTCACCGAACATACGTTATGGCGACATACATATGTAAGTCTTGTATATGGACTTAATAGTATATTTTACATCACATATCACTTTTTGTAATTTTTAAAACATGGATATACCCTACCATCAGCGGGATATTGCCATCGTCATACATATGCAGGCAACGATTAACTACAATAAAAAACAAAAAATTCGCAGACTCAGTGTTTAATATACCTGCAAAAATAGACGCATTGATAGACGCAACATTATATTATCAATTATTATGTACTGGTCAAGTTAAATGTAAGAAATCGCCAAACTTTACTTTGCAAAAAACGATACACCCTGAATTGCAGAAGAAGTAAATGCCATTTAATCACGGAGCTAGGAACGCGGTTACAAAGTTTTTGGGAAATGGAAGAGCTGACAACTATACGGCATCATTCTAAAGAAGAATATAAATGCACATAATTATATAAGGAAACAACTTCACGATATGAAAACGGAAGACACGTAGTTCGATTACCCTTTAAAAGTAATACAGATTAAACAGCTGCATCATACGACATGGTAAAGAAGAGATTTTTAAATGTTGAACGAAAATGCACAAGAATGAGACTTTACGACGTGAATATAAGAATTTTCTTCGTAATCTACCACACAAGCCTTCTTCAGAAAAAGTCAATTTCCTTCACCAAATTAATAAAAAACAAGCCTTAATAATATAAATATATTTATTATAATATTTTAATACAATACAATAAAAATATACAATAATATAGCGAAATATAAATATATTTAATATAATAAAATAAAATAATACTATTACTAAACTAGACTCAGTACAATAACGTAACATAACAATAAAAAAATGAAAATATTATAAAATCTAAATTAATTGACTATTCGAACATTAATTTAAAAATAAAAAAAATTAATTTTTTTTTTTATTTATTAAATTACGTCCCAGCTCTTGGAACGGGTTCATTGATTGAATAAAGAATTTTCAAAATAAATAGTTGCATATATTTTTCAATAAAAATACTCATCCCTTGATATTTTGCCGAATAGCACGATTTAATTATTATAGGCTTATTACTCCATGTTTTCAATATCATTCTATCTAATCATATGCGATTTGTCGCATTAGGGTGTGTTCTATCAACTTGATAGCCAAAACACTTCGTATTAAGCCTAAAACGTCGTCGTAAGGTACTTTACATACATAAAAAGTCACGTTAGGATATGTTACGTATTCATACATGGTCCTTCATCCACGAAATATCGAGTTTTTTTTTCATTTTGCGCCTATTCATCGTAGAAATTTGGGAAGGCTCTTAAAATGTCGACAAACTCTTTCCGCATTTGTCCCTGTTTTTTGTTTTTTCGATAATTAGGTGCGGCACGATGTTACTTTGCGCCAAATATGTTTTTCAACTTTTGACAAGGCGCGCTGAAGCGATTAACGAAAAACCATTACGCGAGAATGTTTTGTTCAAAGATTAAAAAAAAAAAAAATTCTTACCTTTCTTTTTTGAAAGATGATTTATTGGTGGACTTATAAACAGTGTGGAATAAAAATTTTAAATTCTTCAAAATAATTTCCTCCTGTATTAACACATTTTTTTTCTCCAAATTTTAAATGCATTTCAAACTCTTAGCTGTGATGTTTTTCAAAAATTTTGACATTTATAAATTTTTTTACACTATATTGTACACTGTAGATTGCGTTAAGTTTAGTTTTTTCTGAATTACTTTATCTGTTAATCGACAGTCCAAATTTTAAATTTCTAACACGCGCGGGGTGTTCCTGGCCATTCGAAAGCTTTTTGGGCGCCCATATCGAGGCTCATCGATGATTCTTTCTCGGTCCTCTTTAAAAGCTCAGTGCCATTTTCCCCTTTGCGATTTTGAAATGCAATTATGTCCATACGCTTCTTGAACATTTTATATGTTTCCACACTGTTTTTTTTAATTGCAGACAAAACTTTATCAAGTAACGCCTTTCCACTAGTCACCCCCTATTTTTTTTGTATCTATATAAAATGATTAAGCATTACTGCATATTATGATACATTAGGAGCTATTCCATCTATTGTAATTGTTTTGCTCATCAGAAAATTATACTTTTTTTATAATATTTGCAGTTTCGAAAGGTTGCAAGTCAATATCGCAATGAAGACAGAGTTTGGTATAATAAATCCAGAAGTTCTTCACCAGATCATTATCAAGATTCCTCTCGAGATCGAAAAAACGACCAAAGTAAGATAGAAGAAAAACAATATGTGAATAATTCTCGAAGGATTTCAAAGCCTTTTGAAAAATCTGGTAATTTTATTTTATATTGAAACTTATAAATTCTTAAACTTATTTATAATAATAAATATAATAATAAAAACAATATTTTTTTATTTATATAAAAAATGAATTTTTAAATAAAAGAAAAATTTGACTGATGAGTCGAAATATTTACATATATATTTTTAATGAAATTCATATTACTACTCGATTATATATAGAAATTTTGAACATGAAATCAAATAAAATCATTTGAAATTTCGTAAAATTTTTTTCCAATTGTTGGATATTGTTGGATGAATCATGTTGTAAAAATTTTGTAGAAGATTCTAAAACTAATTTACACATTATAGAACTTTTCCTTTTTTATCAACAACTGACTATACTTAGTGGTAACATTCTTTTTATTATTATTTTATTTATCAAAAAACACACACGCACACATACACACACACACACACATATATATATAGTTATTTATTATCTTATAGATCCAAATAATGATGAAGATACAGGTAAAGAAGAGGAACATCAACCTCGATCATTTCAATCTGGTACTATGTGTCATAAATCTCGTTTACCACGTCAACATTCTTATGATGATGAAATAAAGAATACAGATAAATCCTCTTCATCGCCACTAGCATATTCAAACAATTCAGATACGGGACTACGGTGTTCAGTTGTATTAGCAAGACGTGCCTCAGCGTATGACGTATATTCAACTGTAGGAAATTCTGAGATTACAGGTACTATTATGTCTCAACATCGAGGTTCTACTTCTACTTATGGTTAGTATAATATAGTAATCAGTTATTTTCTTTATATTATACATTTTCTACATGATAATACATTTTAAAACAAATATAAAATTTGCAGAGTTACCCTCCATATTATTCTGTTGAATTACAAAGATTCATGAATCAAATATTCATAACTTATTTATAAAAAATTTTATGATTTTTAATTTACCAATTGAAATAATATATTTATGTTTATTTTAATATATTGCATCTTTAAACATATAAAAGCTTTGTTTGTGTAATAGCGATTACTTATAGCTTCGTCAGCGAGGATTAAGTCTCGATCTTAAAGGGTTGTTAAGTTTAAGGAGCCAGTTGTAAATTTAGATAATTAGTTTGTAATCTAAATTACTGAAAACGATAGTTATATAATGTGTACGCTATCTATCTCGGACAATTAAATGGATGGAATAATGAAAATCAGCGATTGAATAGTGGATTTGTATCCATGTCACGACAAATCGCTGTTTTGTGATTAAGGCTATCATATTGAGTATATGGACGATAGTAGAGATATGCTATAGCTTTTGCAAAATACTTTTATATGTAAAATAACAGTACCCTGATAATGAATTTGTATGTATGGCATGATAAATCGCTGATTCTGAAAAGCTATGACAGTGACTATATGTACGATAGTTAAAATGTACAATAGTTGTTACAAAATAATTTTATGAAATAAAAGGCTCTTGATATGAAATATCTTGTCCTATTTATTTCTTCGAAAATAGTTTAAATTTAACAAATAGGATATGTAGATTATGAAAATTAGAAGACAGTACGAAATAACAATCTAATTACCATCGGTCCTGATATTGGATGCTAAGCACACGGTAGATTACGGCTTTTAATTCAGTAATCTTATTAGTCGGTGTACGGGTCACACTAAAATAGTGCCGGCTGTTTTAATCATAGTTACTCGACACATCATATCATCATTTCTAGGATATAATTTTATGATACGTCCTAGTGGTTATCTCACTGTAGGTGTTAATTCATCTTTGAATAATACCACATCTCCTTCTACGAGAGAAGCAGTCGGTTTATTCCACTTGTGCTTCAGTTGTAGCTGAGATAATACCCTTTTCGACCATCGTTTCTAGAAATGGTCGTGGACGACTTGTATTAATCTCCATCGATTGACCACTAATTAATTCATGAGCGAAGGATTGTAAGGCTCGGGGTGTCTTAAACGAAATATCCAATAAGGGAATGTTCGGGTGTAAGCACTGATGGATCCATGGGAGCTTGCCACAGATTCAGATAGTTTTGGTTGTCATACAGTACCATGAATACAAGATTGGTAACTTGACGATTCAGTTGTTAAAAACTTGTTGATGGCTGTAACATAACCGACTAAAATCCACCCTAATATTGAATTATACGCTAGGGGAGAATTATTTGACCCCGAATTGTTTATAACTTTAGACAGTAATATGTTGTTGAAAATAGTTGCATTAAGTATACAATCAATGCGCCAAGATTTCCAATATATGGGATTAATCAGACTTAATCCTCAAGGGGCGTCCATGCTTTATCTACAACAGTTTCTATTGGTAACCTTCTTTAGCACTAACGCGAAAAAAGCGAGTGTATATGAAGGAGAATTGTAGGAACGAAGTCGGAATTGGAATTGGGATCGGGCGACAACATTGATAGTTCCTCCAGAACCGTAAATGGTTTCTTCGACTTGATGATGCTTTAAATCTAATGTTTAGCAAATTGTTTCAGAGATATTGGACATCTCTGAGCATGGGTCGATTATACATACTCGAGCTGTTGTTAGTAGTAGATAGTAGTGTCGATGTAGATTACCTGAAGTAGACGACACGTTGGAGATAAAGACAAGGAACGTGGGATTTATGGATGAATCTGATGTAGTAGCGAAGTCATTATTTTCGTGCAGTTTAGTATGATGAATAGAATTGCAAATCCGATACCTATTATTAGAATTGCATTGATGTAGACTATGTCCTTAAATGGGAAATCTATTATTAAAGTAACTTTTGTATATATTTTATGAATTAAAAAAATACTGTAGTCAAATATATTTATGTGGTTATTTTCATAAAGTATGTTAAATAATCATATTTTTTATGAATATAGGTAATAGAGAATCGGAGTCCGAGCGTAAAGTTAATCCATCTTCTAGACGGTCATCTTTCCGTAACAATAAGCCTTTGATGTCCTATGAATTCCCAGCATCAACAGACTATGATAAATTAGTTAATTATGATGGACCTCAGATCACTGAAATGGATCAGAATATTCTTATGCCTGATGAAGAACTGCGCACCCGCCGACGTGGTTCTCAACTGTAAATATACATTTTATTATAAATATTAAATATTTTTAATTAATTCGATTTTAATAATTATTTGTATTCATTTCTCAATATTATTAATAATACTATAAATGTAAATATTTTGTTGGTTTTATGTTAATAACAGTGTTGTCGAAGATTGACTAATTTGATTTTAGAAATTAAAAATGATCAATCGATGTTTATACTTATTGCTGTACACTATTCAATGTTATGAAATCAGTGATTAGTGGAGAGATTATTGATCACGATATTAAATGTTTTTTCCTAAAACCTAGTGGATGTTTGACAAACTACATTTTATGTTTGAACAGCAGTAAAGGGGAGTACAGAGTGAAGTTAAGCACTCCCTACTGTGTTAAATTTGAAATGCAATGAAGTTAGCCTTTTTATTTGAATTTAAACATAGAATAAATTTTGCTTTTTTGTATATTTTTTAAATCTTTCTTCATTTTATACACTTGAATTTTATTTTGTATAATTTAAAAAAATAATCTACTCCTTTCATAAAATTATGTATTTTTTTAATTTAAGTTTTTTAATATATTTATCTGTATTTATGTATCTCTATACATTACATAGACCTACAATTTTTTTAATGTGTTTCCTTTCAAATTTATTTCACATATCTCATTATTTATAAAATTCAAAAGGACATCCTCCATAATGATATGAATATTAGAAAACAGTTTGTTATGGGTGCGAATAAAAAAAAACAATAGTTTTTTGCGCCGGCCACGTTTCAAACAAATTATTTTGTTTTCATCAGGCCTTTATTATTAATAAAATAGATATAATTATAAAAATTACAAATACAATTACATATAAATAAAACTACAGTGATATATATTAGCATGATAAAAATTTAGTGAATGTTTATTTCGTACAAGTTGTGTTGTACGTCGTCAAATTTAAATGTACCAATGTACGCTTACGTAGGGTTTATATATTATCAGCTGTGTATCGTGTCATCAATGTTCTCAAATATTTATATTGATAGTTTAATACAGGGGTGTATTCTTGTCTGTTTACAGTTTGACGATTTAATTGAATATGTAGAATTTCTGAAATTTGTCTCTTTCTATAATTTTTTTCTCTATTTAAAATTTTGACATTATCCCAATCTATCGTGTGTTCACTCGTTTTTAAGTGAATTTTAATCATCGCATTAGTACTATATTGATTTTTATGTTCGTAAATTCGTTTTTTTTTTAATTTCGCTTCATTCGGCTATGTAAATCCTATTGCAATTCTTACAGTTTATTTTGTATACGATTTAGGTAGTTTCCCATTTATCGTTTCTGTCTTTACCCAATTTTATGATAATGTTTAACTTATTGTTAATCATGGGGACAGTATTGATGTTATACGCCTTTAATTTATTGCAAATTTTCTCATAAAAATTCTTTATATATGTAACGAAATTATTTTGTCATAGGATTTTTGAAAGTTGCTGACAGAAGAATCATTGTATTTAATTTTTCTCAATCTGTGTTTTAAATATTTGTTGTAGAAGTAGACCGAGTAGTCATTATTATATAGGATGTTACACACTTTGTTTAAATTGTCATCGTGGCAACATCTATCAGATAATAAAATCGCCCGGTCTACAAAGTTATACACAATATTTTTCTTTTGATTCATGGAGTGATGAGAATGAAAATTAATAATTCTGTTTTAGTACATCCCTATTTGATACCAATTCGTCACTATATAATTTTTGTTGTTGTAAATGGTAATTTTAAGGAAGTTCAATGATTTTGACGTTTCTAATTTATAGGTAAATTGTAGATGAGTATTATAGTATTGATGATAGTATATATAGTATATATATATTGCATATAGAAGGTACTGGAACCATCTTCCGATAATCACATATAGGTTATCATCGGTGTTTAGTATTGATATATGTATAATCACTTAGCTACATAAGTTGTAACACTGCATATTTCCCGCTCAATTGGAAATTTCTTGAACAGTGCTAACAAATTTAATAATCACTCCTAATATTTTAATTTTCACAATTTCTATTTGCATATTTTACAACACTGCTGAACAAAATAATAATAATATTTTTAAATCTGTTGGGACAGATTCCACTACTAAAATTATTGCCGTTGGGCCGACAAATTTCATACCTCGGGTCAACACTACTCAAACTAAACCAAAAAACACTACCATTTTAACGATTATAATAATTATTATTAAATTAATTATCAAAATATATATATTTATAATAATTTAATAATAAAAAAAAATGGTTGCCTGCAATTCTTCTTACCAGTGAAATTTTATTATATTATTTTATGAGCAATCCAATTTTTTCTCCAAATAGTTATTTATAATATGTATATATTTCCAATGGTAATGTATTGTATTAAATCACAAAGATTCACGTACTTTTCAAAACTTGAGATATCACTTTTATTATCACCGCACTATCAGCAATAACCAAAGCCTATAATCAAAGAGAAAAATGGCTTTCCTTTCTTTTTGAAAGGAAGCCAAATTTCCGAAAATACACTGCTTTAAATTTTCAAAATTTACTATACGTATACTTGAACTTGCATGTGTAACCCTTTTCCTGATTGGCTATACCCCGTCAAGTTCCCTTTCGTTCTGTGCTTTTCGAAATCGTGCAATCTCATTGGCTGTTCGAAAACCGTCGCAAAGTTGCATGTTTCTACTTTATTTTCAAAATTTCCCATGATGCCAGTGATTTCAGAATTAGTTTTACCGGCCATACCTTGGTGGTACGAAAATAACTAATTTCCTCACCACTACACGAAACTCTCTGTATTAAACCGAGTATATATATATATTTCAACACAGACTTCCGGTTAACGGTCGATTTACGAATTGTCGTGTTGCCGCGTGCTCAAAATAAAATTACAAAATACAAAAAAAGTTTAGGAGAGAAAAATAGCTATGAGTGTTAAAAAACAGAAGGAAACGAGACGAAGCAGAAGGTGAAAGTTGAAAACGGATTGAGGTGAAGTGAAAAGAGAAAAGTGAGTTAAAAGAAATCGAAAATGAGCGGAACAAATCAACCATCGATCATGATGAAGGAGGACGACTCGCTGTGAATAGAAAAAGGAGAAGGAGGTGGCGCCGCCTGTGAGATGGGAACACAACCAAGGAAACAGCCACGAAGCAGGAGAGAGGATGCGGCAAAAGGAAAAATAGTCTGAAAGGGACAAAAAGAGGAGGACTTCAACTATTTCTTACTGGGAATAAAAACATATCTAAGAAGGTGAGTTTTCAAGTGGGAAATAACAATGAAGAAGGAATAAAGATAAAAGAATGGAAAAAATTATGGGAGGAGGAAAAAGAAATTAGAAGAAGGGAGAAAGAGGAAATGAAAATGGAAATAAATAAATTAAAGGAAATAATAAAAAAAATAAATATAAAAATGAAGGAAACAGAGAAAAAGGGGAAACAAAGAGAAAATAAAGCACCAAAAAAAGAATATAGACTGAAAGAGCTGGAAGAAAAGATAGTGAAAATAGAGGAGGATAGGAACACAAATGAAAAATGGAAAGCGGCAGTAGAAAGAGTGATAAATGGAAATATGACAGAAGGAAGCTACACGGAGGGGGAGGAAAAAAGCGGCATAGATGGAGAAGGAGAAGTCAGGAGAGGAAACATAGCAAGCGGAAGGAGCACCAGGTTGAACCTGTCGATCATAAGCGGAAAATCAAATAGCAGCTGGAACAATAAACAGGATCTCTCAGAATAGGAGATCAGGAACGTAAGAATGATGGTGAAGGAAAGAGAAAGAAAAGAAAGAGAGGAAAATGTGATGGTAAGAGGGGTAAGAAAGGTGGAGAAGAAGGGAATAAATGAATGGATGAAAGAGTTTATAAAGAACAAGCTAAAAGTGGAGACGAAAATCACGAGCTGTTGGTAAAGTGGTAGTGTAATGGTGGCAAAATTGGAAAGTAAAGAGAAAGGGAACAAAGTACTGAGGGCAAGAAGGAACGTGTACGGCACGGAAATATTCCTGGAACAAGATCTAACTTACGATGACAGGAAGAAACAGGAGGAAATCAATAACTAGGTTAAAAAATTGAGAAACAAGGGGAAATATATAAAAGCAGGAATAAACAAGATATAAATTGATGGGAAATTGTTGAGATGGGACGAAGAAGAGGCTAGGAAAATGAGAAGAAGGGAAATTGAGGTTGAAAGGAGAGAGCAAGAAACATGGAAAGAAGGTAACAAAAATGTAAATATGACTAAAGAAATGGAGAAAGAAAAAAATAACAATAGTGTACAACAAGAAGGAGGAATAAAGAATGATAGAGAAGAAAAAGAGATAAGAAGGGACAAAAGACAAAAAAAGGACAGGAAAAAAGAAAAATAGGAGAACAGAAAGATTTAGAATAAAGGAGGGATGGACTACAGAAGGAAAAGGTGAAAGATACAGAAAAAGAAGGACAGAAAAGATCAAAAAAACAAAAAGGGGTAACTGGGACAGCGCAGGGTTAAACGAAAAGAAAATGGAGGACAGAAGGAAAAGCAGAAATTTGATATACTGGAATATACCGAGTTTCTGGGGCAAGGACAAGAACTTCTGGAATAGCTAGAGGAAATGGATTATATATACCTAACAGAAACATGGATGGAAGAAAAGGACATAAGAAGGTGTCAGAACATGTTATCGGAAGACATAAAGTGGAAAATAATACCAGCAATTAGAGTAAAGAAGAAAGAAAGAGCGAAAGGAGGCATAATTGTAAGTGTTAACAAGAAATGGGGAATAAAAACGGAGGAAATGGGGAGCTACAAAGGAGAAGGTATGGTAAAAACAAGGATAAAATACAATGGAAGGTAATAAAGCATAGATATCTGGGGGCTATATTGCAGTTAAGGCATGGAGAAACAAATAAACAGAATAGAAGAAGAAAGCTATAATGGGAAAACAGACGTCATAATAATGGGAGATTTGAACACGAGAATTGGAAATGCAGGGAGTTACATAAATATAGAGACAGGAGAAATGGAAAACAGAAAAAGCAAGGACAAAAAGTTAGAAAAAAGAGGGAAAAGATTGATAGAAAAGGTAGGAACAAATGGATGGACAATACTGAACATAACGGAAGCAGGAAATGAAGAAGGGGGGTACACATATGTGGGGCCAAGAGGGAACATAGTAATAGACTTGGCAATAGCTGATGAACTAGAAGAACAATGAACAAAGAAGGCGAAATAAATAAACAAAGCTGGAAACTACATTTCAGCAAGCTATTAAGCAAACCAGAAAAAGGGCAAACAAATGAAAAGGAACAAAATAATATAAAAGAAAACCATAATCTGGGAAAGTACAGAATAGAAAAGAGGGAATTTTATGAAAAATAAAAGATACTGAAAAAGAAAAAAGCCCCAGGAGTAGATGGAATAACGAATAAAATGTGGATATATGCAGGAGAAGAGGTAAGAGAAAGGCTGTTGGAGATAATAAAACGAAATGCGTGAAGAGTGGAAAACAGCGATGACCTCGCGAATTTATAAGAAAGGGGATGCAAATGATCAAAATAACTAGTAAATGACAAGCAAGAAAATAATACCGGAAGGACAAGCGGGATTCAGAGCAGGCAGATCCATAATAGACAATATTTATATATTAAAATATATAACCGAAAAAAAGATAAGGGAAAAAAAGAAAATATATGTATTGTTTGTGGATCTAAGGGCAGCCTTCGACACAGTTAATAGAAGGAAACTTTGGGAAATGATGCAAGAAAATAATATAGATAGAAGCCTAACCGAGAAGGTAAAAAGAATATATGCGGACACAAAGGTAAGAATAAAAACAAAAGACGAATTAACGGACCAGATTAGAACATAAGGTGGACTGCAGCCTAAGCTCCCTTCTATTCAATATATATATAGCAGGGTTAGAAGTAAAACTGGAAAAAGCGAATATAGGAGGAATGAAAATTAAAGGGAAAAGAATATGGTCACTAGCATATGCAGATGACATAGCGCTCATGGCCGAGAATAAGGAAGCTATCGAGCAGATGAAAACCATGGAAAAGTTCTTGATAGCTAGAAAACTAGAACTGAATACGGATAAGACAAAAGTACTGATGTTTAAATATGGAAGAAAGGAGAAAAAAAATAGATGGAAGTGGAAGAAGAAGGAAATCGAGGAACTAGGAAAGTTTATCTATTTGGGATACATGTTTAACAAGAATGAAGGAGATAGAGAGCACATAAAGGAAAGAATACACAAGGGTAGAATACCTTTAAAGAAAACTTGGAGCCTAGCAGAGAGGAGATGTTATGGAGAATTTGAAAGAAAGAGAATGTTATTAAATTACTTGCTGAAGGGAGTTGCAGAATATGGAGTGGAAATATGGGGAAAGGAAAGAGTCAAAGAAATAGAAAAGACAAAGACGGATGTAGATGGTTACTGAGCTTAGAACCATGTACACCCAATTATATAATTTATGAGGAAACAAACGAAAACGAAATGGATATAAAGGGGAGATGCAGGAACAGAAGGTATGATGAAAAAGTAGAAGGACAATCGGAAAGCAGATGGGTTAAAAAATGCTTGATAGAGAAAAAGAGAGAAAGAATAAAGGGCGGAAATGACCCCGAAAAGAAATGACTGAAGGAAGTAGGGATAAGCAAAATGCAGATGAAGATGTGGACTAAAGAAGGGAAAAACAAATATGAGATAGTGAAAGAAAGGAGGAAAGATATAAGTAAACAAGAGAGAATAAAAAGGATAAAAAGTGCTACACATAACAGACGGTATAAAGAAGTAAGGGAGAAGGGAACCCTAACATATATGAAAACAGAAAAGAATGTCAAAAATATAAAGATGATAGCAAAAATAAGGTGTGGAAATATAACAGCAGGCAATAAATACTAGCTAAATGAAAATGAAAGAAAATGCCAGCTATGCAAAGAACAGAACGGAGACTGAACATACTGAATTTGGGATTGTGCAGAAACAGAAAATGAAACGAGATAGATGAGAAAGCAAAAGAAATGGGAAGAAAGAAGGATTATAACAAACTTTAAAGAAGGGGTTAAAAACAGAGAATTACTATATTAAATGAAAATAATAGAAAAGAAGATAAGGAGAAAGAGGGAGGAAGATAAAGCAAAAGAGAGGGATACTAAAGGAAAGAAGAATAAAAAATAAATGAAAGCAAATGGAAATAAATATATACATGTAAATAAAGAAATGTAAAAATGTAAAAATGAAAAATGTAACATAATGATAAGAGCACGCGTGCACACTACTTATATGCGGAAGCCCATTCCGAGGCCTATAGCTGGAATTGCTTAATAAATAATAATAATAAATATAGATTTCAACACTACTCTATGTCTATCTCTCTCACTCCAACTTACAGAGAGCGCCTTGATCCCACAATATCCGGCCACACTTCCTAACCTGCCGGCTGGCCATTATTGACAGAACGTAAGCAATGGGGAAAATTATTTCATCTCTCGTTATTTCAAAAAAATCAAGTTATAGGTAATCCAGACATAGATGAGATTATTATTTATTCGCTTACATTCTTTTTATATATTAATTTATCACATACATTCACTACCCTCACTTTTACATATATAATAACATACTATATTCTTTCAGGTTACCTCCGCTATGATGAATACAAAAAGAAACATAATGCAATATTAATATATGATACTAATATATAATATTATTCATCACAATATTCTCCTCTATTATTTTTATAAACCCTTCTTACTCTGTGGTCCACACTACACATACTATCCTCATCACTAGTATACATTTCTTCTGATCTTGTTTTTCAGTGTCCTCTATGCACGCCTGAAATACCTAGTATCTTGATTCCTCCTTGAATCATCATAGAATATTAAACACTCCATCAACCTATCACAAGTATCACTGACATCTTCAAAATTAAAATTTTCCTCATTAATCACTTTCTTTGACCGGTAATTCTTTTTATGATGGCTCTCTTTCATTTTCTTATCAGTCTTCACTACTATTAATTTTAAACGCCTCAAAAAAAAATATCCTCAAAGTTTTCCATTTCTATAATTAAACTTCACTAAATAAAATAAAATAGAGAAAAGAATAAAAACTCTATATCTACTTAAATATTGGAGACCACATAGTTTTTCGGAATCTGGCAATCCGTTTATAACATTTTCAAATTTGAAAAAATAGTGTGACGAGACGGTTCCATTCATGAAATCATTCATGAAATTTTCATGGGTGAAGGGTAGAGTTGAGATCTCCTCGAAAAAAATAGCAAGAAATGTCGCCGGGATAAAGTGTTTCCCAGGATTTGGATTGGTGGTAGGCGGGAATAGTAAAAAACTCAAAAAAACAATTGTTGTGAATAATTTATCACCGGAGTGGCGAATCCGTTTATTTAAGTTTTCGAAACAAAAGAAAATACAAGAAGTATATTAGTTAATGTGGGGATCCTTAATTGAAATTATTGTTACGCTAAGTGATAGTGAATATTTCTCGAAACTTCTCTTTACAAAATTTGATTTCTTGGAACGAACTTTAAGTCGAATAACAATTCTCCGGCAATAATTACTTATCTAACGTCTACTCGATGTACGACCGCTATGGAGTCACCGACAATAACTAGACGCTGAGCATAAATACTTGCACGACCATTGTTCTGATTTTCGAGTAATTAGTTCAAATAATTACTTTACAATTTATTATTTATTTACATCGATATTCCGAAGAACGGTTATTGAATTTAAATAATTCAAATAACGAAAGAGATTTCGCGTTTTTTTGCAAACAATGATAATCCCGCTTTATCTAAAAACTCATCAATATTTAAAATTGGGTTTTCTATATTTTTTATATTTAACTTTCTATATTTTTTTAATTTGATTATATTTTTTATTAATATATTTTAAATATTTATCCAACAGCTTCACTTTCTTTTCTAAAACATTATTTTCATATTTAAAATTAGCAATTATAATAATACAATTTGTAGAAAATTTTTTTACAAACATTTTCTTTTTAATAATGAAACACTTGGATATACTTTTTTTTTATTTTCTACTGGTATATTAACATTTTATTATATACATGTATTTTCTTCAACTGAAAGATGCATTTCTTCACTTGAAAGCCACTTTTCTGCACGCAAAACATACATTTCTTCATATGTAAGTTGTTTTTCTGAACCTGAAAAACGCCTTTCTTCAGAACCATAAACTTCATCTTCAAATGTATTATCTTGAGGTACCTATTAAAATTTCAAAAAAATTATTACATTATTTGTAATAGTCGGTTTCACAAAAATAATTACATCATAATCCTGAATTCCATACCTATGCAGGTGACCATTTATAAAGTTCTGGGTTCCTGAGAGAATGTAATAATTTATGCAAAAATTTTTATGAAATTGCCTATAAATATATTTTTACAATCTAATGCATATATTCCGCTACTCATCTAAATGATAATATTTGCTGAATTTATATAAGAGTTTGAATTCATAATCAAACATACGATAAAGTACTACATTTTCATTGCCGTGTAGGCCGCTTTCGATTTAAAAAAGTAAAATTGAATTACTCCATCCGTTTTTTTTCATCTAAATGATATAGTATTAATATAAATTATATAAACAAATACACTAATAACTCTAAAGTATGATAGATAAATACGATAAAATACTTTGAGTTTACTAGTATTACTTAGCTTAATTTTATAAATTATAAATTTATTAATCAAAAGTAATGGTTTGAATAATAATTGAGACAATTTCTAAATTGTTATTAATTACATATTTTTCATTTTCATTGCATTGGCGAAAATTATAGTTCGTCAGTTTTATATGTTTATGGGAAATTGAAAGTTAATACTATTTAGTGCTTCACCCATTCTTCCATCTTGATCTCGTTGTCTACTCTTTCTCTTTTTTGCCTGCCTTTATTCAGTATTTCTCAGATCTTCCCTTCATTTTTCAGTTTTCTCATAGTTCCCACTTCTCTCTTTTTCCATTCAGCTATTTTTTATTTGTAAATTCTTTTCCATGTTTTCTTTCTTCTCAAATATTTCTCTCTTATTTCTTTCCCCTGTTTCCATTGTTTCAATGGTTTTTTAGTTCTTCTCTTTTCTTTGCCATGGTCTTGGTCTCACCATCTATTTGTCCTTATTTCCATATCTTTACTTTCATTTCTTTCTTTTTTAGTGTCTCTATTTTTTCTTTTAAATTTTTCCACAATTTTTCAATTCCGCTTCTATATTCTCCACTCCTATACTTTTCTCTTGTTCTTTCCTTGTATTCTTGGATACTTTCTTCATCACATTTTTCTTTCCATCTTTTGCAAAATTTCTTTGTAACGAGGCTCACGATCGTGGAATCGTCTAGAAAACACGACTGTTCGCGAGCTTAATTGTCGCAGTTGCAATACCGGCGCTTCTCGCGGTTAGGAGGATAATAACCTGCCTGATATAGTCCGGCCGCCAATATACGCGCACGAAAACCGCGCACTTTTACGCTCCCGAGGATGTCACCAAAGCTCTCGCGAGTATAAAAGCACGTCCGCGATTAGGAAAGGCTGAGTTTTTGCTCTTATCGAGACGGAGCAGAAGCACGATATTGTTCTTGTTTTCGCAAGCAAGATTGACAACGAACCTCCGCCGCCATCTTTGAATATCACCTACTATAACAAACACCAATATGCTATAGTCAGTTTCCAGTTGAAAACCACCATCGCCCCTTCTGTTACTTGAGCCCCCAAACTAAAAAATACTTCTGCTTTCAAGGACGCAGCCACCCCGCTTTAGAATTTAATTAACTCTTATTTCTCAAACATGCATATAAAAAGAAAGAACAAATAATTTAAATTTAAATAAAAAATATAAATGTATATTGCATTAATAATATTTATTCAACTGTAAATTTAAAGAAAAAATAAATTACGTTATAAATTTAAAATTTTTCTGACCATCTCGATTAATAATATTTACAATAGAAGAAAAAATGAATATTATGAATTTCTTAACAAATTGTTATTTAATTAAAATTATGGAATTAAAGCTATTCAATTAAAAAACTTTTATATTTATGTATATTTTAAAATTAAAATATATTTTATTATAAAATATAATAATAAATGACTTCTAATTCTTATATAATTTGAAAGAAAATTTGAAGCCGTTTCATTATTTCATATTTTTCTCATGGTGCTAATAGATTTATTATTACTTCTTTAATTATAGTCCAAATATCCAAAGTATAAGAGCTCAAGCGAATACAACTCAAACTCCTCTTCGATCATCAATTCCTACAACCTTATCACGTGTTAATGTTGATGAACGAGAATTAACACGACAAGGAAGCTTAGTGGATGGAGAAGGCATTAAAATTGTTATACACGATGTTGACTGTAACACATGTAAGTAAAGCTTTTAATTTTTGTGTATGTATCAAATACATATTTCGTACATTTTATTCACAATAATTAATTACATTCACCGAATTCATAAAGCTTTCGACGAATTCAAGGAATAATCAAGTACAAAATTATCAAACACGGTTGGGTACAATATTACAAAACGAAACAGAGAACACGGTTTTCCATACAATAATTACATTATTTTAGAAAATAAAATGCAAAAATACTTACCTTTACTAGACGATAGTTCGATAGCCACTATAATTGATAAAAAAGCCGACAAATTAAATTTGAAAGGAATGGTAATACATCAAAAATGAAAATAAATATAAGTCATAAATAATGTTGATTGCCAGGCATTAAATGTTGGCATCATGATATTCATGCAATCACATTAAAAAATATTACCACAATTAATAACTTCAATATACAAAAATAATAAAACTAAATATTAAAAAAAATGGCAATGTTAGAAAAAGGTCATCAAAATTGAAATTACAGAAGAATATTAATAAACTAAAAAGAAAACATATGCACGATTTATAAGAAGAGAGGGAATTGAGGAGGTGATTAATAAAGATAATTGCAGTTTTGGATTTGCTTATTAAAACGTTTCAATCATTTATGTGTGATCTAAGCTGTTTTTATTCTCAGATATATGGTTGTGACAAAAATTTATGCCTACATATTTCAGATGCTGTTTGAGAAAGAGAGGAGTTAATATAACTCTAATACGAAAATCATACAAACTCAGGCGCTAAGTAGTACCGCTCGAAGCCACTAGGTGGCATATTCCTAATTTTAGCTTTCCTCATATGAAAAAGATACGTGAGGTGATATATACAGGTCCCTCGCTACAGACATTTCTCTCGATTTTACTCTATAATATATATAGTTTTGAGGTCTATCTCTCTTAGGCAGACACTTTCTCACTCTTTTTGAGGATACACTCTGTATTATTATTATTATTATTATTATTACCTACGTCCGATCCTTTAGGTCTGGGGACGGATTCTGTTACACATTTATATAGTTATATTATATTTACATATTATTTTCTATTTTACTTATATTGTAACGTTGTGAAAATTATCGATCTACCAGTAAAATCAATATTCTCTACAAGTACAAATGCTTAAAATAATAATAAAATATAATAATAATACCAACACTACTACACGTATCTCAAACAGGGGAATTCCGTTAAATTCGATTTTCAATTTTAATTCACCATACTATAATATATAATATATAATAATATATATAATATATTATTATATATATAGTTATATTATATAATATATATAATATAACTAACACTCTTTTTTTTTTATTATCAATCATTCACACTTGAAACATCACTACACTTCTTAATATTTTTTAATATACACATATATACATATAAATGGAAATATCATCAAAAATATTAAGATTAATATAAAATCTGTAACGTAGTAAAAATTATAGAACTTTATCCATATAAAGCTCAATTCTCTACTACTATTACAAATCACTTCATATAATTGGTATTTTATAAATATTTTAATTTTACACAATAATAATAATTATTTATTTTATAAATATAATTCACACGTCCATCACTAATATTAAATCACAAAGGGGAGATTCCGTTGAATTTTATATATAATTTATAATTTTGTGACGAAGCAACCCCCTTACTGGGGTTGCACTCGGGCTCCTGCCCGGAGGTGGCTCGCCGGAGCCAGGGTTGGTTGCCCCTCACCTGTAGACAAACATAGGGAGGAGGGGAAAAGGAGCCTTTTAGAATAAAACGCCAGGCTTTTTAATTAATCAACACCGTTTTTATTCTCCCACCTTTACACTAAAAACGGGTATTGGTGACGGTGTCATCCGTGGACGTCATACCACAGCTTCCCCCTAAAAAAGGAAGAAGAAGGGTTTTAAGAATGATTGTATTCCTGAAAAAGGAATGTTGAAAACCATTCATTAGTTTTCGGGCGCTTTACTGAGTCTAGTCCATTAGCTGGACCACTGTTCAAGTCGTCCTTAGCTTGCTCCGCGACACCCTTTTATATGCTGCCCGCGAGTCGGCGGCAACTCCCGTTTAATTAGTACGGGAGCGCCTGATCGGGCAGCGTATGGGAGTGACGGAGCGCACTAGCGCGCTGCTGCGCGCCCGAGAGAGAACGAAATCCCCACTCGGGCGAATTCGGCTCTGCGCCGACTCGGGCCCGCCGCAGCTTCGCTCGTTGGCGGCCGCGGGCGCGCGGTGCGGGCGGGCGCAGTCCCCGTTCGTTGGCGGCCGCGGGCGCGCGGTGCGGGCGGGCCTAGTCGCCGTGGAGAGAGGGCAAAAATCCCTTGTCTCTCTCTCTCGGCGCGCGCGCTTGGTTCCTGGAACCAAGCGCGCGCGCCGTGTGAGGCTTTTGCCTCACAATTTTAATTCACACTATTATTAAATAAAAATTTACGCTCTGTAATGTCATTTTATATTTCACGGTTACTTACTTAAAACAATAGATATTTTCATATAATATATATAAAAAAAAACTTTTAAATATATATATATATATTAATTTACACAATAATTTAACACACTACATATTATTTTAAATTTTATATCAATCACAATCAATATTTATAATAGATTCATAAAATATATATATAAATATAATTAAATATAAAATAAAATATCAAATTTATTTAAATATATATATATATAAAAGATTACCTCTGACGACTAATAATTCTTTCTCCATGATAATAAAATTCCATTTGATAATATTAGAATATTATGTTAAACATTACTTACAATATTTATTTTATTTTAAAATTTATTATAATATATTCCTTCCTTGTTTAATATGTTATTTTGTTATTGATCTCCTTTTCCAATTATTATTATTAAGCAGCAATCAAATATAATTCAATAATCACTCACACCAACTATCACTACTTTATTTTATCAAAATTATTATATTATAATAATAATATAATATTCCCTTCACTACCACACTCAATAATTCTAATAAATATATTATATATACTTGATTAATAAATTTTATATTATTAATAATTTTAATTATAAATATAACAACTAATATAACAAAATTTTATTATCAAGGATGATATGTAATCAGTTGACAATACTCGAATAATAATGGCAGATTTTTCTCTTCTAGAAAAAATCTAACCCTTTCACTGCACTACTTTTATTTTAATTTTCACCAATTATAAATCTTCAAGATTTTCTTTACGCGAAAATCAAAATTCACTATTGGTGATTAACAAATATAGTCCGTCTTCCTTTTCGCGCCGCGGATTCTTCATCGTGATTGGCTAAACAAGCACAATACTAAATCGGGCACAAAATAAGAAGATACACTACTGTGCCGATAATTATGTACAATACAATTATCGGCCCTCTCTCGGCGGTACTACACTACAATTTTTAATCACTTACACTACCATATATATGCACTTTATATATACATATATACTCAATACACTTTCCCGCCTATCTCTGTCCTTGTCTACTTCGTGAACACCAACGCCGCCTATACCGTAAAGACATCCGGCCTCATGTTAGTTTCACAAAATCAACAAGTGACAGGATATAAACATTGGATTTATTTTATAAAACAACAAAAATATCACCATCACTACATATATAAATCATTTCAACAATACAGGAAGTACACACGAATAAATATATAATAAATTATTTCAATATTTATATAATAAAAATATACATATACATAAATAAATATTAATTCTATTTAACATTTCTTTTTCAGGTTAGTTATAATACAAAAAAAAAATAATTTGATTAATAATGAATAAGATATTCATTATAAACCGCCTCCCTAAACCAAAACTTCCCTGAAGTTTTGATTTATGATTACTACACTACCATTTCATAGAATAATCTATGACCAACACTAGCTCTATAAAGGAAAGGAAAGGAAAGGATAGGATAGGGTGTTATTGGAAGGGGGGGCCTAGTGAGACTCTACCCTCTCAGGGAATCCCCACCAAACACACCCCTCACAATAATAGGCTGGAGGTCTGGGGGCAAACCCTTAATCACTTCCAATACTCGAAGAACAGTGTCCATGTCCCTCGGAACAGGTCGATCCTCCACAATCTTGGGTTGCCCCTTAATTGCTTCAGATCCACCCACTCCTTGGGACAGGACTCCTATTCTTTTTTTCCCTCCATCCATCAACCCTACCACCGGTGTTTCCGCGGCCCTGATCTCCCTCCTGCGGACTATCTCGCGATGCCTTTCGGCACAACGCGGACAATCCGCAAGATCTACACCTCTTCTGCCACAATTGTAGCAGAAGACGTGCGCTGCGGGCTGGGGACAATCCCCTCGTTTGTGCCCCCGTCTCCAACATATGAAACAAACCCCGATGGGTGGGTCGACTTCTGGTCTCGTTGGAATCCTGTTTAACCTCCCAAACATAGTCCCGCGTTCCACTACGAGTAGGTGCGAATGTTCGCTCCAAATCCGAAATGGAACCGGTCTCTCCAACCTTTTCACCCCCTTTTGTCCTAGTTCTTGCCTAGGGTGAGTGGAGGCCACTCCTCGACTTTCCGGAATCGACTGCCAAGGCCGAAACGGGAATGGGCCTAACCTGTATTACAGGTGGATTCTCAACCCCAGAAAATATATCCCCCATCTCTAAATGTCTCCTGGGGTTGACTGTCCTGGCCCGTCTCCGCTTCCTCCTGGCGGCCGACTTCGAAATTCTTCGAGGAGGTGACTTCGTCCACTCATCCTCTTCCCTTTCTTCTTCCATTACCACCTCAGGTAATATTTCTAATATTTGGGGTAGGGCTACTTCCATCTCCGTGGATGGCTCTATGGTTAGCTCCTCTAACCCCAAATCCCCCACTACCGACAATCCAGCCACCACTGGTGCCTCCTCCTCCTCAGGGATTGCCTCCAATTCAGCAATAAAAGGCACAGTTCCGAATTGTATTTTACTCATCTGAAAAAATAAGAAGAATTAGTCTCAAGAAATATTAATATTCCTACCTACAGAGAAAGAATTATTTTCCCTAATTCCCTTCCCGGACAGGAAAAAACTTCTTGAGTTCCGAAACGTGAGCCTTCGAGATTTTCCTACCTTGCCCTGATATCACATATACCACCGGTGATAGTTTTTCTACAATCTCGAAAGGTCCATCATACTTCGGAGCTAATTTGGCGGAAAACTTTTTACCTGCATTAGATAGTTCATGAGTCCTCCTCATGACCCTATCTCCCACTACATATTATTATTATTATTTCCTGCTCCTTGATCATTCCAAGTGTTTTCGTAATACGAAGCAGGTCCTCCTGGAACGTTGTTTACCCAATTTTTCTTAAATTTATTAGGTGGTCCTTTTTAGATGTTGGAATATTATCCCTTCTTCCACGGAGATTGATTCACTACTGGAACCCCGACCTGAGCCGGAATTGGGGTTTCTATCACTGCTGCCACTATTGCTTTGGCTTTCTATTTAGATTTCTTCCCCTTATTCGCTGTTTCCTCTACAGTACTATTCATTTCGCCCACTGCGGTGACCTTCACTACCTTTTTGCCCTTTGATTCAGGAGGGGCCACTGTTGGTACCGTATATGCTTCTTTCGGTGCAGGGGGTACATATTTGTCGTTCAACTTCTGTACCCTTTCCCACTTGCGTCCATAATACAGTAAGTCCTCGAACGGCTCTAACCTCTTGTCAGCTACATAGGTCCTATATTCCGGCAGTAAATTCCAATATGCAATTGACACTTGATCTTCTAACAAGGGTGGCCGTTCTAAGTGGGCTAACACTGATTGAATACTCTCGACGAAGCTTTCAATACCCTCTCCTTTTCGCTGAGTCCGTTAATTTAAGTCAGCCATCAGGTCCTGTCGTTCGTATCTTTTGCCGAACCGACTCCTGAACGCCGATTTAAATTGGTCCCAAGTCCTGATCAGGTTACCCTTCGTTCTGAACCAATGACTTGCTTTGGCTCTAAACACGCAATGTAACGTTAACAACAACGCAGTGTCAGAGATCTGGCTGTATTTCCAGCATTCGTTCAACCTTTCGATGAACTCATCCGGATCCTACTTCTCTTCGCCGGAAAACTCCAATTTCCAACACTGCATTGTTCTCAGGGCCCTCACTCCTTCGTCCTGTTCCCGCATTTCCCGTCCTTCTTCGGGAATAAGTTTCTCCCTCACTGCCATCACTACTGCTTTCACTACTACGACGCTTAGTAGCTCGTCTTAATTTCGGGCTTGTTAATTTTTTTTTAAAGCTCCGGACTTCAAATTCATTAGCCGCCTGACTCTCTTCCGAAATTCGGAAAGATTCCGCCAATTTATTACACATCGCGTTAATTTACTTCAATAAATATATAATATAAACATATTTATACATATACATAAATATTAATCTTATTTAATACTTTCCTTTTTCAGGTTAGTATATATTTTGACATTAATATAAATATTCATTTCATAATGAATAAAAATATTCATTATAAATTTAACATATTTATTTACAGGTTATTAGTAGTAATGCAAGAATTATTACAAATGAAATAAAAAAAATAACTCTTCATCACAGTTTAGCCTCATGGAGCCGTTTCAACACGGTAGACACAAGCCGGAGGTGTTCTTCAAATGTTCTACTAATGATAATAATATCATCCAAGTAGCAGAACACGTTTGGTTCCCATGACGGATTGATCACTTGATCGATCATCCTTTGAAAAACGGCTGAAGCAGAACGGAGCCCGAAGGGCATCACCTTAAATCGCATCAGGCCATGATTCGGTACAGTGAAAGCAGTAAGCAGTTTATTCTCATCTGTCCGTGGTACCTGCCAATAACCATTCTTCAGGTTTATGGTGGACAGGTACACTGCTCCACGAAGTTTATCCAAGGTTGCCTGTATTTTCGGAAGCAGATAGGCGTCGTTGATCGAAAATTCGTTTAGTCGTCGGAAATCCACACAAAATCCGTGACTCCCATCTTTTTTCTTGGCCATAACAATAAGGGAGCTCCAAGGGCTGTTGGATGTCTCTACAATACCCTCGGCGATCATTTTTGATACTTCCGCATCCATGGTCTACGGGGGCCATAGCGTTGTTCCAATGGTGTTGAGTCGGTCAATCGAATGTGATACTCGGCTAGATAGGTTGGACCCTTAATAACCTCCATGTCCATCTTTGCCCTTTCTACGATCAGGGACAATTGTTCTACTTGGGTAAGGGTAAGTTCCTTTATCCCTACATTATGAACTGACGGCAAGATCGTGTATTTCCCGTGGAGTATCGAACATCCGGCGGTGGTCAGGAAATCGATCCCGAACAATAAATTACAGGTCAAATCATTCATAACTGTGACAGTGAAGGGCCAATCTCGCCCTTGAAATGAGATCCTTCCTGATAATTGATCCCCTAACGTGGCTAACGTACCATCAGCCATAATTGATCGAGCATTTGATTCTTGTCGAAACCATGCGTGTCAATGTTGGGAAGCTTCCTCGCTGATAAAAGAGTTGCTGCTCCGGTGTCAACGAGGGCGTTCAGATTGGCTCCGTTGATAGCCACATCCACAAACGGACGGTGGTCTATTCTTCGGATCGGGGTGACGGAGCTGACTCTCCTGATCCCTTTCCATTTCACTGCTGTAACCCATGACAATCACGCGTATAGACTCCATTTTTGCAACAGGTGGAATAAAAAAAAGCCGTGCTTCGAGAGGGGGCACGGAATCTTCTCGAAGCTTCTAGCAAAGAAAAATTCGTTGCAACGTAATAATAGTGAAATTCTCTTATTATTTCGGGATTCGACATCGGAGTTTATTCAAAATGCTTTTTGAAGTTAAAATTCAACTATAAGAATACAATGTTGTTGATATAAAAAAATATTTCTTGAAAATTAAAAAAAAAAATATTTTAAAAAACATGTAAATTCAAAGAAAAATTAAATTTAGATATGAGGGAATTGTGTAATGCAGATTGCTATGTATTGAATTAGTTCAAATTAGGTGCCCCAAAAATTGATTTATATAGCTTAAAGCTAAACAAGAATAAAAAAAAAGTTGTCTATTAATATCAGAAAATCTTGTTTACCTCGAATTGAACGTGCATAGTTCATCATTCCCAGGTACTTTCTACATCTGTTGTGGGAAAAGGAAGCAAATCTATGAGAATCTGCGTACGTCCAAGCACAGCAGTGATGGAAAAAAAGGTCACGCGAACACCACATATTATTTTGATGCAAAGTAGTACCATATCATCTAGCATCAAGTATACCTATTGCAATAAAGTTTTGTCCAGAAAAAAGAAATTTGAACAAAAGAATTTTTTGGACAGACCATGTATATAATAAATTTATTCACCTGAAGATGATTACATAAAAACGTTGAATCATTGTAGTTATTTCCAATTTTGATATTTAATTTTATAAAATTTGTTACAATATTATCATGTAATTTTTTTATCTGTCCCCTTTAATAAATTTCTAAATATTAAATCCAATATTATGAATTATAAATTCCATTAAGATAAAATAACTTTAATAATTAATTATTATTTTCTTTCCTTCTAGTGACAAGACAAAATACTAAAAGAAAACTTTTACTTCAAAAGGACTTTGTTGTTGAAAAGGGTCATAGAAGTGAGTAAAATTAATATTTTATTAAATTATTGATTTTAAGTTTATGTATGTTTCTTTTAATATTTATAAATAAATTTTATTATTATATAAATTAAATTAAAATTATGAACTACCAATTCAATTTTTGAAAAGCTTATATTTTTTTATTACGATAATATCTGACTAGTAAATATTGAAAATAAACATTATAAAAATTGTGTGTAAAAGAATAAGTATGTTTTCCGGTAAATAAACAAATGCAATAAACATTAATTTAGAAAAATACAAAATTTCTAAAAAGTAAAATCGTACTAAATATATCACGATCTATACTGCACCATCGCAATTAATGCATTGTATTAATTTTATTTATCTTCTAATATGAAGTGGCTTCGAGAGTCCAAAAATTTTCTATAAAGGTATAGATGATTATTAATGTTTTAAATAAATAAAGTAAATAAAGCAATAGTTAAAATAGAATTTGGAAAAAGATTAATAAATATATTTTGAGGTGCTTTAAATAGAGTAAACCAGCAGTTTTCTTGAATTATTTAAATTTCAGTAAGATATTTTTTGTATAGATCGATGCTAACAATAATGGGCTTAGAACTGTTCTGTCCTAAGATAAATGTAACAGCGAGAGACTCGTTGCTCATATCAGTTGAAAGATTAACAAGACAAATACAACCGTTAAAAAGAAACAATGTCTATTCAATATCTAGAAAGTTTAAATTATAAAAAATTTTAATTATTTTAAAATTTATTTAAAAATACATATTTTTTATTCATATTAAAATAAAAGCATTTTCATCCAAGACACAATATTATTTAATATAAATCATGAATATTTAAAAATTTACTATAAATTTTAATATGATTATTTATTTTTAATAATTATAGAAGAAAAAGTAAATAATTTTCTTCTAAAATATTAAATAAAAAAAACTTTAAAAAGGTTTAAAATATATTTAATGTATTTAATAGGCAATTAAAAATTCATGGAACATTATAGTATAGGATAAAAACATTTGTATGGAAGTGTCAAATATATATAATATTAAATTTATAAAACATATGTGGATATGTACACCCATTGATAATAAAGTTTGTTGAGTAATCGAAAGAAATTTTATAAAATAAATACACTGAGGTTCATTTTTAAAATCATTAATTTTTGTTTATAATTATGTCTCAAGCTTAGTTTAAAATGCAAGAAATTAAACTGGTTAATTAACTGGCTTTCGAGCAATACTTTTATGCTTCGGGACTCCATGGCTAGAACCTTAAAAAGTACATGAGCAAATATTCCGTACCTAAGTGTTAATCACCAGGTTACCACCTAAAATGAAAATATTTCTTTTACGATAATTATTTTTATCTCAATTTTAGCACGGCTGAAAAATTTATTTTTATAACACGACCCCTAAAATTATTTCAAATAGTCTGTCACAATCCATACTAGGTTTACATGTCAATTATTTAGACGATGTAATGGAAGAAACCATAACATTAAATTCAAGCATATTATATGAATTGTTAGTTTAGTAGGTCAAGTGCGGACAATCCTGTCTGACTGTTGCGCTCGAGTAATTATTCTACTAAAAATTTTATACTATATATATTATATCTGGATATTGTATTTCAAGGAAGAAATGAGCAGAATATACATTACAAAAATTTGATTTTGCCAACTGACTGCAATAAATTCAAGTCGTTTAATAAGAGGAAGTCAATTAGACTAATCCAATATTTAAAAAATTAATTTTGGATCACTTCTTTTTTTTCTTACTCCGTGTACGAACTTAAAGAGACATAAATGTTGCTTTTCAATGAAAAGATAAATCTTAGGTGGTAGCATAAGCTTTTTTCCCTCAATATACAACTTGACATACCTTGATACGAGTCACGATAATGTCAAATCTCTGTAGATAGCTCTGAAGTTAATATACCCAAAAAGATCATTATTATTTTTTGTTATTGGATAATTGATATTAAGGGAAGTTTTTTTTATGAATTAAAACTATAACACCACGATCTCTCTATAGATCGAGGCCGGGATTCACTCAGTAGGAGGATGGGCACAACAAATAAAATTTTTATATTAATATTTAAATTTTCTTTATTGTACTTTTGTACAACTATTAAAGTTTCAAATTTTGGCGGCAATTTTCACATCGGCTTCCAGCTGTGGCTCCTCGACGGTCGTCTGCAACAAACCCAAATATCGAAGATTTATTCACCCTTTCGATAATAAATAAACGTTAAACAGACGAGCGTGCTTGCAATTTACACAAGACACGTCGTTTGTTGACACTAGATATTAACTAATATATGACGCCTCTGTTGTTATGACCCAGAGTGACGTCGTATATTATTTTCTGATACAGCCGTCCTTGCTGTTATGACGCGAAGAACAGTGAATCGTTTACTTTATTTAATTTTCTTTTTAGAATTATCTCAGTGTAATCACGGAGAATAAAACTAAAACGCAGAAATCTTTATTCTATGTATTACTTAGATTTGACTCAGGCACACGTATAAACACGATAGCTTCGTTAAATATTCTAAGTAAAAAGAGTTCTCGTCGATTCGATTCATCGGTTTATATATCTGCGGTTTACCGCGTTTTCCGTTTCCTCCCTCCTGCGGCAGGGGTACTTGATGTTAGTTTTCAGGGAGAAGGCATGCTGTCCGCATGTGATTTGCGCGATTTTAAATAAAACGTTAATAAAACCGTTTTGCATTTAAATTGGAAAATCGCGGGTTGTTACCGTCCCACTGCGAACAAAAACTCCCTGTCCGCCGGTGAGGTGATTGAACTAGCAAGGGTAAGGTTAATAGACTTTTAACCTCAATGTGGTTACGCGATGAGGTGCAATATCGTCGCAAAAAAAATGAAAAATTTTCAATACAGTGATGGTAATTTGTATTAAATAAATCAATATATTATAATATATTGATTCAACCTGATAAATAGGTACTTTGCGACAATGAGATTGATATACCCAATTTGTAAAAAATCTATATCACAGCGAATAACGAAACAATTAAAGATGTCAAAATTTTTAATGATGTTGTCTTTGGCTGTGATGTTTCTAATTGCTTTCAAATAAAACTATAAATTTTTTTGTATATAAGAACTTTTCGACTTCTAAGTATCAAGCACCTAATATTTCATCTTATAAACAATTTGAAATTTATGCTTATTATTTACAGATTATATTAGATTAGGCATTAATATTTTGCAAAATATTCTCTGGATATCAGCTACATATATATATATATATATATATATATATATGTATTTAATTTATATCAAAAAATAACAGAATGATCCTAGTAAGTTAAAATATCCATAATAAAACATAGACACTTGGTTTGAAGTGGTAATAAGATCATCTACTTCCATTCAAATGAGTATCCTTAATTCGTGTATTAGTGTCCATCCTATATTAAATATACCAGAACTTTTATCTTCATAATTCCTACATTAAACTGCTTATACATCGCTGCATTGATATTTAGTCATGTCTAGCTAATCATCTTCAGTAATGTGAAAGTCAATGTTGGTAAATTTTTGTTATTCATTTTTGGAGTTATAGAACTTCGTCGGTTTACAAGTTACTATTTTTTATTTGTAATCAATATATTTAACTTGTAAAAATTAAATTTTGCCCTCCATAAAGTATCAAATTAACCAGACTCTCATGATCTTTACACAAAACTGATAAAACTTTTTATAATGGTAGTATTTAATTTTTAATTTCGTTTGTTTTATTTACTGCTTATTCATTTCTTCCTATAATTATAAAATAAACTAATTACCAGAAGAAAGTAAATCAAGCGAAATTATTTTAAAATAGTATTAGTTGAAATAAAACTAACGATTGATTTGTTCAGATTAGTTTTAACCTTTTTATAAAAACCACTAAATTTTATTTAAAAATATTATTTCAAGCTTTAAATTTGTTTTTGGTAGAACAATTTCTGAATGAAAAATGAATGGCAAGTAATATACAATGATAATTAACAATATGAAAAAATACAACAATAATAAATCATCTTTAAATTTGAAATGAATTTGAAGAAAATTTTGTATGTAAGTATATATATTATTGGACTACTCAAAACTGTTTCGTTTTATAATTAATTTTTTTTAAGATTTTTATAATAATTCATCATTTTTTCCTCATTTTTTCATATTTAACTAAGCATTTAAATTCATTTTTTATTTTTATTTACCATATCAAAATTCATTTTTGTTTTATTATTACACATCTATTTTATTATTTATTCGTATAAAGAACTTAAATTCATTGCTTTTTTTCTAGGTAAAAAATTGAGTATGAAGACTTTTGAAGATAAATACATTTCACTAGGAATACTCCTGCAGAAGATGTTTGAAAACCATAATTTAGATAAGAAACTGAAGAGAAATTCAATGTGCATTCTTCAAATTATGTATAATTATTTTAAATAAATTTATACAATATATTTTAAATACTTTTTATTTTTTCTCTAATTTATAATTATGATACAGAACTTATGTTTTTAACGATAAAATAGTTTTTTTTTTTTAAATTGCTTTTTGTTTAAATTATCATTGTGACGAAGTCTGCCTTTTTGTTATACTTCTTGATATAACATCAGTTTGCTCTTGGTTGGGTAAGCAAAATTCGAGAGGAAAGGCTTAAATCAGATGAGATAATAATCCGTAAGCTTATTAGAAGTTCCGGAGGATGAGGCAACGTCGCGAAAGATCGGGGCGTAACATGGCATGCCCTGAGATCCATCAACGCGACCATCGTGTCAATGCATGCCGGGATACCCAAAAAGGTAGGGAAACTCAAAGTTCAGAAAACAACGCGAGCCATACAAATGTGCCAATGCGTGCCAGGGCTCGACAACGTGAGCCCAGGCTGGGATAGATCTAGTACTTAGCGATGGAATGATCGTCGAGTTCAGTGATCGAATTCCTGTGTGAGTTGCTTTTATAGGCCCCTCGCCAACATTTACGCATGTCCACTTTTTGTCGCAGCTGCATGTTTCACCGAGTCGTAGAATATCGTGGACATGTATTTGCGAGCCGAATCAATAACCAATCAATAGCATCGCTTAAAATTTGCGAGTGATTAAAAACGGTTTTCGAACAAAATAAAAGAAATCGATATGAAATTAAGTTTGGCCTTTAGGATGTTTATATCAAGTTTACTCTTCAGGAAGTTTCATGATATGTCATAAAGGTAAGTTAAGCGTTTATTTCTTTAGATCTTCACATTAACATTTTTTACAGGTATCGTTAACTTGTATATATATTGTATATATATTAAACGCTCTAAAACTCTTCGTCTCCTTCAACTGTATTCGTTTGAATTTTCACAGTTTCCACTATTTTCCGCTCAGAATTTCCCACACGCATTGTATGTCGATAACATATCGATACTTGAATATAGATCTATCGTATATTCACACTAATCCAATTATATACTGTGGCGCATACTTATTCTTACATACACCCATACACACACATGTTCTCAATTTCATTATGCAAGTTTGGAGTTGTAAATTGTACCTTTATTAACAAAAGTTTGAGTTTCTTTACTGTAATAAATTCTAATCATAAAAAAAATAAAATAAAATTTATATAGAAATAAAATGTTACCCTATAACAATAGCTATATTGAACTTTTTAAAATATAGTCACACATATTAACTTTGATACAAATTTCAATTCACCACTATAATTTTGTATTTTGTAAAAAATATAAAATGTTTTTATAATGTTTAACTAAAAAAAAAAAATTATATAAGGATCTTTTTTTTTATATTCATTATATATATACATATTAATTTTAATTTACTACTTAAACTATTTAATATAAAAATGCTTTTGAAAAAAGGAATTTAGGGTAATATTTTCTATGTTTTTGTGATAAATATGTTTCTTTCTATTGTTAATAAATATAGATTTGGTGAAACATCATTACTTTTTTAATTTATTAACTAAATACGTTACATTCGAAAAGTTTTTGTTATATTTTATTAATGAAATATTACCATTATTGGCAAATTTAAGATTTTTTAATAATAACTATTTATATTTGTACATTCTATAAAATAAATAATAAATATATTAAATATCATAAACTCAATATATTATGGTTGACAGCTAAAATAAATAATATAATAAACCTCATCTAAGCGATGCTTTCGTTTTATAAATTTTATTCTTTAAATTATTTTTTATATTTTTATACATTATAAAAAAGTTACAATTAAATATATATATATATATATATTTTTAATAATTACTGAATTTTCTAATAAAAAGTTTAAATAAAAAATAATTTATAATAATACAAAAACTTATTTAAAATTTTATTCTTTCATCAAATATTTAATATTTATTAATAATGTCATTAATAATTTTTAAAAGAATCTTTCTGTTATAATCACATAAAAGAAGTAAAATATTAAATAAAATAAAACGACACAAGTTCAATATATTTTGGTAAAATTTAGGACAAAAAACTGTGTTGATAATTATAATATATTCATAACAATTAAACATGTACGTATATAATATATAACAACGTTTAAAGAATCAATAAGCAAAGTTTCAATTAATTATAAGTATCTATAATAAGTGCATAATAAATGTATATACTATACATATACTAGGTGATAGAGATTGATATTACATATCTTATTTAATATTAGAATATTTGAAGTCACCAAGAACTTTGTCAAAAGAGTACATGTTTTATTATTTCAAAGTTTTATTGATTAGTAGTTGTGTGGAATAGAGATAATAATAAATTGTATAGACAAAAAACTACGAATGTTGTGAAACTACAAAAGAAAATATTAAAATAAAATTGTAAAAAATCCTTTTTAAGGAAATTTTTGTAGCAGTATATTAATAATGATATTAATTAGAACCTGATGAGAATATTCAACACTATTTATACGAATCTACAAAAATATTATTATAATATTTTATTTTAATTTTTTAAAATTGTTTTCCAAGTAAAAAATAGATTTTGTTTCTTACAGTTTTTTCTACAAAAAATAAAAAAAAAGAACATTTGAATCATCAATAACTTAAGCATCAGGATACTGAAATTTATCAATATTACATTTATTAAATTTTGAAAAAAGTTTTTTTAAGAATAAGTATGTGTATAACACTAAATTGAATGGAGTTGAGTTTTAAGCACATAGAATCATGATAATGTTTTTCTTTAAAATTAAATTAAAAGGATTGTACCAGATTAGGGTTTTATAGGTACACGATTAAAACAATGATATAATACCGTGTATAGTAATCTACGTTAATCTTGTTATGCAATATTTTATATTTAAAATTTGTAATCAGTAATGCAAAAATATGATAATAAAATATTTGATTTTATTATTTTCTTTACTCAAATAGCAGCGAAAAGTGTACCTCTTGTTTCTAGCATAAATACAAGTACCTGTTGTTTCGAGTGTCACTTGAGACACCGCGGCAACATTGCATCGCCACTCATAGTGTGTCCTATGATTGGCACTCTGACACATGACAACCTCACTTTCGATAACTTGAATCGGTCGAACTGTCACAACGTAGCATCGCCTTACATGTGAAATATTTAGATGCATATCTATTAAATCATCCATTCAACTCTTTCCGTACCAAATCAAAAATAGCTGTCATACACTTTGTGATTCGCGAAAAATAATGTGCGAGTCACGAACTGAATAAAAATCCTGCAGCAGCCACGCTCAGACATATAACTTTTCCACACTTTTTTATTTTATTATTTTTGCTGAATGTTTTTGCTTGGTAGTATTCTAGAGAATTAAAATTCTTCGAAGGTGATTTATTGGCCACAAACCTATGGCTTTAACGTGTTTTATCATTAGATTATTTTTAGAGAATAGTTAAGTTTTTGTGTTCATAAAATGTTAATGTTTTTGCCTGCGATTATATATTGGCGGGTATATTTCCTTGATTTCAATATATGTGAGTTTTTGGTTCGACACAACAATCAGTCTGTAACTTGCAGTAGGTACAAAGTATACCAACGACTCTCCCCCGCATTTGATAAACATAGAGTCTCTTGTTGCCCAAAAAAATTTTTTTAGTGAGTTCTCGTATAAAAATTTCCGTTTTAACCGTTGGTGCATCATTTTATAACTTTGAAACTTACTAATATAAAAGAACTGAAATTATTTAGAGTTATAAAAAAAAAAAAAAAAAAATACGACGGTTTGAATCATTGATATTCATCATTAAAAAGTTTTATGACATATCTATTATTAATTATTGAAACAAATATTATTAGTTAAAAATAAATTAAAATTTAAAGTTTTAATTAACAATATGAATTAGATATAAATATAATATAATTATTTATATTTATGTAATCAGTGAATGAGGCTAAAATTCCTCGTTGATGTGATGTGTTCAAATAAAAAAATAAATGTTAAAAATAAGATATACCCTCCATCATGTATGAGTAAGTGAAGCTAAAGTTCCTTGTAGGTTTGATGTGTTAAAATAAAAAAACACTTGTTTTTTTCATTGAATACATCATACCCACGAGGAACTTCAGCTGCACTTTTGGTATATGATGGAGGGTGTATTTTAGAACTCCTTAAATTATATGTATGTGACTTCTTAAAAAATAATACAAAATTTTATAGTCTCTTTATAATTAAATTATAGCTAAAAAATAATGTAGCAATAGAAATTATAATCATATTTCATGTTATTTTACAGCTAGAAATTTTGGCATGAGAGTTGTGGGAGGAAAAATTAGTGATGACAATCACCTTTATGCTATTGTTGTTTGGATCATTGTTGGAGGACCGGCAGATAAAGCAGGATTGCAGCAAGGTGATAAGGTAATATATTTATTAATGAAAAGTATAAACACATAAATTACAAAAATGTCTATAAACTCATAGATATTTAAAGCCTTGATGTATTATTAGACTATTATTCTAGTATGTATTTATATATGTAACCTTTTAATAACTAATCGAATTAAATTATTTACATTAATTGAATTAGACACGATACATAATATTAAAAAAATTAAATTAATTATTCGAGTTTTTAAAGGAGTCGATTATAAATAAGTAAATATAACTGCAACATGCAACGAATTATTGACGCGGACACGGAAAATGATAATAACGATAGTACTAACAGGTGAAATCCTCTACTTATAGTCTTAGTTATAGTCTCTATAATCTCTACCTCTCGACTTGGGAATTAATTCCAGCGTCTATCCCTTCATTTATTGTATTTTTGTCTTTTTGGAATGTCTACTTTCATTTATTGTCATTCACTTTCCTATTCCTCCTTTTCTACATAATCACCCTGGTTCCTTCCGCACCTTCTTTCTTCCCTTATTGTCACCTGTTACTTATTTTTTCGTTTATCATTCTCATTGCCTTTATTAAATAGTAACCTTTTATTTTTTTTTCACACCTTTTGTTCAATCTTTCCCTTCCACTTTTTTCTTCATTCTCTCCCTTTCCTTTCATTTTTCTTCGAAAATCACCTTTTTATTAGCGTTGTTATTTTTTCCTGTTTTTCTTGTTTATGTTCCTTCCCCACCTTTAAAATCCATTGTCTTTTCCCGTTCATTGCCTTAAAATCCTTTTCTCACCCTTCAAAAATTCAAATTTTCCTTTTTTTCGTCTTTTTGCCTTCTCTCATCTGGTGTCTGTCTGCCACTTTAGTTCTTTCTTTTCGCTGTACGGTGTTACCACCTGTACTCCGCCTTTTTTATATTCGTGTTTCCACTTTTTGCTCTATCTATCTTGGATTCACGTTTGTTCTATTCTACATTGTTGTTTTATGTCTTTTTTTTACTTTTTTCACGCACTTTTTCATTTTTTCTAGATTTTCCAGCTACACACATCACCCCGGTTTGTTTCCCGCTATTCTCACTTCTTTTCTCTTACACCTCTACCAATTTTGCTCTTCCTTTCCTTCACTTTTCCTTTTTTCTATGCAAATTTTCTTATGCCACTTTCTCAACTTACCTACTTTATTTCAACCGAAACCAAAATTAGGTGGAATCTTCTACTTTACATTAATATAAAGGAGGAAAAAATATGCATGGATTCGATCGGCGGGGGAAACTGGAATTACATTCATGAGAAAATGTTAAAAAAGACTTTTTCATATGACTGAAAATTGTATATCAGTCATTGGAAGCGATCATAAGTTTAATTGCAGATTGACGTTCAATTACAGAGTCAATTGACACTTATGGGTAGACTGCTCTAGCTAAGAGAAAGTAGCATCTGGCAAATAAAAACTCAGTTATTTTATGGTAGTGTTTTTTGTTCTATGGTTTATTAAGTTAAGGATTATTAAGAGTGTCGATCAAAGCCGTTCAACCAAGGAAAGTATAGTAGAGGGGTACGGATAGTTGTAATTCCAAAGATAATCACCCTAAGTATCGTTGATGTCAGGTTATTTATCAACTTTACGGACTGACCATTTTTCTCACAGGTCGTAATTGGCAAGTTGAAGTTCTGATCAGAAATACTTAAGAAAACTTAGATACTGAAATTCCGTTCCTTTATCCATAAAGGAACGGAAGAAATTGGATGCTTCCGCATACATAAAATTTACACGCACAAATAATTTACATATGTGTGGCGCTACATAATTATCACGCAATTGGTGGAAAATATCGTTCTCTCTGACGGTGAGCGTTGGCGCCCATTATATCCCTGATGTCACAGCAAGGGAAGGATCGTGGATCTTGGTATCTTGGTTGGTACGGTGCTGGAAATGCCACTTATAGCAATAAACGCTCGTACTCATGCTAGCAACGATATTTTTGTATCACGATGCAAACAAAATTATTATTTTTTAATTTTTTAAGTTATGTAATTTTAATTTTTAAATTGCATTTTATTTTATCTGTATATAATACACAGTCTTTAAATACTATTTCAATCCATTGTAATGCATAATACATAAGTGAAACTTAACATAATTTAAAAATATAAATGACGACGTAAGAAAATGGAAAAATAATAATAAGAATAATAATTTTTAATAACAATTCTATTATTACAAAAAATTCATATTTGACTAAATAATAAAAAATTTTAAATAAAGCTGATTTATAAATAAGGCATAATTTTAAAATATTACATTTAAATACCAACACGATGAATTGACAAGCAGACATACAATATATGAATTCACAATATAAATACTTACTCTCTATGATGATTAGTAATTCAATTTATATAATACAAAATTATAGATACGTTCTCTTAGTTTAACATTTAATCGGGTGGCATTTAAATTTGAAACCATGACAATTATACATCAGCAGAAAATCCAAAATTTTAGTGAGGAAATTAATTTTATTATATTTATAATTTCTAACTATTTTATCTACAATGCAGCAATATTTTATAATAATTAAATAAACGCCTGATGAAAGCAAGATATCAATTTGTCAAAATGTCTTCAATTCACACATAATAAAAAATTGTTTTTTTTTTTTTTTTTTAACATCCACGAGGAACCTCACATAATCATAATAGAATATGGAGAGTATTTTTTTCAATTCTTTTAAATCTAATATCACCAATATTTGAAATCGAATAACGTATCAATAATTTTAGTACCATTCTGTTAAATATTATTGATTTAATATCACGTTGATTAACAAGCAATTATGGAGCAGTTTTATACATCGGCATATAAATTAACCATCTTGTACGAATTATACTGGTTAAAATTCACTGATAATGATTTCCGGTGATCTCAAGAATGATTTCAATTATGTATAAGAAAAGTAATTATTTTTTTAAATTACAGGAGAACTGAAATACAAACACGAAGGAAGCATAATAGAAATCCACCCTTCAGATAGGTATGTGGTATTAAATGTATGAGACTATGACAAGAAGAAATGTATACAGATTTTAAATAAAACAATTTTATTTAAATTCTTCACTCACAAATCTTTTTTCGATGACTTAGAATAGAAATAGAGAAATCATAAACACTTTATAACAATGTATTTGTTTTATAAGGAATATATATTTATTAAGAATTATATGTAAATGTTATAACTTTATACCTTTAATTTAAAATGTACATTTTTAAGGTATCATCCTATAAGTTTAGAAAATTAAAAAAAATAATAATAATTGATTTACCCAATAGCAATTTAAGGTAGATGTTTGTATTATTTATTGAATTTGATAATCAATACAATTTAATGTTTTTTATTTTCTTTTATATACGAAAAAACCACTTGAGAAAAACAAGACAAAACAAATCTATTTGATCTCTGGTTTAGCAAAACCTTGCTTGTGGATCTCGTCAATAAATACGTATTCTTCGCTTTTAGTTCTACTGCGTATTCGCTTATTCGTGTAGTTTGAATCCATTTTAATATTAATACCACAATTTGGTGTATTGGATCGCCATGTTATAATATAATTAAAAATAGATATAAAAACAATTAAATCGAAAAATTTTTTGTAAGCCCAATTTGTATTACCATAAAGATGCATTAATACTATAATGTATAGGTATAATGTTGTCCTTTAATAAACAAATAAAATATGAATATTTAACAATATTATGTATGTATAAACGTAAAATACAATAGAAATTTCAAGAAAAATGATTTGTTTCAAATGTACACATTTTCATAGTACCTTTTAAATATTTTATGGTTTTTGATTATGTACGTACTTCAATACTATATAAAATAAATAAATGGCTAACAAAAATTTGTGTAAAATAATAAAATGTACTTCTTATAAAATAGCTCTACTAGTGAATATGCGTTCGGCTGACTCGCAAGACACTAAACCGTCGCTTGCCATTTCAGTAAAATTGATGTGAAAGATAACTAATGCTGCGGGTGGTGTTAATCAAGTCACGAGATTACCGATCATATCTAATGTAATTTAAACTTTGCCAGGTCCCTCACTTTATTAGGTATAGCGTGCTTTCCGTAGTTATAGATATGAAGTTTTAGCGCACAATGGACTTGAGTCTGAGTGCGTGTAGTAACGGCACGTCCTCAAGAGGAGGTCGCCCTATATTCTCCTCGAAATATAAATCACTATGACAATCATTATTTGACAAGAATATTTATGTTATTAATTTCACATTGTACGTGTGAAATAGTTTTTGATAAGTAAGTTTTCATTTCATCTAATTTAAAGTTTTTACTTTAAAAATTTGTTGGTAATTTATGTTTTAATATCTGAAGAAATGTCCAAATAAATAAAATAATTTATATGGTGTATACAATGGCATATTATAAAGAAATTATATATTGTATATATTATACACATTTAAATATTGCAAAAAAATCTTGACAATATTAAATTAATCTAATATATATTATACCAAAAAGTGATATGTAATATTTTTATTAAGATAATTAACAATCATAATTTTAATGTTATTTTATTGGAATTTTTAAAGAACAAATCATTTTCAGATTCTTGAGTGGAATGGTGTTTCATTGATTGATCTTACCTTCGAGGAAGTAGCACATATTATTACTCATACTGGAGACATTGTTGAAGTCACTATTGAACATACAACTGAAACGTAAGTTTCTAAAAATTCAGAATATGTTTACATTTAATTTGTTTTAACACTAACTAATCTTATCACATAAGATGTCACTTACCACATAATTTTTATGTCTATAGTGTTAGAGATAAAAATTATAATTTACTAAAATGAATTTGTGATAATATAATTTTAAAGGGGATCCGGAATTACATTTCAAACACTACTGACATGACAGTATTTTTGGTCAGAGGCGGAACCCTTTTTATTACGTACCTAATCGTATGTATAATTGCAATGAAATTGTATTTAGAGAGGTTAATTTTTATCTGGCCAAAAATGAACTGCATAATACTATTCGTTTTAAATTGATGATCGTTAAACTCATGATAGTACCGGTTACCACTAAAAGACAAATTTTATAATTATACTGAAAAATAGTTAATTGGATCAAAGAGGGGCGTGGTGAATAAAATACAAAATTTTATTCGAGTTTTTTACGTCGATGTTTCGACAGGAATCTTCTGTCCTCGTCAAGACTCTTTATTGATAAAAATATACAAAAATAAAATTATAATATAATTACATGGAAAATTTGACAATAAACAAATTAATATTTACCGAAAATCTGTGTCGCAAAGATGCGCTGGTTTTATACGACAAATCAATCGTAACGTCACAAGTTAAATATAAACATCATACGTGTTTGTCATCAATATATACAAATAATGACGTCACTATCTACATCTTCGTGTTATTATTTGTAATATTATTGAGAATCATATGATATTTGAAATTGAGATATTGTGTATATTTATTCTTTTGCGTATTAAAAATATTATTATTAATTTTGATATGTATCATTTCCGATATTAATCTTTTTTTATAATTATTTTCAGTGTCTAAAATGTCAATGTTTTCCCAATCAATTACATGATTGCATTCAAGTGAATGAGCCGCTATTATCGAATTATTGTTGCGATCTTTTAAATATCCATTAATTCTAGTTTTTAAACTACGTTTAGTTTTACCTATGTACACTGAAGAGCAATCTTTACATTTTATTCTATACACAATGTTAATTTTTTCCCACTTTTCTGTCACGCCTTTTCTTTTCAAAATAACTGTATTTAATTTATTATTTATATTTGGGATTAAATTAATTCCATACTTCTTGAACTTAAGAGCATACTTAGCAAAAAATTTTTTTGAATATGGAAAAGTCAAAGTATGAAATTTATCCCTATTATTATTGAAGTTACTATTATTTTTATATTTGTGCATTTTTAGACGTGTTTTGATATATTTTTCAATAAAATAATCAGTAAATATTAAATTTTCGGTAAATATTAATTTGTTTATTGTCAAATATTCCATGTAATTATATTATAATTTTAATTTTGTATATTTTTATCAATAAAGAGTCTTGACGAGGATAGGAGATTCCTGTCGAAACGTCGACGTAAAAAACTCGAATAAAATTTTGTATTTTATTCACCACGCACCTCTTTGATCCAATTAACTATTTTTCAACATAATTATAGAAGGTGCCTTTTATCGATTTACAAATTTTATAAATTGTGAATTTTGAAAAGGTGCAACATCACTTTTTGAAATTCACGGGTGATCACAATTGTCGCCCAGAAATAACTAAATATTCAACTCGTGACGCAACCAAGTAGATAAATAGCATCCTCATAGTAATAGAAGTGCTAATTAAAATTAAAGTAAAACCGTAATAAATCAATGTAATAAAAACTCACAATGATCATATGTGTGACTCTTTTTGACTTAGAAGTTTAACTGATATTTATTCTGTTGTTTTCATGGAGATGATATAATTTATGTATTCCTAAGAATCCTGAATGATAAATAAATTTTTTTTGTAAACTTATTTGCTCATTATATAATATATTTATTTCTTTATAGTTAAACAATTTATTAAAAAATTTCGTTATATTTTTACATATATGTATATATATTTTTGTTAAATTAAATTGTTTTTTGCCATCCAATAAATACTGATTATCGCTATTTGAGCCATGGCCTGTTTTTTGCATCATTTTTCAGTAGTATAAAGTAAATAATTAAAACTTTTAATTATAAATTCATATATTATAATTGGAATAATTTTTTATTGTTAAATATATGTTTGAAGTAATATATTTTACCTATTGAATTGAATATTATAAACAAATAAAAGATAATCATTTAGAGTATTTATATTTTCACAGAAGTGGAGACTTCCTTGATGAATCAGCAGTAGTTTCAGTACCAGAAAAAACGTTAAATAATCTTGGAACCGGAATTGGTATGTACACATAATTACTTTTAATAAAATTATGATATACGAAAATGTGTATCTAAAAATGTGTATTTATATATAATTATATAATATAATTCAAATAAAATACTATATAATTTAGTAAATATTAGTTTTTAATAATGAATAATAATTTAAAATCTATTTATAAATCTATCTACACGAATATCTAAAGTAAAATATTTGATGATAGAAATTTAATTTTCAAATTTATTATTGAAACTATTTATTATTAAATATATAATATATATTCATAAATACACTGAATTACACATAAATATGTATACAAATATTCTATGTATATATAATCATTTTAGTTTTTATATATGCTGTGAAAAATCTAATATTCTAAAAAATTTTAATGTAATTCTGAACGATATTTATTTAGAAGAGAATGTTTTACTGTGATTCAATCATAAAATTGATTTTGAATTTAATATTAATATATTAATTAAATACTTTATTACAACAATTTTTATTTAAACATTCATCAGTATTTTAATATTATTTAATTTTTTTTGAATAACATTTTTTTATAATAATGTTAATTTATAATAAATTTATATAATTATATAATATAATTTTTTTTAAAAATACTTAGAAATAATTTTCAAAAAAATCTATTGATAATATCATACTAGAAAAGCTCAAGGTCAACAATATTTCAGTTGATTATTACTAATTATTTCAATAAATAAATTAAAAAATTACGGAGTTAGTTTTTATATAATTCAATATTTTATTTTGACTTATTTTATACTTAAAAATTATTCGCTCAAAATATTTTATTTTTATAATAAAAAAAAGTTGCTCACGTGTGAAATATACATTTTAGTTATGATTGTAGAATGTTATTTATTAGTATCCGTGTATATTAGAATTTGAAAACAAGTCTATTTATTTATACATTATTTTTTATTACAGAAACGATTTAGTTTTACCTAAGAAAAAAAAAGTATTCATTTTTTATAAACAAATAAAGGATCTATATTCATTTAAATGAAGCTCATTATTAAATTAAATAAACGCGAAATTTTTAATGTTACTTATTTTGCAGAATCAGAAATGAACAAAACACCATCATCGCCAACTCGCAGGAAATTGCCAAAGACGCCGGTATAACGAGTTACTAAAATTCAACCTACACGTGACCCGTTCTAGTGTGCTACTGTTTTTTTTTTTTTTTTTGACTTGCACAAGCTGTTTTATTTTTTCTATTTCTTTATTAAATTTTTTTTTTATTCTATTATCTTAAATATAAGACAATATGAAAAATATTTATACATATGAACAAATATTATTTAATTATCAATAATGAAACCGAGTCCAAAGAAAACCATTTAATCTAGGGCAAATACGTACTGATCAAATTGTATTATATTTCCAATTGGAAAAGACTTTATATATCTCATCATATAATATTATTATTAATGTACAATAATTAATAATTGTTGATAAATTATAATAAAGGGCAAAAGACTATCAATTAAAAAAAGCTAAATGCATAATTTTATATGAAGATCCACGTAATTACATATATAAAACTAAAAATTAAATTTCAAAATCAATTGATACTTTATTATCAAAATATCAATAGATATTCTAAAATATGAAAT
Source organism: Eupristina koningsbergeri (assembly GCA_018907245.1). Taxonomy (NCBI): domain Eukaryota; kingdom Metazoa; phylum Arthropoda; class Insecta; order Hymenoptera; family Agaonidae; genus Eupristina; species Eupristina koningsbergeri. The sequence continues at coordinate 51,366 of JACCHV010002777.1, read as the reverse complement.
ATAAAAAGAAAAACAATTGTTTCAATATATTTATAAAATTAATATATAATATTAAAAAAATGATAAATAATACGAAATAAAATTAACTTTGTTTTTTACATACTAATTTTTTATTTATTAATACATGTAATATAATATACATTATATCATTATAATTTATTATATTATATTAAAAAAATTAAAAAAGTGACACTGAATTTTTGAAGTTAAAAAATATCTATTATTAAAATTAATTTTGAACTTTTTACCGACTAATTATTATAATAACAAAGTTAAAAACATTATATTACATTTTTTAAAGTAGATCATTGAGTAAATTTTATAAAAATTATTATTATAATTTTATTTAATATTTTTCAGTTAACTACATTAATATTATATATAATCAATAAACCTTCTTTTATTTTTCTATATACCAATAGCCAATGAAAAAGCAAGATCAAAACAAGAAGATAAACATTAATTGTAACGTGATAAAATTTATTAAATTCTATATTCATGTAATACTAATGTTCACGCTAATTCGATTACTTATAATAAAATAATGCGAATAATTTTCTGAAATTATATAGATGTATTAGTTGTACAATTTTTGCAATATTAAAATTAAGTTTTTATATCATTATATGAATGTTTTTTATTTTAAATAATTTATAAACTTTTTAAATACTACACAGGTAAAATTATTTTCTTGAATAACAAATTTTATTAAATTCATAATTAATCAATGCATTTATTAACAAATAGTTCAGAAGTTATTTTAATTATTATTATTATTAAGATGATTAACTTACAATTCTTATTTAGAAAATTTTCTTTTACTTATGAAAACTTGATTTCATGAATTAAAATTATAAATTTGAGAAGGTATAGAGAAAATATTTGTAAGTATATTTGAATGAATCATTTAAAATCATATTTTTCTTTATTGCTTACGAATGTTATTTTTTATTAGTTTCTTCATTCACAGATCTTAATTTTATATATCTTTTTTTATACTGTCACTTTTATAATTTTTTTTAATATTTTTCTCTAATGTAAAATTTGAAATTTTCACTAACAAAAAAAATAATTTTTTTCAATAAATGTGATTATAATAAATTAGGTAACTTTAACTACCGTATTTGCATAAGTATTATTTGGATATGATCCTTTTCGAGACATGTTTTTAATTAAAAGAAATATGTATTTATATATATTATTTTATAATATACATATGAGAATTTTTAATATAGTATTTAATTTTATTAGATAAGATTTTTTTAAATTTTATATCAATGTGTCATTATGCTTATGAGTTTCTTATTTTGGTAATTTAAAAACGACTTATCTATTTGTCTATTAATTGCATAATTATATGCTTTGATATATTATATCTTATAAAAAAACTCCTTTTTTATTGAAAGTTGTATATCTAAAATTTTTATATGATTAATATTAATTATTAATATTGAGTCAATATTACATTTATATTAAATAGATGGAATTTATCTATGAAATAATAATTATTAATTGTTTTTATATTCTTTTATTTCTGTGTTTAAGGCTTGTTTTGTTTTATTAATACATACGAGTTTACTTAGAACCGAGATGCAAATTAGACTTTTTAAAATCAATGTTAATAACATAAGTAAAATCTTTTTCCAATTTAATAATATTCTTAATTTAATAATATTAGTTCATTTTGTTATAAATTATATAATTATTATTTAATAATTATTTAGCCTAGTAAAAGAGATTACATATTTTAAAAAAAAATTATAAAAATGGTCGAACGCGGGATTATACTTTATACTTTACACAACTTTTATTCCAAGTCAATTTTTCTTATAGATATATACTTCAATATTTCACTTTATTGCGAGATGTAATAAATTCTGTTTTAATGAGAGATTCTCATTTTACCAGGTATCTTCTGGAGAAGAAAACAATTATTATCTTTTGTGAATTAACGTTCAGATCTTACCATTTTACACCTTTTCATTACTAAATTGAGTATTCATTATATAATATGTTTCTATAATAGTGACATACCTACTATTGCGATTGCTATATGTCCTGTATACTCTGTTACAAAAGTACCCATGTATTTTAGTTTGTATATAAATTCGTTCACATGTATAGACCATAAAAGAAGAGAAATAACTCTTCCTTTAAACCTTCTTTAAACCTCGTGTAATTTTTTGTATTGTTAAGTATGTACTTATTTCTCTGCTTTTTATTACGAATTGAATCTAATTTATTGTGTTGATATCGATTTTATTATTAATTGACAATTTTCATCACCTTAAAAGTGGTATTATTGAATGCCTTTTGAATGTCAAGGAGTAAATATATTCCATACTCCTTATATTCTATGATTTTGTTTATACCTTCGTTATGATGACGTTTATTGTAAATTTTTCTATTTGATAGGCAATAATCCTATGTATATTACATAATCAATGTTTTTTATTTATAATAATTTACTTAAAATTAATGATTGCTTATGAGAATTCATAATTATTTGATAATATAGGAATATTAAAACGTTTATCAATATCTATAAGTGAGAGGACCATGTTGTTTTCTTAATAGCAGCTATATAGACTTCATTATAGCCTAATATTAATAACTCGAAATATTTTTTAGAATATTCTTTATTATAGAATGCAATTATCTATAGCGCTTTTCTTGGGAATGTTTCCACTCATTTATTAATTAATTCTACTCTCACACATTTAGTTAATTTTTTTTTTTTTTTTTTAAATATGATCTTATATTAATTTTGTTTTCATAAATTTCTAATAATTATTAAATATATTTATGTATGTGTACTGGTTCTTCATAATGAATTTTTATTATATTTTGACGAAAAACTATCAATGATTGAAAACTATTTTGACATAAGGGTTTTAATAATTCAAGATCTTTTGTATTTCATTTCTTTGATCTCAGTAATTATATTATTAATGTCATTGATATCATTTATCAAAGTTATTTTTATCATGTTAACATAATTATAATTTACTTTTAGTAAATTTTATGTTTAATTTTTTTAAATTTATTTTAGAGTATATATTTTGTTTTAGTTGAATATTTACATGTCATAAAATTTAAAAAAAAAAAACAATAATCAAATTGCATGCATTTATAAACTTATTCATAAATTGGGAAATTCTAAAATATTTGATTTCCAGTTAGTAAAAAATTTAATAATGAATCAAAATATATTATGTTAGTAAATTTTTAAATAACTGTATTCATGTAATTTTGAATTTTAGAATGGTTACCGTTTTTATGTTATAATCTATGTTATTGAAAAAATTAATGAAGTAATTATACAAAAATTTGAGCATATCTAATGGTGTCTTTTTGAAAATCTAGTACAGATAATAAATTAGCAATATTAATCTTATCTGACCCTTAAATTTCATACTATTTTACATTTACAATTGCAAACTTTTACGATAACTCTTAATACAATGTCAAATAAAGATTCAATATTACAAATTCATACAGTACAATGCATGAAGAGTAAACAATTTGTGGTCAATTTTTTTACTTATAAATTTTAATTTTTAAATATACACATAAATTAGCTCAGATCTCAATCACAAATGATAAATCATTGCTTTTGTTACGGAATCCAAATCGATAAAACTACAGCAATGATACATTAATTTTACTATAATGTGATAATTTATTTTTCTAGGACTAATACTTCATATCATCGATTATTTTATATCTACCAATCTCATCCACAATTTAAGCAGCTCATCTGTAGTGTATTTACTAACTGTGTTACAATACCATAACCACAGTCTGTCATTTTCACTATTAGTTGCAACCTTTGTAATACATTGAATGTCTATAGAAATTTCATAAATTTGATCTATAATTTCTATCAATATTTTTGGTTCATGTTTGAATATACTGTGAAAATACATTATACTTCAATTAGCAAATAGCGTTATTTTTTCAAATTCGGAGTAAAATTATGATAATTTGTTATATTTAATCAGAATATATACATTTTTTTATAACGTTTGGTTTATTGGGTATCGATGAATTAGTAGATGTTCCCGAAAAATATTGATAAAATATTTATCAATAAATATTTTATATTATATATATATTAAATATTATAAATATTTTATCAATATTCTTCAGAAATATCGATTATATTTACTAATTGCATGTATTACACGTATCTTTTTTCTATGTTTATGATGAATATATTTAATTTTGTTTTATCATTTGAATTTTTCGCCGTTGAAAAATAAAATTTCAGTATTGGAAAGCACTATTCTCTATAGTTATAATTTAATAATGCATACATTTTTTAACAAGGACTTAAATTTCTTAATGCTTACTTTTTTCGGAAATTTTATTTTTTTTTATCTGTAAAATAGTCAAAGCAAATCTCAAAATATGCGATATCACTATGATTTTACACATTCAGTGTATAATGATAATATCGGATATTACCAGTGAACTTGATGTGTAATAAATAAATAAGTTCATGATTGTATTAAATATGTATTTAATATAAAATAAAAATCAATAATTATCAATCAATCAACTTTCAAAATTTGCAGTTAAATTAATTGTACAATTTTATTACTCTTCATTTTATACATTAAATTTTAAAGTGTTGGAGAAGAATAAATTTTGATGAAAATGATTGTCTTACAAATTACAAAATTTATTATATTTATTTCAGATATAGTTTACATAAATATTGAAAAAAATTATTAATACAAAATTATAAAAATATTTTTGATACTTTCAATCTATATTATACTACTAAATATTTAAAAGTACTAGTGATATATTAGATAATATAGAAACATATCTTTTCTACGAAAAATTTTTATTCCTATTTCTATAAATATTATGTAATGATATATTTTATATTTTTTATAAAATTTAATATGATTTGATTTTGTGTAATGAAATATATTTGTACTTTCTATTATTTAAGAATTATTACATATAATGGCTATAGTTACATGATATGCAATACAAGATTATAATAATATTTTTACATTCATTTATTTCTTATAAATAAACTATATTAATTAATATAATTAAAATAATATACTTAATAAATTGCGAAGAAATATTGAATTTTTTCTTAATAATGATAGTAAAATTGGTTTAATTGATTCGTGCGCTAAATGAAATATGAAATATATGGAACATATATAATTCAATTATATGGATTCAACAAAACTAGCTATGTTGTTATCTTAGCATGTTTAGCACAACATAACATTCTGCATCATCTCAATTGCCAGCTGTTTCTCGATAAAGTGCCAGGAAAGTTTAATGTAAGTATATGTATAATAGGTAATATTAAATATTCGTTTCTTCCCGAGTTTAGTATAGTTTAGAGTAGAGAGGTATATAATATATTATAATTATAATATATAATATTAGATAGATATAAAATATAACATCAGAGACAGGATCATAGATAATGAATATAGGCTGATTTCATTCAACACACACTATCACTTTGTTTTGGATTATTTAATATTATCATTCATTTTATAATTGTATTCGATATAAATAAACAGAAATATCATTAAAAAGCAAAATCACCTGTCAGGTACGCAAAATATATTTTTCACACAAAAACCTAGATATTAATTGAAAAAAAAAAGAGTTCATTTAAGAGATATAATACAATATATTATATCCCTTAACCTTCGTAAAATGTATGTACCTGAATATGCTTTTTAAATGTGTATCAGTTTAGAATAATGAGTTTGCTCACAATATCTTGTAATTGCTGCATCGTCTAGAGAATTATTGCATTAATGAGTCAAACTGTAAGGCAAGCTCATAGAATATTGAAATACTAGTTTGATATCTTTGTAATTGTAATTGCATAAATATCAGATTGTCTACAATAACACAAATGGAGTGGGATAAATCGATCGAAAGTGACGTTTTTTCTATATTGATATACCTAGTAAATTCCAAGTAAAACACAAAGGTTTCGTACACTTTTAATTTTTAAGATAAGGAAGACATCTAAACCAAAAAAAAATTTAGAAGTAACCATACACGTACGAAGACTACATCTTATGATGAACAATAGATTGTATTCACGTCGACCCAGAAACTAAGAAAATAGCCATTTCCTAAATGGTCTCGTAGTGTAACATAAAATGCTTCATTCAAACTGATACTCGTTTTATAAAAACGATTAAGATGGCCAAGTTTCTTTCAACTGCTTGAGTCAATCATTTACAGATTAATATTCTTCGAAAGTCTTTGATTTTTCCCCTTAAGGCAGAAAGCATTCGTTGCTTCATCTTTATACTTACAATAAGATATTTAGCCAATATATCTCATAGCTTAACTCTGATAGATTTTATTCCCATTCTATTAGTCACGAATATTTATAATAATATATATCGATTGACAATATGTCGATTTTACTACAACAGCTTGAATCATACTAATAAATCCCCATATTAAAATGAAAAAGAAAATGTGCCCTCATTAAATTGGTTTGATAACTCATTTTTGCAGAAATAAATAGTTCAAGATTCATATATTCATAAAAATGCTCCACAAGTTAAAGTCCAATTAAATTGCTCCACAAAATTACCTATCCCGGTAATTATCGAAAACATAATATCTCGTACAGCTATAATTTTTTTTTAACTCGTGTAATTTTTAAATTATCTGTATTAAATTATCCAATTTAAAGTTTAAGGATTTTGTTGTTTTCTGTCTTATGATTTTTTTTATTATCTTATGACAACAAAACAATAACAATAAAATAAATAGAAAAAAACTCGTAATATTACCTTCGGATCTCAACTGGAAGAGTTTTATAATTTATATTTTATTCATTGGAAGTTTTCTCGTCTTATATAAGTAAATTTTGTATTGGAAATTAAAGCTTATTCTTACATAATGAGCAAAAAAGTTTACGAAAGCTTTTTAAGCATGCTTATTACCTAAAAATGCAGATACTAAAAGTTTAATTGATATTAATTATTAATGGATCTCTATTCCATCTGACATATCTATTAACACGAGTAAAGCACGATTAAAAAAAATACATTTTTTCTCATACCCTGTTTAGCATGGCTATTGCATAGATAATATCTTATAAGTTAAAACGTTATCTTACAAAAAAATTTTGCTCTGGATAAATGAACAAGCATAAGCTTCTTTACTCAGTTGTAATAAGATGCACTTCTGGTACATCTTTTATGGTCAATTGTTTACTGGATATTTATGCATTGAACTATAAATCTTCGAATTATTCTTTATTATACCGTAAAGTTTTATACTCATCAATAAAAACAATAAAAATAAAAAATAATAATCTTTTTATAAGTTACATGAAAGATTTTATAGTTTAGGAGTCTACATTTGTATCAATAACTTCTTTCCTTGAGGAAAATATCTTAATGTGCTAGGTATATCTACGCTTTATATTAATAAACGATGCATTTCAGTAGAATATGAGGAATAACTGTGTTTCGTAACTGGAATGAATAAAAATACAAAACATTAACTGATTATGCATAAATTAATAAAAACGAAAGAGAGAGAGAGAGAGAGAGAGAGAGAAGGGGAGAGAAAGGTATAACCAAAGTAAGAAAGGGATTGTTACTATGTTTCTAAAAAGGGAATAGCCATTAAAAATAGACTCCGTATCTATTAGATGTAATTTTTAATATGAAAAAAATACTGCTATAAGCTAATTTTTGATTGAACTACTTACTGGCATAAGCTACTTGCCTAAAAAAAATTGTATAAAGGATGTATATGATCATTACAAAAAGGAACGCATTTTTAAAAAAACGCATCGTAATAATTATACTTCAAAGTTATTTAATTTACACTGATTTTCATTAAATGTATGCGATCTTGTAATCGCATAAAACTATTACATATCTAATTCTGTGCGTTAGTTAAATAGAGGATTATTTCTTCGCTATTGTCGGCCTTCCAAATTTTGTAAAGGGATAACAAACATATTTTCACTTAAATAGTATTTAGATGTTGCATGTTGTAGTAAATGAATGCTATTTATTATAATATATATATATATATATATATGTATGTATGTATTTGATACTAAATCTCAAAATATAATAAATAAAGAATTTATTTAATATTCAATAATAATAGTTTATGAATAAAAATATAAAATTGATATAAAAATTTTTTTTTTATAAATAGATTTTTGTCAAAATAGCATACAAAGATTTAATTTTTTAATTAATTATCACATATAATTTACTCTTGTGTTTATTTTACTATAATATCAATTTAAATTTGTTAATATATTATTTTATTGAATTTTTTCAAGATTTATTGATTTGAAAAGAACATATCTAACATAGAACTTTAAATGCAGTACAATCGCAGCTTCAAGTTTTCGTCAAATTCTGAAGAACATATAAGACAAAAATTAATGTATCATCATATTTTTTATTATTTTATCTTATTTTTATTGTTTCTACTGGAATCATGTAAATATTATAGTTCATTATAAATATAGATCATTATCAAAAATATGAGTATCAAAAAAATTATATAAACTTAAAATAATAATGTTTTGAAGGTAAATTGACAAAAACGGTTTTCTTTTTCAAGCAGATTTTTCCATAATGATCACTTTCCCTCTGAAAATTTTCTCAAATATATATTTTTATTGTTTTGATTATCAGTTACCCTTGATAATTTTTTTAATCATTATTTTTGTGATAACTAATAATCCAATAATCTTGCACGTTAAATTTCCAATGATGTAATTTAGTAAGAGTATATAATATATACTTAATAATTTATTACAACTGTATAGAATTTTTCAATAAAATGCATGAGAGGGAAATGGATTAATGCTCTAAATATGAATCGTCGATGCAATAAAGGATTTGTATAATATATATATCGTGATACAACGATAACTAGTTTTTTGCCTAGTTATGTTGATAATTCCGGGTAACGTTTTTGTGAAATTAACGAGGAAGAGGAAATGGACCCCATGGAGTCCGTAATGATGACAAACAAGGACAATTTTGATAAAAGAAGTCGAAGAAACGCGGAAGAATATACAGATATTTCGAGAAATATTGAAATATTTTACATTTCCACGACTGATCAATAGTTTTGCCTTCCGTTTATTTTTTTATCTTTTAATTGGCGAGTTTAGTAAAATATTAATATTTTTTATTTTTAACATACTTTTATACTATTTATTTAATTATAAATTTTTTTTAAACATAATTTATAAATAAATCTATAATTTATAAATTATACATATTATATAAGAATAATTGGAGATAAATAATAGTTACATCACATAAATAATTTAAGATATACATACATTGAACCATATAAAAGTATTTCTACGTTTCAATTAAGAACTATTTTAAACTATTTTAGTCATTAATAAAATTTGGTAATTTTTCTTAAAAAAGATAATAATCTCACAATGAATTTTTTTTAAATTTATAACTCTTGATTTCGATTGCTTTGCATGATTTAAATAAGTTTTTTTAACAATATTCTTTTCTTTTATTCTTTTCATTTATAAGCTTATTTTATAATATGTATAAAATTCGAGAAGGGACGAACTTATATTTGCCATTAAATTTTATAATTTATCTGTATTCAAAAAAATTAAGGTAATACAGAAATTTATTAAAAACTTGACATTTGTATAAAAATTGATTTGTTGTTGTTGTAATTGTTATATATATTTATATTAAAGAAAACTGCTTTTAAACATCATTTATAAATTTTTAATGTTATTATATTACTAAGTAATTATTATAAAGTAATAAATAAAAGTTCGTTCTTATCTCGTCGATATCATCTACAGATATATCTTTTTAATATTTGTTTGAGTATTATTCTAGGACCAAATTGCTAAAAATAGACAAATAACGGGTCGTGTGCAAATTCAAGTTTGGTATGAATCTGATCGCAAGGAACTTGTTGTTTCTGTATTGGCTGCTGATGATTTAACTGCTCGAGAAGAAAATGGATATGGAACTGCACCAGAAGCATTCGCTAAACTCGATTTAATTTCACCAAAGCAAGTATTATTCTATTGATAGCATAATATTCGAATGTTATTTTTGATAATTAATTCTATATGTAATATGAATTATTTTATCACATAATGTAAAAAAGTTAATCTATTAAACAATGATTTTTAGTTTTTTGTTAATTTTTTCTTTTTTTTTCAACTTGAAATTTTTCATACATACTTATTGCAAATAAAATTATTTTATAAATATTTATATTCATAATTTATTAAAATCATTAATATCTACAATAAATCAACTACTAAATATTATAGTTCCATCAATAGAATACTTTTTTGGTCATGAAAAAAAGCAGCTAGTGATATATAGCAAAATTCGTAAAAAAATCAGTAGATTCTTATTTTCTAAAATGCCACTCATGATATACAAGGGTTTTTTTTATTAACAATTTTAATAAAAAAATGTATTTTTTTTACATTTTTTGTTATAAAATGAAAAGTTTTAATTTTAACACTATAGTATATGGCCAAGTTGTAGCTAATAAAATTTTGAATAAAATGGATTTTTTCATAAACCGATCGAAAATTTAGAAGCTGAGAAATTTATGAAAAGTTGAAAAATTTATAAATTAATTAAAAAATTTGTAACTTTTTTATTTTTTAATATTTAGAACTATATTTTTGTAAAATTAATGTGATTACAGTGCATTTTATTTCTTTAAATGTTTAACTTAATCGAATTATTATTTTTCGAGTAATTCTAATGTTAATTAAATTATACGAAAATTTACGATGTTATTTCCAGCTCAATTTACCTTACGATTTTAGTTTTTTTTAAAAAATATAATTGTTGTACAATAAATCCTGTATCTTAAATTTCGTTTAAATATTTCGGATTGTATAAATTTAGGAATAAATATTACCGAAGACCGACCTACTCATCCTTTTCACAGCTCCTACCATTGTAAGATCCCAGCTACCCATATATTTGATACTATTAAACCCCAATCGCCGATTTAGCGTAAGATAGCTTGAGCGACCATCCACAACAAATTCTCATGCTTATTATAAAGTAAACCTGCATTGCACTCACATTGCACCTACCTTCAACAAAAAGCAGCCTCATGTATTTGCACTCTTCTATCTATTGTTTCATGCAGGAAGTAGCTTGGTTTCATTCGTTGCAATCATCTATAACATCTGAAGTATCGTCAACTGCAGAAGCAATCGGTATTGACTAACCCTAGTCGTTGATTTGGTATAAGTTATAACCCCGTCTAGCAGTCCATAACAGTCCTTCATCCATTCAATCTAATGTTTTTGTCTACCTAATTTTTAATAACGATTCTAACTATTCGGCTGTTGATAAAGTCTATTTTTAATAGAACGTAAGTTGAGATTCCAAGAATCAATGTCATCAACAAAGAGAACCTATCTATCAGTCACAAAAGCCAAAAAATGGTAAAAGAGATGTTCAATACTTTTGAGATTTGCTTGACAACACCTACAATTTCTGTTTCCTTTCACATCAATTTTGCTTAAGTAGTAACCAATCATCTAATATCCTGTGAATCAGACTATTAATAATTTATGTGTTTTCAACCTATGAATATGTGATTTTCACTTAGTGGATCAAGGTTATCCACTGAGTCTTCTTGTCTGCCTGGGTTCTCACACTTCCTTCTATTTCTCAATAATAGAATTTTTCAGCCATTGAGAAAAATCCCTGTTAATTTCGTTTTGAGATTTGGCCGACTCTCAAGTTGTTGGTTTAAAGCCAATGGTACCATATGAAGACATATTTTCTCGGTATTGATCTTAAAAAAAAAAAAAAATGGAAAAATAGAAAAAATATCTTTATACATTTTCTATTATGTCCGAAATCATTGCGACAAATAGTCACCTCAAAAAAATTTTTTAATTTATTTAATAAGTGAAATATAAATTGTTTTATTAAATAATTTTACAACAAATTTTTATCTTCTTCCTTTTTACTCGCAGTGGTGATTCAACATCATTAAAGACAGATGTAGCTGAAGCAACTCATAATCCCATCTGGAATGCAACATTGAACTTTATTGGAGTAGATGAAGAACAACTTATTGAAAAAATAATTGATATAACGTTGTGGGACTATTATCCTGATCGAGAAAGTATATTTCTTGGAGGCTGTTCAATTGATCTAACAAGCGCCTTTGAGGTGGATCGAGCTGTTTGGTAATTTAATATTCTCATACATGATTAATTAAATTATATTTAAGATGATTGATAAATACAGTACAATAATATAACTTATGATTAAATACAATGCTAAGTTATTAAGCAAGACGTTTATTTCAATTACTAAAAACAGATTTTTTCATAAGATTTGATATTAAAAAATATTTTTTTGAATTCAATTAATTAGGTAATATAAACATTTAATGACTAATTTAAATAATATGACTTAAAATTTATAAAAAAAAAATATATTTCCTAATACAATAAAGTTATTTTATAATAATAAAGCTGCTATATAAACATAAAAGAAAAAAATAAATTTGTATTCAATTTGTGACAAATTTTTATTTATTTATTTTTTTTTATTAGTACACATGAAATATAAACTAAAAATCAAAATATGTGAATAGTATAAACTTATATTATACGTTTTTAATATATTCATAATTAATTACTAGTTTTTAACACATTTCTGTCAACGGTTTCAACTCAAAAAAACAAACAATCTTTAAACAAAAACTGACAATAAACTCATTTTTGACAAATTTTTTTTTAAATGAAAAGTTACTTTAATTAGCAATTAATCATCCATTAAAACAGTTAGTCATATATTATAGCAAGTTTGAAACATATGATAAAAGTGGTATAAACTTGTATATAAATTTTTTGATTTAAATTTTAATTTAATTTTTGAAAAACTTCAAATATAACTAGAATCATAAATCTATATTTCATCATTTTTTATATAATATGAATCAATAACTTTGAATTGTTATTATTATTATTATTATTATTTAGAAATTTGTATTTATAGTAAAAATTATTTTCTACATTTGTACAACTTTAAAATTTTTAAAAAAATATTGCAGTATCAATGATAGTCAACATATATAATTTGAAAATTAGAATACCGTTTGAAAACCTTTTTTTATACATATATTCACAAAAATCAACATTTAAAATTACCAAAATATACATTTAATGAATTCTATTTTTATGCTAATATTCGATAAATTACATAATTTAATTTTTATGTACATTTAACATTGCCATTTATATAAAAATAAAATGTATTGTACATGATAGGTTAAATATATTGATATATAAAAGTAATATATAATATACATAAAAGTAAAAGATTATCTAAATAAGAATGTTTAATATGTGTAATTTCAAAATTATTGTTAAATTGCATAAACTTCTAGTAAGTACTATAAATAATGCTTTATGACGGTAAAATTACAGAAAGTTCTCCTTTCAAGTCATCTCTTAAAATATAAAATAAATTGAAACACCTAATTTTTTTTTTTTTTTTATAGTAATAGCATTCATTGTAAAGTTATTAAGTAAAACGAAATATTAATAAAAGTTTAAAATTAATAATATAATTGAAGTTAAATACTCGTATAAATATAATACACAAACAAATTAATACTATCTCATACTGAGACTATAATCACTAGGTACCGTTTAGAAGATCCACGAAGCCTTCGCTCGAATAAATCACCACATTGTTCACCACGAGGCTCAATTTCAACAGACCTTACCCAGCGATTATTGCGTAGAATAGATTTACGAGAATGTAGCGATGATGCTCAAAGTGACAGTGGAAGTCCTGAACCTTATTTTTTGCATCCCGATCATGCTTGGCTTTCTAATTCACGGCGTGGATCAAGTCAATCTGAACAACTTGAGGTAGAGCCGTACGAACTCAATAAGGATTACAGTCATTCTCTACCAGGAAGTAGACGTAGCAGTTTTCAAAGTCAAAATGGAAGCACTGACACCAAACGTAAGTAGAATTATTAACATGTTGATATAATATTTAATCTAATAGTGTCATCATATATTGACATTGTGTTTATTTTGTAAAATGGATAATATATATTTATATATTCATAATTTTATAAAATTTTTAGGTAGTAGTACAGGAGAAACGGACGTCACATTAATTAATTACAATCGTGAAAGACGACGTAGCTCTTTTACTCGTCCAATGCGTGATCACGAGGAAATACTAGAAACTCTGCGTAATTTAAAAGCTGAAAGTGTTAAAGGAGAATTTTCACAAGCCACCAACTTCTCTGTAGACAAGAACTTACAGTTAAATCGTAAGTACTACAATATTAATAGAAATATTCTTTTATGAAATATACTCTTATGTACTAGTTAATTCTACTAGTAAATCTACGATAATATTAATAAATTTAATTTTTTTAATAAAATAAATCCTCTTTTTGATTTGGATAAACTAAAAAATAATATTATTAATTAAAACACCAATATTATAACAAGTTGATTCTAATCCTTGACAACATACTTATATTTAATAAAAAAATCACTTTTTTACAAAAATTATAATCCATACATGTAAGTATAAAAAATACAATTAAAAAATTTGTGAATAAATAGACAGAACTTTTTATGTGTATGAATTTGAAAAATGTCTCTATATATATTTATAAAAACATACATTCACATGCGCACTAATCCACAAATGGGTTACAAATGTAAACAATACATTTAATATGATGAGAGATACCCCCATCATAGTAACAAGTTTAAGTATATTACGACCCCGTGGTTTAGTACATTATATACGAGCAAGAATATTTACCAATAAAAATAATTACAAGTATATTATAAATATTTTTTCTATGTCATTTGAGAGAATTTCTGAGTAAGATACTAACATCTTCCTTATACGACCATCGTTAGATGTTAAAGTGCCTTGTTATAGGATTTCATCGTATCTTTTTCTCTATGAAAGATAAGAAAAAAGACACAGTTTATTAATATATTTTAACTGAGATACATAATTTAAAGTTATTAAGAAATCAAAATTTCATGGATAAATTATGTGATCAAACTATTTTCTCCGAAGAAACCTTGTTGAAGAGTCCACTATGACAGTCTAGACGGGACGGTCTATAATAATTTTGCAAATATTTGTACTTTTAAAATGATCAATACCACTTAAATTCTAAATAAAGTAGTTATAATGCACTTGGATTTAATACTGTGATGGGTATTTCTCATCATATATATTGCTTGAGATTATAGCCCCTTTAAATTGTTACGCCACGATGTCTGTATAGATCGGGACCGGGATGTACTTAGGCAGAGGATAGGTACCCCAAAAAGAAATAATAAAATTTATATTAATATTTATTAATTTCTTTATTGTAATTATATACAATAATTCGATTTTTAAATTTCGGCGGCTTTGTTTACTTCGATTCTCGCCGGTGGTTCCTCAGTGGCCGTCTGCAACAAAGGTTTATTCACTTCACTAACGTGTAAATATTAAATAGACGATCGTGCTTGCAGTTACGACACAAGACACGTCGTTTATTTACATTCGATCTTAATTAATATACGGCGTCCTTGTTGTTATGACGCAAGTGACGTCGAATATTACTTTTCAATATAATTGTTTCTGCTGTTACGCCGCAGCAAACAGAGTATCGTGATTCATTTATTTCGATTATATTTTAGAATTATCTCGGTGTAATCACAGAGAATAAACTAAAATACAACAATTTCTATTCTATTAGATTTGAATTAGGCATTTGTGAAAAAACGATCGCCTCGTTCAATTATCTAAATCAAAAAGGTCCCCCTGGTCTCGATTCACCCGTTTCTATATCCGCGATTTACCGCGATTTCAACTTTTCTCCTTCCTGCGGAGGGGTAATCGGTGTTGGTTTCCGAGGAAAAGGCATGCCGTACGCGTGTGATTTGCGCGATTTTGAATAAAGCGTTAGAAAAATCGTTTCGTGTTTAAATCGGCAAATCGCGTGTTAGTTGCTGTTTGTTACGTCCCACTATAAACCAAATTTCCATCACCTGTGAGGTGAGTGAACTAGCCGGATTGAGGTTAATAAACTTTTAACCTCAAAGTGATGTCGCGACGAGGTGTAATATCGTCGCGACATCACTTTGAGGTACCATCCATGACATCGTTCCCTCCCCTTCAAACGACGAATGAACCAGGGTGAATTCGAGGACAAGTATCCAGCTGAGTATTATATTTTTTTTTTTTTTTTTTTTTTTTTCACAATACCTTTTTCATAGGATCGATGTACCGCACGACTCCCGTTTCTTTGTAGAATCGCAACTTTCGTTTCCATGGGCCATAATGTATTGTGTAGGACAGGTGCCCTATGGGAACTTGCACCCGGAATCCGTCAGGTAGCGTAACGAAAGAATATTATAATTCTTTCTTCGGAGATGATGAGGTAGGAGTTTCGATAGAGGGTGAGTCTAATTTTGACCGTTTATTAACCGGTAATTCCGTATTCATCATGTCGATTTTCCGTTTTTGCACAATTTCGTGACTTCACGCTTTTTTTCTCAAGCGATTGATGATGTCGGCCCGTGTTAATTCCATTTTTAATACTGAGTTATTATTGTTTATCAATAGAGTTTTATCTTTGTCTGAATCCTGTTCCCCTACTCCTGTTTCTCGTATATGTAATTCCTTCCCAGGACTATCCACTCTTGCTGCTCCTCGATAATCCAGGCGGGGATAGTGACTTTGCGTCCGTCCTGTGCAATTATTAATTCCGTCCACCCTCCTAGCTAAACCATGGTTCTCGAGTCGTAACTGTCGGAGATTTCTCCTCGCATCCGATGCACCTCGAATCTCGTGCATTCTGCAATAATTGCTAGGTCGTTCGAGATGAAGGTGTGAGGTTGTCTCGCCTTTACTTCCGCATGGAAGAACATGTCGTGGATTCTTATTTTCTCTGTCATTTTGTTGGATGTTTTTATTACAATGAAATGCTTTTAGGTCCTGAATATGAGCGGTGATAATTTCATTATCCCCACTATTTAACTGGACAATGATAGGTGACAATTTCCCAATGACAACATGTGGACCATCATACTTAGGCGTGAGTTTGTGTGAGACTTTGTTTACTTTATTTGACAATATTCTTATTCTTCTCATTACCCGTTTTCCTATTTCAGGGTACCAAACTCTACGGCCGGCATTATAATATTTCTGTTGTATGTCAAAAGACTGCGCCAAATTGACTCGAGCTAATTTACATGCATTTTTAATTTTTTCTACATGTTGCATTTCATATTCCAGGAAACATTCAGGCATTTCTCGTTTTCTCATTGGGAGTGCAGAATTCTCTACCCCTGTTTAAATAAGCAGGCGAAAAGTCTGTAAATGAGGAGGTTGCAGTATTATAGGCGAATGAAATTTTAGGCAGATGTTCATCCCAAACATAATGTTTATCATGTACTTGCTGCGCAATCATAGTCTTGATAACTTTATTCGCCCTTTCAACAGAGTTACACTGGGGAGTATATGGAGGTGTTTTTCGATGCTCAATTCCACAGCTTTTGAGGTAATCTACAAAAATTTTACCTGTGAACTGTCGCCCATTATCTGTTACTATCGTTTTTGAACAACTATATCTATAAATAATATGTTGTTTAATTTTATGTTGGATTATGGCACTGGTGGCTGTCCGCAACGGTATTAACTCAACCCACTTCGTAAACCGATCCTGACATATGAGAAGCCATACATTTTGGCTTCTGGAACGAGGTTGTGGCCCCACTAGGTCTATTGAGACCTCCTCCCATGATTCCTTTACACATCTAGCGTGCATATTTCCCGGTTTTGCCTGCGGCGAGGATTTATATTCTTGGCACGATCTACAAGATCTGACGTAATTGGCCGCCTGTCTCATCATACCAGCCCAAAAATAATTTCTTGATAATCGACACAGTGTTTTACTTACACCCAAGTATCCTGCTAACTCATTGTCGTGATTTTCATTCAGAATCCTTAATCTTTTTTCACTGGGCACACACAATTTCCATTGATTTGCCTCTGGTGTATCATTGAAATCTAAAGTATGCAAAACGAGTTTGTACAGTTGATTATTTTGAATTTTGAAACTTTTCCATAAGTTAGGATCTTTCTGTTCAGCTCGCATCGTTTTTTCATATCAATTATTTCCAGTAATGGTACATACTTTTCGTTCTGGGTGTCGAGAGAGAGCATCAGCCAATATATTTTCTTCGCCTTTTCTGTATTTTAATTCATAATCCCATTGAGCTAATTCGATAACCCATCGGGCCAATCTACCAAAGGGATTGTCAATTTGTCTGAGCCATTTCAGGGCTTGATGATCCGTAATAACTATGAAGTGATGTCCTTCTAAATAGTCACGCATCTTCCATATGCCCCATTTTACAGCCAGACATTCTTTCTCCGTAGCGGAATAATTTTTTTCAGCTGTATTTAACGTTCGGCTGGCATAAGCAATGACTTTTTCATGCTCGGCTTCACCTTGGGTTAATACAACTCCTAAACCCTCATTACTTGCGTCTGTTTGTAAAATAAATGGGTTTCCAAAGTCGGAACATGTAAGAATGGGCGCCCAAGTCAATTGTTCTTTTAGAATCTCAAATGCTTGTTGTTGTTTCGTTCTCCATTCCCATTTTTTCTTTTTGTGTCCCTGTTCGGGCGCCAATGTTACGCCACGATCTCTCTATAGATTGGGGCCGGGATGTACTTAGGCAGAGGATAGGTACCCCAAAAAGAAATAATAAAATTTATATTAATATTTATTAATTTCTTTATTGTAATTATATACAATAATTCGATTTTTAAATTTCGGCGGCTTTGTTTACTTCGATTCTCGCCGGTGGTTCCTCAGTGGCCGTCTGCAACAAAGGTTTATTCACTTCACTAACATGTAAATATTAAATAGACGATCGTGCTTGCAGTTACGACACAAGACACGTCGTTTATTTACATTCGATCTTAATTAATATACGGCGTCCTTATTGTTATGACGCAAGTGACCTCGTATATTACTTTTCAATATAATTGTTTCTGCTGTTACGCCGCAGCAAACAGAGTATCGTGATTTATTTATTTCGATTATATTTTAGAATTATCTCGGTGTAATCACAGAGAATAAACTAAAATACAACAATTTCTATTCTATTAGATTTGAATTAGGCATTCGTGTAAAAACGATCGCCTCGTTCAATTATCTAAATCAAAAAGGTCCCCCTGGTCACGATTCACCCGTTTCTATATCCGCGATTTACCGCGGTTTCAACTTTTCTCCTTCCTGTGGAGGGGTAATCGGTGTTGGTTTCCGAGGAAAAGGCATGCCGTACGCGTGTGATTTGCGCGATTTTGAATAAAGCGTTAGAAAAATCGTTTTGTGTTTAAATTGGCAAATCGCGTGTTAGTTACTGTTTGTTACGTCCCATTATAAACCCAAATTTCCATCACCTGTGAGGTGAATGAACTGGCCGGATTGAGGTTAATAAACTTTTAACCTCAAAATGATGTCGCGACGAGGTGCAACATCGTCGCAATATATGCGCACATGTATATTTCTCTTTATATATATACACTTGCCTGCTCATGCCAGAAATCATTCTGTTTATTAAATAGCACAAATATCTTTTTATTATATATTTTACGGGGATTTGTATTTGAGTTATAAAAATTTATGAGTATTTAATAATAATAATCAATAATATAAATCATCCAAGTATATGGATTTAATATCTCTAAGGACAACAGTATATATGAAAATTATGGAAGAGATACCAAAAAATGTTATTTTTAGATATGAATATCCAAAAGTAATTGTCACATATCATGGTAAATAGTATGTAGGTAAAATTTTTTTTAAATTACTTCGATAAATGGTATGAAAGCTCATCAAATACATGAACGATACAATATTTGGATAAAATGATATGTGAAATAATGTTTGCATACGAGTCCAAGTATACTCTACAAGGTAGATTAATATTCTCTAGCTTACTTACATTTAAGAGGGGGGGGATTTGATACTTTGATGCAAAATTTAAATCACGAATTTAAAACTTCTATCAATGTATAAGCACAAAATACAAATACAGTAACTAATCTTAAGCACCGGAAATGGTGAAAGTGAAATTTGCTTGAGCTTTCAATTAACAAACAAAGCATTACAATCAAAGTAGATAAAGCTGAAATATTGAAACAGGTATTATGAAATATTAGAATTTTGTTTTGTAAGCTAAACAAAATATCAGAAATTATACATAATATGATGAGCCATTTAGTATTATTTACAAAATTTAATTTATTGTTAACTGTAAACTAAAAGGGGTTAGGAGCAAGAGTGTCACAAGCTACATATAAGATTTAAAAATTTTCTAATTAAAGTTAAAGTGTAGCGATAAAAAAAATTCACATAGAAAATATGACATTCAAAACTACATCCGAGATGACCAGTTACAATTCAATGAATGGGATTTGAAGTCAATTGATTACACAGTGAAATAAACCTTTTCCTCGCGAGCCACCACCAGAAACCTAAAGTGAACATAGCTCATGATTTTAGAGAACAAGTAGATAAGGTTTATCTCAGCTTATTTAATAAAGTAACAAGAAGATCTGACAGTACTGAGCCAAAAGTATGTGTGTTTCCTACACAACGAAGGATATAACTCAGTTTAAATTAAGCAGTTAAATATAAAACATGGAGATAATTCAAGAATCCATTATAAAGTTACTTGAAAAAGTGCAAAAAATAACGATAGCTCAAGACCCATCAAATGAAACGGTAAGTCAAGAGCATAGCCACATATTTGTGAAACTATATGATTGTTTCAGAATTTAAGTGTCTACTGGACATCTTTCGTGTAACATACATTACGATCAGTAGAAACGAAAATTGCGGTTATAGAAAGTGATAAAGTGAAATTCATAGGTTTTTAGAAAAGGTAGATGATAACTAATAAGCTTTAATATCTATAGTAATAATGTCGCAAATATTTAGCACTCGTTAAAAGGTGGGGAAGGTAACACAATGAAATTGCACTTTATGAGGTTAATATCGGCATAGTAGAAACTAGCTGATCAACAAATTTTGTTTAAAGTTTCAAGTGCCCGTTTCCGCGAAATTGTTACAAAGTTAATACAAAATAAGGATAAATTGATTGTGAAAGCAATTTTTAGTATTGTTTGTTGATTTAAAGGTTATATCATAACGTAAATCCAGAATCGAAAAAGAAAGGAAAGTAATTCGCTGTACAAGAATAGTTGATTTATAAATAATAATGCGGACAAATAATATTATTGTTTATTTGTATATTTATTTATATAATTCGCCATCTGTATATATTTTTTATAAAGTGTATTGTATAAGCTTTAAATTGTACAATAGAAAAGGTTCATTTTTCTCTCGTTTTTTGAAGCTGTGATATCGACGCAATACATTGCGAAATGTGTGTAATGCAGTAATATCAATAAGGCTATAAGACTGTGAAACTGCTATTAATACTTTTAATTAGTACAATAATTTTTTTATTGTATAATGTACATTTTTCAATTTCAAGTGTCTATAAATAGCAAGTTAGTAAAATACTTTTTACTATTGAATTAAAAAAGTTATTCTAAATTGACTAAAAATTTCTGTTTTTATTTAATATTATATAATATATTTTGAATACCTAAAAAGTTTTTTTAAATATTTTATTTACATTATATATGTTCCTAATAACAATTATTGGATATAAACAAATAACGTTGGAAAAACAGTATTACAAATTAACATAAATTGTAGTGAAAGAAAACAAATATAGAAAGCTAAAGATACTAGTGAACAAGAGATACAAGTACGAATTATTAAATTACATCTAACATAAAAAAAGGTTTATAACAATTTACATATAACATTTTATTTAAAAAATTAAAAATTTACAATATTTATTTACGTTATTTTCGAAAATAAATAAAGTATTATTAGTGAATGAATTTATTGTTTTATGTATTTAAAAAATAAAAACGTTTTACTTATAATTTTTAAATACTTTTTTTATGTGCATTTAATATTGTTTGATGTAATTACTACAGTTATTATTTGAGAAGTTTCAAATCAATTATTTGTAAACATTCAATCTCTGCAAAAGTAAATTTCACCTCTCACTAATCTAAAAACTCATTTAAAAACTGGCCATCCAAAATTCTGACGCAATAAACGTCATTTAGAATCCTTTTTCATTTTCTCGTTTATCAACATTAATAATTTGATAAAATATTTACTATTTAATAGAAGCCTAATACATATAAAAATGTATAATTCCAAAGCAGAATATCTTGCATCATTTTTTATAAAAGTTGCGAGTTTAATATAACTCATCATAGGCTAAGAATTGTTTTTTTTTTTAATCGACAGTTTCTAACAGAATCAAGACTTGTTTTCTCTCAAATTTTTAATAGCGACAATATTTTCCGCATGATTACATTTCTTTTTTATACTCATCTTTACGCATAAAAGATCCTCTCTTTCACCATTACTGATTACAAACAAGAACATTTTTCTCTTAATAATACAGGGAATTCAATATTTTTTTTTTAAATCGAATTCCCTTTTTTTTTTTAAATTTATTTCGTTTCTGTTGTGTACATTATTTTTCTTTCAAAATTTTTTTCTTTTTTCTTTTCAATTTTTGTCTTTGATATTATTTTGTACTACTAAATATTATCTATTAAAAATATATTGTTAATTTACGTTTTTTATATAAGTTACCGGAGATACTGAAGCACAAAGTAAATACCTGTTAAGCATGCTTTTTTTCTTTTTAGATATTTTGTTTGGTTTGCTTTCTGTTATTGTAATTATATATTGATTAAGTACTCTTTACACCATAACAAGTAACTAAAAACAGTTCGTATTTAAGAAGATATTCTATAATAATAAAACACTGTATGAAATTCATAAACATTTTATAAAATAAAATTAATTCTCTTACATATTAGAATGATGCCGAACATATTAATATTAAAAACTATAAAATTAGGAAAATGTAGTTGTAAATTAATTTTATTAATTTTAAATCATTAATCACAGGAAAGAATGAGCATAAAGAATATAACGTTTTAGAAAGACATAATTGTGATAAAAACAGCGAATCAAACGAGGATGAAACATGGA
Source organism: Eupristina koningsbergeri (assembly GCA_018907245.1). Classification (NCBI taxonomy): domain Eukaryota; kingdom Metazoa; phylum Arthropoda; class Insecta; order Hymenoptera; family Agaonidae; genus Eupristina; species Eupristina koningsbergeri. The sequence goes on along the minus strand of JACCHV010002777.1, from coordinate 28,152 downwards.
GGTAAGTAATTTTAATAGCAATAAAACTATATATCTAAATATTTATTTATACTTTTATAATAAACGTAAAAATATATTAAATATATTATAATTAAATAATATTTTTATGATATTTATTTACAAATATTTAAAACTTAAATAAGAGCAACTTTTATTTGTATCATTAAATTTATATATTTTTAATTATATCTGATTTTGCACTTATTCTATATTAATTCATTTTTAAACATGTGCTTGATTGAAAAATGGAGATAACCTGAATAAACATTTAACTCTTAATAACAATCATAATTGATTAAATAAAAAAACAATAATCATTAGCGTATGGAATATAAATAAGCATCTACCATCATAAGTAGATTTTAAAAAATATTTGATTTATTTTACTAATATTTACAAATATCTTTTGAAATCGTATTACGAAGTTATACAAAATTTATATTATAATATAGTTTACAAATTAGTTATAAAACTATATGTTTCCATAAAAAAAGATCTAACATCATTTTAATTATGTTGTAAAATATGGTAATAAGAGCTCCAACATTAGCATAATAAAAAAAAATTATTGTCTACAATTACAAGATATAAAAAAGATGTAAGGATTTATACCAGTCCATCTTTTTACTCATATCCGGTTACAGGAAACTATTCGTTGGTAGTTATTACCAGTATATTTCTTGACTAGATAATAACTATATCGGAGAAAAACTTGCTTATACTTAACATAATATACATAATGTAGTTAGAATAATATTATTTTATTCTGAAGACTCTTACAATATTTTTAACGCTAAGTAATTGTTTTACAAGTCCTTTTTATAATTTTAACCAAAAACGGTAAGGAGAACAAGAGTCGAGGGATTAGAATGTATAGTAATGTAAGTGAAATATGCGCAATCTAACTCCTCAAATCTTATTCTCTCTACTACGCTTCCACTCAGCTTTTGGTCATATATCTGCATTTTTCCATTGTTCATTGTATATCAATTTGTCTAAAAAATTGTATTTCCTAAAATATTATGTTCATTTCATGAGTTACCATGTACGCGAGGAGTAAAAGAAATGAATTCTTATAATGGTCTATAACTATAGAGTCATAACAAATTCAGTCTTGATACTGTTATAACACAGCATGTATATTACTTTCAGAAACATTATGATTTTTATGTCACATTTCCATCATCTTTCATATCATGCGGTTTGATTTTGAGATTTCTCAAGTAGTGGTTACGACTTCAATAATAAAAGGTTTTGTATATTAAAAAAGTATTGAGACGTGGAATTTTTGGAATAATACTATAAAAAACTTAAATAACGATCAATGAAAGTATTGACTCAAAAATGTATTAGACATGATAAAGATTCAGAATATTTGAATACCATATGAAATGAATGATAGATAGTAGAGAAACTGAAAAATACTTAATGAAATTATACTTTAAAAATTAGAAGGAAACTCATGACTGCATTGAATAGGGACGATTGATAAAAAATGATATTCTTTTGAGAAATATAAAAGTAGTTGTCATTATTTAGTAATTAACTGAGTCAAAGTAAAATATCTTCGAAAAGTAGAGAATATTTGATAATTGGTGGTATAAAAGATGTCTATTATGAACTACTAAAATCTCTTAAAATATAAAATGCTGAGCGATACAGACAGCAAGTAATTAATTTTAATAGCATATTGAATAAAAAAAAAACTATAATCAGTATAGATATTGTGTAATTAATTTTAAAACTTAATAGCGTACTATATCATAAAGCTAGATCATTGAATAAATTCCTGAGAATGCTTGGTTAGCATATTTTTCCATACTTAACTAATCTATTTAGATATTTTTTTATTCAATTATTATATACTTGTATCGATGGAACATAGATTTGGATTACAATACTTCGATAATTTCAATGAAATAAACAAGTTTTTCAACCAATGGTTTTCCTCGAAAGGTAGTAATTTTTATTCTGTCGTCCATAAATTGACTGAAATATGGTTAAAGTATGCAGAATGGAATAACCAATTTTTAAAAAAAACATTTATTTAAATCACATATTTTCACGAACAAAAAATCACGACAAAACACTCATTTATATATCTGAAATAAGCAGGTCATTATTATTTTTGTACCTAATATAAACAATAATTCACTAATGTATTATTATTCTTTTCAATAATATTTTACAAGTTTTTATTTTTCTAGCTGTTCCATTGTTTGTTTGTTTTTGTATATAACTTGAACCTTTTTCTACTTGCTTGAATATTTTATTTATTATTTCTTCTCAAAATAATTTAAGTAAAAAAGTAGTTAATAAACTTAAAATTATATGTACACGTTCAGACTGTTTTTTGGCGTTCAGAGTGAAGCTCCTTGGCAACTTCAACCTAGCTTTCCTTCATAAGTGTTGTATCTTTTTTAAAATTTAAAAATCTCTACAGCATTTTATCAAGCCTAAAACAATTTTTACCGTGTGAAGCTATTCTAGTACTCGTTCCACCGAGCTGTATTACAAATTTAAATCATTTCATTCAATTGTTATAAAATTCATCTATAAATATTCAATAAAAAAAACAAGAATTCAAAAACACGCTTTATGCGAATACAAATCCTGACAATCCTAATGATTCATAAAAGAGGGAACAAATAGAAAAAACTTTCCTGCACATTTTCCGATCTCGCTATAATCATTACGACGAATATTGGCTTCAAAAGAAAAAAATCTCAATATGTTCCGGATAAACTATTGAAATTTATTAGCTTAACTTTGATTTTTAATCAATTATTTTTTAAAGATCTTAACTTTGTGTACAAAAATAATTTTTTCATTATTATTTATTTTTAACATAATTCTAATATCTGAGAACATGTTATTTATCAGAAAAGTTTATATAAACAATTCTAAATGTTCGTTTTATTATTTATACACTTAAAAACATAAAATATGTGATACTTATAATATTATTATGAATTTCAATAAAAGGTTTCTATAATTGTAAATATTAATATTCAAAAAATTAATATTAAATTTTTAGATTAATTTATCGTATATTTCAACATATTTTTTTAATAACTGATTTCATTTAAATAGTGAATCAATAAAAGGAGAAGTCGATGAAACCTTGATTCTCGGACCTGGACAAATTACTCCAAAAGGTTACAAGATAACAAAAGGTATGATCCAAATTCATATAAATAAATGACTAATAAACTTTCTTTATATTTTAAAGAAATTAAATATTTAATATTACAGCCCAGAAAAATGGTAAATTACAGCTCGCAATATTTTTAAATAAAGGTAATCTCGAGGTAGAAGTAATATCTGCAAAAGATATTGTTCTGGCTGATGCGGAAGAACCAGGTATTTGTAAATATAATGATCATTATAAATAAATATAAATAAATAATATTATTAAATTATAAAGCAATTAATAATATTAATAATAATATATCGATCTTAAGTTGCATAACTAGTTAACTTTCGGTTATTTATTATTATAAAAAATATGTTTATCATAAAATTTTTCTAGTTCAAAAAGACGCGTTGGATTTAATGATATCTAGTCGGCAACATTTATCATCACTCTAGACCGATTGTATTGACTGTATGCGAAGTTGAAGATTATTATCATTATTATTATTATTGTTGTTGTTGTTGTTGTTGTTGTTGTTATCGTTGTTTTTATTGTTATTTTACTTGTTATTTCTATTACTGTTATAATTGTCACCCTTACATCTTTCGTATATTACTGATTGATAACTCTTTTAGCTTTGTATTTAAACGATAAAAATTTGAATTTACCATATAATTCAAACACCTCATCATCAGAATTTCATTAAAAACATCTTTAATATTCTTTTTATATAATATAATAATAATAATAATAATAATAAAAATATAATAATCGCTTCTCTTTAATATGCTCTCAAATATATTAGTTTTATTAGAAAGTACAATGTTCCTTTTTGAAATTATTGCAACATTGATCATTTTGAATTTCGAAGTCTTAATATTTCAATTTTGTTATTATCATGCTCCTCTTTTTTTTATTTTTCTTCTTTCATAATCCTATATCTAAGAATTTCCTCAATTATTCGAGATTTTTGAGAGCCTTATATTCCAGTATTGACTTTCATAGAAGGAAAACCCGAAATGCTCCTCGGGTTTAGTTGAACATAATAGATGTACTGATGTAATAAATCATAACCAACATTTACCACGAAATGGTTCACTTCCTTAATAATTGTTATCCGCTTAAACGGATTCAATAATCGTGCGAGATAGAAGCACATTCCATTCAGTGGGTATTGATTCGACTTCTGCTGCGGAACAAAGGGTTCTTTTCCTTCAACTAATCCACGGTGATTACCAATAGTGGTTACTCTAAATTTTTATGAGGCTTAAGCACTAATCCAAATGGCTTTACAATAGATATATGTATATATTGTAACGCTATCTATCTATAGATATATATTGAGCCAAATAAAAATACGAAGGCATATCTTACATAGTAATTGAATTATTTCACGAGCACGTACACAGTACATTTTTAAATTTCAATAAATAATTGTTTTATTTCTATTTATATGTTTCGAAACAAAAAACAATTAATTATTTTAATTTCTACATTGTATAATGTACCAAAAAAAATGTTAATTTGTCAATCCTTTTTCATTTATTATAATTGTAAATTTTGTATTATAATATTTCAGATACGTACGTAAAGATGTATCTGCGTGCTGAAGAGCGTTGGTTACATAAGCGCAAAACTCGCGTGGTCCGTCACTCACGCAATCCTCAATATCGTCAAACATTAAAATATCCAAGCTGTGATGCTTTGGGACGTAATTTGTTGGTAATGCTGTGGAAAAAAAAGCAAGGGTTTGAAAGTAACCACGGGCTCGGTGGCGCGGAAATCGAATTGGATGCGTTAACTCTGACAAGGCAGACAATCGGCTGGTATTATCTATTTCCAATACATACTCTCGGGGCACATAATGTGGACTCACCATGATGGTTAAGGGAAAAATGGGCCCTAGAAGCAGGAGAACTTAACCTTCAACTTAGCGCAATATATAAAGATGAGTCGAAATTTGTGAGATTGTAAGATTATATCCTGATTGTACTATTGACGTTTATGGTAGATTAGCTAATACATTGATCTTAGTACAAACTTCTCCCCTTGTCTCCTAGTTTAATTTAAAATATAAATATAATAATATTTAAATTTGCTGAGTTATGAATTTTAACTGTGAATCACTTTAATTGAAATTTTAAAAGTATATTTCAGAATTTATACATGTATTATAAAATTTAATATTTGTACACATATTCTTTTCCATTTTAGTTTCTATTCATTATAATTAATTATATATATTAGGATTGTATAATTAATATAAGATTATACAAATAACTATAGTAATTAAAAAGTAAAATTGAATAAATGTCAATGTGTATGTATGTCTATGGGTGGCTGGGTGTGTGTAATAAATATACACAGATAATGTAATGTAATAACTGCACGTATTTGTTATTATTTTAAATAAATTCATGACGATAGTTTTATTTTTTATTGCTTTTCATAAAATTTATATATTTTTATTGATTGACCTAACGAGTAGTATGTATTAAATATATTAATTAAAATTGATTGAATTATTCTATAAATTTATTCTTCAATTTTGATATGCATATACAATTGTATCATTTTTATATTTGATAAATGTTACTGCATGTAAATATTATATTTCACTTAAAAATTGAATTTTTAAAAATACATTAGTCTTTATTGCTTTGGTTAAATAAATTTATATATACAATACAATAACTAATAATAGTAAATATTTATAATAACTTATTTCATTTGAATATTTCCTATATAAAACATATCATGATTCATCAAAATGGTTATAAAAGCAAAGAAATATGATAAAATTGCAAGACAATCAAACAGAATTTTTCAGTATTTAGAAACAATTACCGATGACTATTATCAAAAGTAATAACGACAATCATTTGTAAATATATTTCAATTAGCATTTATAAGATTTACAGACAGGGTAAGAGTGGTTTTTCGAGCTCATATACATTTAAATATTATTAGTTATTCTTAAAACATTCATATAACAACGAAAATATTAAATTATTTTGTGATCGTGGTAATACTCAGCAATTAAAGATTTTTTTAAAAGTAATAATAATCTGTATTCAGCTATTTCATTATAAATTTTATTATTAAAAATACATACTTAATAATGGAAATGATTTAAAATAATATATAACAGGACGACAAGGGGAATTTTTATAATATTAATATATTTTTATTAATCACATATAAATCGAAATAATTTTATATTAAAAAAAATATAAACACGTAATTCATACTTATTTAATTTTATTTTTAAGTGGGTCCATGTTTCTCAATAATAAATTTATAAATCTATTCATACATTACGTGAAAAAATATGTACCTAAATGTATAAAATGTGTTTAGATAACAAATCGTAAAATATTTAAATGAAAATAGCGCGCACAAAAATATAATATTACGATTCTCGATTAATTTAAATATTAAATATTTTAATTTCACTACATGTTCTGATCGAAAATCAATTTAGATTCGTGTAAGAAATTTTATTTTACATTATGTAGAATAAATAAATTTTAGTATAGACATTTTTTTACTTAAATAAAATAGTGTATTATTATACTAAAATATAAAATATTCATAACAGATTGAACTTGAATTGAATTAATTTGGGAATCATTAAATTTTTAAATGAAATATTAATTCACAATGCATTAAAAATCAAGAAATTTATTATTTATGTATATATATTTGCAATATATGAAAATTACAGTAAATAGTGTTTATTTTAATTTTTTAAATTTGCGTTTAGTAAAAGTTTAAATATATAAAGTTTTTATATATTATTCGATTCATAATAGTGACTTTTTTAATATGTATACAAATCGTATAATATCAATTAGAAAAAGATTATTTATTATATTTATTATTTCACAGTATATTTTAACTTGTATATAAAAGATAAATAATAGTAAATAATATAATTTATCATTGTTACTTTATATAATTAAGACTCGATATTATAAATTATTTCATTAAAAAAAATATTATTTATCTAATATTTATATTTATGTATATGATAATTATTTTCGAAATTCACTGTTCGAATGTCAACCCTTAAAGTAAGTTTAAATGAGCAAACGATTAAATGGCCAATTTTTATAATAACAATTATTAATTCACGTACAGAAACAGTATTTGTGTAAGTCGACAAAAACAAAGTATTTAATTGCAGAGCATATAATTTTGTTTCATTTTTAATTAATTTAGATAATATAAGAAATCTTTCGAATATTTATGTATATTAAATTTATAATATATGATAATTAAGCAAAATAATTAAACAAATCAATTTATATGTACTGTTGGTCATTTATGAAAAATAGATAAATTATGAAATATATATATTTTCCAAGTATTATTTTAAAAAATTTTTTCATATTAATATAATTTATTATTTTAATATAAATTTATTTATAATACTTTAGATAAAACATTTATAAATTGAAACTAGAGTGAATTATACATGTATATCAATAAATATTAATATAAAAATAAATTTGAGATAATACAAGTGAGATAAAAAATAATTTATGTTGCATGGAGAAATGATTGTATTTATGATATTGCGTATTCCTAATAAATATTCAAGAGCGACAATCATAATCATTAGTAATAATGATAATAAATGTATATTATTGCAAGAATAACCAATAAAATATTGTCAAAGTATTTATTTTGTTTATTATTCTTAAAATAAAATAATTAAATAAAATAAAATTTTAAAATATATGTCTGTTTTAATTTTGTCCTTCTGTTTTGTAGTTTTAATGTGATACAATTACATTATTTTCACATTTTGTATTTTAATTTTTTAATTTTTTATTACTTAATATTTTGTATTTTAAATTAATAAATATAAAATTTTAGAAATTATTGTTAATAAATTTCGTATCGATATAAAAAATCTAATTTGTATATTCTTCATATATTTTATTTAAATTGAAAACATTTTATTAATAATTTCTATAATAAAGCAAAACTCCTTCGATATGGTACTGGAATTTATAAAAGATGAAAGGCGAGTGAAATAATATTTCTGCTTCGCTTCTTCAATCTTAGTATGTGTCAGCTCACGTGCAGCTCTACACGACTGTAGGTCATTGAGCAAGCGAGAACGGCGCAAGCGCCTACATAATATATGATATATATATGGCGCTTCTTCAATAGATTGTCAAAGTCCGCGGTGACCCACGGCTGACACTTATGTCCGAGAGTGACAATCTTTATCGAGGCGAATTTATGTATCGCCACAGTTATATATGTCAACAGCGACAAGACACAGGTTTTCATTTCAGCCAAGATTAAGGAAGATAAGTTTTTAGCTTGGATAAAATTTAGTAGATCGTTAGTATCGGTAGCGTCATAGTCTCACTATGTGAATGTACTAGGCGTATGCATCGACATCAGTACGTCCAGTAATAAGATCGTGACAATTAATGAAATGTGTGTCTTTTCCAATAGTGAATTAAACTGTCATTAGTATCGATGAGGTATAGGTCAAGACACATGTCAGTATTACCTTTATGGTGTATTTTTCCATAGAGGAGTGATAGGAGAGAATGCTCTTTGATAAGAGTGCAGATAAATCTGGCATCTTTGCTATTGGAAACTAGGTCCGCATTAAAATCACCTAATATTAACTTGGACGAGTAGTAATGCATGTAAAGAAGAAACTGATAAATAAAATTCGTTACAAGCAGAAAAGGTAAGTGCGACGGACGATAGGTGATTACTACCAAGACAGGAGCCATGCTAGCAGCGGAGACTTTACAGAACAGGTATTTAGGTTGAGCATTCCCTTCTGTACCATCTGCCTGACAGCTCCTGATATCACCGAACAAAAAACACTAGACGAGCTGCTGAACAGGGAACAAAAGCTCTCCGAAAACATCACCGGGCCCACCCCCTTATTAAATGTCAAATTAAACTCCTCGACGACACCCCAATAAAACAGAGGTACTAATGGATAGAGGCGCGAATATGTATTATATATATATTAAAATGCATAAGTGAAGTGATGTAAGTGATATAAAAAATATTAGTGGTGTGCCGCCACGAGATGGTCGACAAGTATAGTTTCTATACTTATCGGTCGAATAACAATTTTCTTTTGTATATGAATTGAGAATTGTAATTGGTTATTTTAATAATAACTAATTGAAATTTAAATCATGACAGGTAGAAGGAAAAAGTGACTTGTTGGATGTGATGCGACCAACGTTGAATTTTCTGAATTTAAATTAGATTCGGTAAATTTAATTATTGGTTTGATTTTAATTTAAAAATGAAAATAGTGATGTGAAGGGGCGAAACTTTCTTTCTGAAAAAGAAGGAAAGTACAGCTGGAAATTGGTATTCAGATAGATAACAGTTAGTTGTGAGTTGTTTATTATTATTCTTAAAAGTAATAATATAAAAAATTTTGCAGTGATTTATTATAAATTTGTAGTTGATTATTTGTATTATTATATTGAAGTGGTATGTAGAATTTATAATTTAATTGAATATTTTGAATATATATATTTATACAGATAATATAAACAGGCTATATATATTATTATTAAAAAGTATCATTCTTTATTAAAATAAGGATCATCATTTGAATATTAATAAATAAATATTGAGAATATTTTCATTAATAATCCGACGCCCCACTAGGCCCCGACGCCCAGAAGTACCCCGGCGGAGGCCGGATGCCGGTGTCGTTGTACACCCGGAAGCCCTCCGCATGGATACCGAAGGGTATCCCATGTCGGAATTGGACCTGGTGTTACGACGCGCCGACGACAGGGCTCAACAGTCGACGGAAGACGACGCTCGGAGAATACTGGTACCCCCCCGGAGCAGGCACCTCGAAGAGAGCGAACTCACGGCCAGGGTGAGCCACGTCCCTACCCGCCGACACGCCGTAGGATCGCCCGACGGCCAGTTGGAGCGGTCGCCCTCGTACCCCGTCCGACAGCATTCACAAAACCGGGGTCCGTCACCACTTCCACGGCAGCACCGGCTGAATGCCTGCCGACGACTTAGCCGTCACCCCAGCCGATGTCACAACGGACGCCCCAACCAACGCCACCACCAGCGCTCTAGCCGACACCATCAGCGGGTACTCGCCGAGGTCAACGAAATGCTCCGACTGATGAAGGAGATTTCAGATACCTCCGCCTTCGATAACAAAGAATAGCAAGAGACTGACGGCCTTCGTTGGTTGACTATTCCCCTGGGCGGCACCCTGATCCGAACACCGGACGGGACCATCCACTATATCTTGAAGCCGATTGGAAGGGTCCTCATCTACTGGAGCGGCAACAGGTAAAGGATCAACACGGGATCCGAAAGCCGGGTAAACAAGCTGCACCCGGCGGTTAAGGTTAGCGAAGGGGAAATGTGAGGAAACCTCTTTTTTCTCACGAAAACTGTACTGCAGCGCCCCGGAAGCGCGCCGCAGTAGGACCCCGTCGAAGCAGCCCCACCACCACCACATCCCAACCCGGGCAAGCGCCAGGATACACTGCGCATCACTGGAGTGCTCCCACTCCCACCCGGGCTCAGCCCTCAGCGGAAACCGCCGCTCCGCCGACGCGCATAAAATCACCAACACAGCCTTTTGAAGGGTAATTGATTTGATACAAGTCGACCTCCGGAACCAGCTCCAGGATCACTGGAGGGTTTCACCAGAGGATGAGTACCGGGAGGCCACCGTGTGGGACTAGTGAGTTTGCTCACTCCGACAGCCGGCAGCCCAAGTCACGACTGCGGCGCCCAAATAAATCGGTGACGGCTTCCCGTTGGAACTCCCAGGTTCACTGGGGGACGACGTGACGTCGGCGTCGAGGAAGTCCTGGCGACGGCAAGCTTCCCCAGGATCACTGGATACTTGTCGCCACGGACGATCCAGGTCGACGACGACGAACATCCTCAGGATCGCTGGAGACTCGTCGCCGTAGGCATCCCGTGGAACGAGCCAGGGCGGATAAGTCCGATTCGGGTGACGTCTGAAGACGAACTAACGAGCACGGCCACTAAAACGGCGGATCACGCCCCCAAACAAAGCAAATATCCAGGATTGCTGGACCGCTCTGCAGAGGGGTGAAAAGTCCGTCCATCGGCGTGGAGCTCCGTCGGCCGACTGAGGCTCAGCTCGCGAAAGGCCTCGGCGACTGAATCGTCTCCTGGCCGCCGCCAGCCGAACCGACCGGTCACCGAGATCGCCGCGCCACCGAAACATAGGAGTGAACTAGCGAACTAGGTGTTGCCATGTAAAAGCGAATTTTTACCACGGAAAAATTTTTGAAAAATAAAAATTGTATATAATCATATAAAATCACCGCGGAATCACCGAATATTAATAAAATTATATAAAATCACCGTAGTTTTTAATATATATATTGTAACGCGGGTCGCGTTAGTACCCGATTCGGGAGAACAAGGGCCCGAATCGGGAAGTTTCGGCCATGGGTCGAAAGAGGGGGAACTCGCGGGTAGCGGCCCGCGAGCTTCCCAGATTGATTTTGATTTCCGTTCGAGCATCATCGAGCTTTTCGCTTTACGAATTCTCTCGAGAAGAAAAGTAGATCTGTGAGAAGACGTGTGATTTGACCGAGGAGATCGCGGCACGAGTGTGTGATACCTTGTGGGTGATTGGTGAAGGTGCGTGGAGGTACGAGAAATAGCGGAGAGAAGCTAGGTGTACTGCGACCGGATCCAACGAGGCGTTAGCGAGGGAGGACTTGGGAGATCGGCGACCTTCTCCAGCATAAACTAGCTCTGCGAACCTCGGGGCGAAGAAGAAGTTAGTTGTTAAGACAAACTAATTATTGTAAGTAGGTTTAAGCTTTTTTGTGTAATCAGCGAGCGGGCCCCGCGTCGAGCGTTGCGAGTGTAATTGTTTGTGTGGGAAATAAAACTGTTATCTCTTCATTAACCGACCGCGTATTAATTAAGCACCCTTATATTCGCTTCCCGATCCCCTCGTAAAGGAAAATTTCGCGAACGTTTTCAGGGACAGATAGTAGGAATCCTGACTGCCCGAATCCCGCCGCCTCCGCGGGCAAAATTAGCGGATTTTGCGAACTGAGCGGCCGTCACGGGTAAGCGTACCTGTGTGCAAGGTGAGTGGGTGAGTTTAATAAGAAAGAATATAAAATTATTGTAACGGGAAAGCCCGTTACAATATATATATATTTGTAAACCCAATACTTTGAAATCTCTTTTGTAGTCAACTTTTTCTTTTCTGTTTTTAAATGTAAACATTAAAAGTATCTTCATCTTGTTATTTCGACACCCTGTCACTTCACCAGACCCGAATCCGAACTCGGACACCGCTGAGTCCTATCCCGTCGATAAATACTGTCCATCCCGTTACAATAATTATTATAAATTTCAATATAATATTATATTTAAAAATTATAAATAAAAAACTACAAATAAGGTAAGACTTTATATATATAATTTAATAAATAATTAAATATTTCTATATTGTTTATTTTTGTGTATATATATTGTGTGATAAAGGGTATTGAGATTCGCCCGAAAATCTCATATTTTGGCGTTGAATCTCCCCATCATTAAATTAATTATTTTCGTGATATTACGGTTGTTGGAAAATTATTAAATAATAATTTATTTAATAATTTGAGTCACTAGCACGGTTCGGGAAAGTTGTTTTTATGTGATTTTCAATAAATTAAATTAAATAGATTTATCGTGTTACAATGCATAACAGTAAGTTGTATTTAAATATCTATATCAGATCAAATTAATAATTAAATAATAGAGAAAGAATTATTTCATAAATTTTTACAAGGTAAGATTTTATTTTATTAATAATTAATATTGCACATTATTGATATTTAATTTAAACTATATTTTATTATTTTTATTATTATTATAATTGAGTAGTTTTAGAAGTGAAGTGATTTTTATATCTATAATATTTTAAACTGGAATAAATAATATTAAATATGACTGTTAAATACTAGTTTTTGTGATATTTATAAAAAATTTGAAATTAACGGAATTTCCCCTGTGATAATAATTGTGATATTTAGTAGTGTTGGAAGTATTAATTTTTAATACATATTTGTAACTGGTAGAGAAAATTGATTTGATTAGGAAATCAATCCTTTTCACCACATTCAAAATGGCGCCCAACGTGGGGCCCAGTTAAATTTAAAAATTTCAAAGATTTTAAAAGATAACAGAAGTTCGGTTATTTTATTGTTAGTAAATTGTGATTTTATTACAGGTGACATTGAACGGACAAATTAGTATTAACGGTGATTAGTATTATTATTGAGGTAGTGAAGGGAAATTAAAAATAAAATCAGAATCGTCTTGGTAAAGATGATTATATGATTAAAATTTTTTATTCGTTATTTAGGAGTGTATTATTTTATTATAATTAATTATTATTCAGTTGTGTAGTGAAGTGAGTGAGTGGTGGATATATATTGGAAAAATTTCTTTTATGTTTATATATTTTATTATTCTTAATTAAGAAATTAATATATTTATATTTTTTTTAATGTTTTAAATTGATATATTTCTTTGTTTTATACTTTAAATTTATAATGATATTTATAGTTTTTATTAATAGTATAATTCTTTAGATAAATGCGATTGCGAATTTAATTATTAATAGTAAACATAGATATTATTGCCGTGAGATAAACTAAATAGTAATTTAAAATTTTTTTTTTAATTGTTGTTTGTGTTTTTTTTGATGTTATCCGGATATTGATTGGAAATTATTTTTTTTTGTAATTAGTTTTTTGTCTCAGTTAAGTTATCTAGCTTTGGGACACTTGGTTAAAAATCGTTAATCTCGTGATCCGTTTCATGAAGGCGTGACAGCTTGTCAGGTACCGCATTCAAAGATCCTTTCCAATGTTGAACGTCGAAGTCATAGCCTTGTAGCTCGAGCGCCCAACGTGCTAGCCTACCTGTAGGGTTCTTCAGATGATGCAGCCACTTTAAACTGCTATGATCGGTGATGACTGTAAATTGGTATCCTTCCAGGTACTGGCGAAATTTCTTCACTGCCCAGAGAACATCTAGACATTCGCGTTCCGTCACCGAGTAATTGCGTTCAGCGGCAGTCATAGTTTTGCTCGCGTAAGATATTACGCGCTCTTGTCCTTCCAAAACTTGTGTAAGTACCGCTCCAAGGCCAGTATTACTCGCATCCGTCTGAAGCGTAAACCTCTTGTCAAATTGGGGGCGACTTAGCACAGGCGCCGTCACAATAACAGTCAGCAGTCGTTGATATGCCGCTTGTTGTTCTTCTCCCCAAATATACTTAATATTTCCCTTGGTGAGGCGTGTTAAGGGCTCGGCGATGGTGGCAAAGTTCTCCAAGAACTTTCGATACCAACTGGTCATCCCGAGGAACCTACGGAGCTGTTTGAGATTTCGAGGCACCTGATATTCTAACAGCGGCACTATTTTGTCCGGATCTGGTCGAAAACCGTTTCGATCCATGAGGACGCCCAGGAACTTCACTTGAGACAGCATGTCGCGAACCTGGCGATGCATCTCTTCTTTTATCTTCGGCAATACCGGATAATGCCTTGGTTTTATCGGCTTAGCGTCGCCGACATTGATGCTATGCTCTACCAGGTGTGTGCACCCCAAAGGTGCATCTTCGGGAGCTAACGTTTTTTGACCAGCTCCATGACCTCGCGTCGTTGCTCGTCGGTAACATCTGCCAACCCTACCGGTGTCACTGCGCTTGTCTGCGTCGGGGAAACGGCATAGGCTTCCAGAGGAACCACGGTTTCCTCCCCTTCTATACCTAGACGGTTTTCTTTGGAATAGAGTACCGCGTCGAACTTCCTCAAGAAGTCGACTCCCAAAAGACACTCAGCTTCCAGATTACGGAGAAGAATCACATCGATTTCTCTCTGGAAGCTTCCTAACTCAAAGGTGACTTAACCTCTCCAAGGATAGTCTCTGTTTTCCCGTTAGCCATCCGAACAGCTACATCGGGACTTTCTTGGACTTGGCGATCTTCATCCGTCGCAATTTGCAGTCCTATAGAACCTATGATTGTCCTAGCAGCTCCTGAATCTATGAGGGCACGGACGTTATAGCCACCGATGTCGACGTGGACGTATCACCGTGCATAATCAGCCGGGGTAGTAATGGTTGAGGTCCCATGTTCTACTGTTGGGGCGAGGTGGATCTCTCCGTCTCGCTCCCCTTCTCTTTTCCCGAACACTCAGGTCAAGAGAGGCGCGTGTGCCCAGGCCACGCGCAATCCCAGCAGGTGACTCCTTGGATGTTTCCAGGCTCCTTATCCTTGTTGTGATAACTCTTTGGCTTCCGTGGTCCTTTTCTTTTTGCGGTGGGGCTACCTTTTCCATCATTCTTCCCAATTGGGCCTTTATATTTTGGACGTCGTGACCACCCTAAGATTGTTTCCATGAAAGTCTTGATTTCATTCCTGAGTCCCTTTATGCTGTTGTCGACAGATTCTACGATGCTTGCCGGTGTAAGCATTTTCTTACTCGTAGGCTTCACTACATCTACCGCTGTTTTGGCCGGGGTTTTTTTCTGGGTTTTTCCCCACGCTAAATTTGGCATGACAGACTGCTCCGGAGGTAAAGGCGGTACATAGTTCCGCTCCATCGCAATAAGGTCCTCGGCTTCCCTGGCAGCAATGACCAATTCATTGATGTTGCTTAATTTCTCCCGTGGAATCAACTTCTTTAATTCCGGCAATAGATTTCTATGATCTAATTGCCTCTTAGGGTGCCATTACTCATGAGCGTAACCCATCAACGTCCGGAGTCAGTAAATATAATCTTTGGCGGGTTCTCCTCGACCCTGAGTCCTGCGGTCGATTTCTGCCGCCAGCTTGTTTTGAAAGGTGGAATCAATTTCAAAACATTTACGTGCGGCTTCGCAGAAATCCGTCCATGAATGCCAATCGCAACGGGATTGGCGGTACCAATGTAATTCAGTACCTTCAAGGAGTTCAGTTACAGCGTTGAGGATGTCCTCGTCTGTTAGGGGTGTCAGCATTCTGCACTCACATATTCGTTGCAGAAATTCTTCGATAGACATTCCCTTCTCACCTGAGAATTTAATTCTCCATTGACGGACCGTTTTTCCAATATCTAGTCTGCCTGTCGTATTTATGCTTGAAGATGCCATGCCTGAGTTGGGTATTTCGCATGTGTTAAATATATGCGACCCCCACGGCCAGAATCACCCAGTGACCTCGTCTGGGTCCAATTCAATCTGGCGGGCACCGCCGCAACATCAGCTGGCGTACTTGTTGTCGGTTGCTTATCTGGATATTGCACTTGAAACGTATCTTGAAAATTTACACGAGGTTCTTTTATTTGTAGTGCCTTTAGCGATTGCATCTCTTTAGTTAAAGACTCTACTAATGTTATTTTTAATTGATCCTCGTGCAGTGAACGGAAGAGCTGCTTAGTGTCGTGAATTTCTTCAATTAATCTTTCATTTGTGTGTATTTGCATAATCCACTGTTTTGTGGCCATTCTATTATCCTCAGCGTTTTCATCTGTGTCGCTTTCCTCCCATTCGATTAGATCATTTTCTTCTCTCTTTTGTGTATTACTTAAATTTCTCAGTTTAATTATTTCTAATACCTTTTCTTTTATATCTCTATTAACATTTGACTCTTCAATTATTTTTATTAATTTTCAATCCCTATTAAAGCGGGTATTAATGTCTCTCGAATATCCTCTGTTATTTCCAGCCCGCGTAGTAGATCATATAACCTAATTCTCTTCTCTATCCAAGTTCACGTGAATTTTAGATTTAATTCAGTTAATAGGTGTATTATTTCTGTCCGGCTTCTTTCTTCCTCCCATGTATCTATTTGTTCATTGAACGATTCCATACTGATCTTTTTGTTTATATTTTTAAAACGTGGGGGTTAGGATTGTAGAAGGTAATGATTGGAGGAGGTATATAATTTTGTAAATACAGAATTAGTTTTCACTACGCGTCGTTATATCGATATATCGTTTGTATTCGCGTTAAAATGAATAAATATGTGCATACAGTTTTATATATAGTGCAATATTATAATATAAGCATTTATAAATTCAATATATTATTAGAATTATATAGTAATTAAATATATACCTTCTTATTTGTTGACCTATGAGAAAATTATTTAAAAATGTACAATAGAGATAAGAATTTTATAATTTATACATATTGTGTAAAATATTTTTGTATATATGCATGTATATAATATGAATAAATATATAATATATCGGAATTCAGTCAATAATATAGCATATTTTTGTAAAATATTCTTGTAATTAAATATTCTAGTTTATTTGTAAATGAACGTAATTATTATTTTAATTTAAATTATTGATTTATTATTTGTTACGAAGTTTATAATAAGTATTTTAGGTGAACTCTTATTAAGTAGTATTTGAAATAATAATAAAATTTTTCTTTATTAAGTTAACTTTTATGTTTTGTTCTTGAAATGTATTTAATTTTAGCTATATTGTTGACTCAATTACATTTGAATAATATTGATTTTGCTTATTTATAATGTAACGGTGAATTTCCCTCGCACGGGATTGTTTTTCGCCGGTGTCAGGGTTCGGAGGAGGGAAGTCGGGTTAGGGTGAGATTTACAGGTTCGTTTTTAGGAATAACTCCGTTTTTTATATTAACATAACTTATCCTTTAATAAACTCTCAGAATATAACAAAGAATGCATTTGAATATACTACAATTTCTCTTATTCTAGCGTGCTAACAAAGGTTTCTAGTATTTTCGCCTCCGTCCTATCCTATGTTTATACCTCGCGGACACGGACCGCGAGTATCCGCGGTTTCGAGAAGCGCGAGTTAATCAATAATGATTCGCGGGATGCTTACGCAGTCTTATATGCTAATTCGCGAGACCGGGGGTCGCGGGGGAGTCGCGGATTGTCCGCGACACGTATGCGGCGGTTTCCCGGGATACCCGCGAGTATCCGCGGGGTTCGAGTCGCAGGAAGTCGCAGCTCACCCTGTTCCGCTACAAACACTAGTCCGCGCTTTAGTCGCGGCGCCGAGGTCACGGTGTTCGCGGTTCCGTCGTCCCGCACATACATTTATGTGAGCGCGAGAAATCGCGATGTTAAAGTCGCGGGGAGTCACGCGAGTCACTCGCGAGTTACACATTCATACGCATTTTTACTTAATCGCAACTTAATCCTAACCTAGCCTACCTTAATACTACCCATCACCTGGTAAACTAGAAGTCGCGGGGGGGGGGCGTGTTGCCTGGGCAACCCGCGTATCGGCTCGCGTACGTCGTGTTACCTGGCAAGTATCCGGGGTGACACGCGTATAACGTCGCGGCTACGTGTTACTTGGCAAGTATCCGGGGTAACACGCGCTCTAGGTCACGGGCGCGAGTACATGGTGCGTCACCTGGCAAGTATCCGGGGTGACGTGTCGTCAGGGTCGCGGTCTGTGTCCTGGCAAGTATCCGGGGACACTCCCGATGACCCTCGTCCTGGGTCAGGCTTGGCCGTGTGCTCTGGCAAGTATCCGGGAGCACACACCTAGACAAGCCCAGGGAGGAGTCAGGGCGACGAGCTAAAGGAGTCAGGCTGTCATTCCGACTGACTGAACGAAGGACGCGCACCCCCGGATATATCCTTCGTTCGTCACCGGCGGTAGACGGAGCGCCGAGCGCGCGGTGGTGGGGCGGCCGTCGAGCTGCACAAGGGCGCTCCCCCATGCTCGACGGCTGCGCGGCGGAGGTGTGGGAGTGGGAGCGGGGCCCGTGGTGGAGGGGCTAGCGGAGCCCGGGCCTATTGCGGCGCGCTTTCGGGGCGCCGCGAGATCTAGTGACGGCGCAGCCGTTACAATAATAATATATTATATCTTAGATTTACAATATAGAGCACATAAAAAAAACAAATAAATAATATTATACATAAGAGAGATTGAAGATAATTTATTAAGATTTGATGTTTGTATTTATTCTAGTTTGTTCGTAAACAGTAGGCTATTGTATGTTCTATGTGATTTTAATTAAATAATGTAATTAAAGAAAGGGGGATAAAAAAAAACAATTTAAATATGGGACTTTGTTATTCTCTTTTCTTGCAATAAAATTTATTTTCTATTATTATTAATATATTTCATATTTATTAATTTGTTAATTTATTTCAATTACTTTTATTTCAGTAATTAGTATAAATTTTGTATAAGTCACTTTTATAAATTTAAGTTAGGTATTATTCAAAATCTGTATGTATATAAAAAAATATGTTCAAAAAAAATTTTATCACTTTTATTAAATTTTAATATAAGTATATGATAATATTATAAAATGTAGTTACATTATAATTGATAGCTAGAAAGAAAAAGAAAAAAAAAAAAAAAAAATTCGCGAAAAAAAAAAATTTTAATGTCAGGATTCCAACCACGTTATGCTGTATCGTTGAGCATAAGCTCTATCCATTACTCCACGGCACTGTTGTTGTTGTTGTTGTTTAATGTGTTTATTTAAACCAAAAGAATACATATTTGATTTTTACAAAAAAAAAAATATTCATAAATAAACAAATGAATTTCGCTTTTTATAAAATAATAGATTTATTCGAAATACTGCGCTTGCAGTTTACAAAAATCATAATCAGTATTTATTAATATTAAAAATACGTTGCATGTGATTGTGCAAGGTCGATATGGAGCTAATATAGTATTGTATTTTTAAATTTTATTACAATTACTTTATGGGGTAATAGATAATTTTATACAGAAAATTGGGTAATAATTATAAAAAAACTGTATTTATTTATTATTTTTATTGTTTAGGAAAAAGGAGGGATAATAGGAGAGGGAAGTATATACAATATTTACAAGAATTAGCTGCTAGCCGGTCATTTAACTTATCATTTTTATGTCAGATATGGATTGTGTTTTGAATTTTTTTTTTTGTTTATTTTTTAGATAAACCACCAATATTTTTTTGAGTGTTGATGTGCATTTGATTTGCGGTCTAATTTTGTAATAGCCATGCTATATTTTAATGGGTTTATTGGTTTGTTCGTGTTTATATTTAATAATATTCTTTTATCTGTAGGCGCTCTTTTCATATGATATATTATTGGAACATTATTATTATTTTGAAGAATTCCTAGGTTATCTAGATATGTGAAAATTTCCGGAGGACTTAGCCCATTATTTATGCATTTTTGAAAATAAAGTTCGTTTGGATATATAATTAAGTTGTTAATTTTAATTAAGTTGTTTTCTTTAATTTTATGTAGAGCCGAAAAGTAGTTTCAGCATAATTTTAGAATGAAACAATCGATTCTGTTTATATTTGCATTGTTGTATAATATTGTATTACTGACGTTTTTTTTGTAATTTTATATACTTGATTTATTGATGCTAAGGCATTTTCTTAAACAGTTTCTTTCGAAAACTTTTAGTTTTTCCATTTGTGAGTCGGCTAAATTAAACCAAATTGGACTCGCGTATGTTATTATTGGCTTTATTAGGGCTTTGTAACAGAGAATTTTTATTTTTTTATTTACATTTTTTGAATGAAAAAGTTTATTACAGTTGTTGAAAGCTGACATTACGAGGTTACGTTTGATATCAATATGATTTTTGAAAGATAGGTTTTCGTTCAGCGTAACACCTAGATATTTAACAGTTTTTTTATGCGTAATAATTTCATTGTTAATGTTTTTAATTTGAAATATTTTTTCGTGAAATTTGTTAAATTTGTCTAATTTGCTAAATTTTGCTTTAAATAGTATTGTTTCGCATTTATTTATATTTACTTGGAGTTTCCAGTTATTGTAAAAAATTAATATTTTATTAAATAGCGAGTTAAGCTCGTCTTGAATGATTTTTATATTGTTGTGTTTAATGTATATTATTAAGTCATCAGCGAAGGCAATTGCGTTTTTTTGATTAGTTGAGTTTAAATCGAAAAGGTTTAGTAGATCACTGATGTAAATGTTGAATAGTATAGGGGACGTCACTGATCCCTGTTGAAGGCCGTTTTTAATGACTTGTGATGTATTAGATGATGCGTTGTTTCCGTGTATTATGAATGATTTATTTTGAATCATGTTATGAATGATTTTTATTAAATGTTTTGGGAATTTTTTTGTAATAAGTTTTGAGATTAAGCCTTGAGTCCATACCGTATCAAATGCTTTTTCAATATCTATCAGACATGCACCTACGAGTTGGTTGCTATTTAAAGTCCAGGCTATGTCTGATGTCAGTTTGTTTATGGCATGGGTGGTTGAATGATTGCGTTTAAACCCAAATTGGGTATCTGGAATTATATTGTACTTGGTGCAAAATAATGAAATGATATTCTGAATGCATATTTCATAGATTTTTCCTAAGTTTGAGAGTAGGCTTATTGGGCGTAAGTTTGTTAAGAGAGAAGAGTCTTTATTTTTTTTGGGGAGTGCAATTACTTTTGCTTTTTTCCATTGTAAGGGGAAGTATGCATTGTTAATGGCATTATTTATTATAATTCTTAGTATTTTTAATGCAATTGGAGGTAGATTTTTAATAACTATATTGGGGATGTTATCTAGACCTGTTGATTTTTTATTTTTTAGTTTACTGATTATGATTTTTAGAATTGTTGTGTTTGTGAAGTAAGGGAGCTCGAAATTGGAATTATCGGGATTAGTGGCTGTATTGTTATTTGAGAAGGTTGTTAGTGTGTTTGTTGTGATTGAGCTTTCATGTAGTGAATTTATGAAATTATTGACTTTATTTTGAATGAGAGAGGCGAATTTTTCGTTACCTAGATTTAAGTTCTTTGTGTTAGTTAATGCGAAGTGTGTGCCTATTATTGCTTGTTTGTCGTTTGTTTTTTCAATGATGTAACAGTTATTTGCGTCTTTTTGTAAGGATTTTGGGTTTATGTTAGAATTTGTAATTAATGAAACATCTTTTTCATTGATGGTTAGTGGTGGGATAGATATGTTATTTTTTTTATTTCTGAATAATCTATTAATGATTGAAAAAGTTTTGGATGAAACATTAATTGGAATGTTTTTTAATTTGTTATTCGAGTAACTGTTTATGGATTTATTAAATTCTATTGTTAATCTATTGTTTATGTTGTTGAGTATTTCTGTTAGTTGTTGTTTGTTGTGTGTGTGTGAAATTTGGTTATTTTTGTGTAGGTCTCTTAAGTGTTTTATTATAATTTTTTTATCTTTGTATATTTTTAGTATTTTATTATTAATATATATGTCGAAGTTGTTAGTGTTTTTATATGTTGGTATTGTTTCATTCATTGTTTTTTGGATATTTTCAGTTAGTATGTTTATGAGTTCGTCTATTTGATTGTTGTTTAAGTTAACAGTATGTGTAATGTTAATATTTAATTTGCTTGTTAGTTTGTTTTGAAATTTTTTCCAATTTGTTTTGGCATAATTGAGGGATTTTTTATTAATGTTTTTATCTATGTTATAAATGTCGTTATTGTTTTTTTTTTATAATAAATACTAGTCCTTTGTGGTCACTGTCATAATGAAAGGTTTTTATTTCATTAATTCTGTTGGTGTTTATAATGTGGAGTCTGTTGTCTGTTATACAGAGGTCTAAATATGAGTTGTTTTTTGGGAATGTGGGTTGCTCAGGTATGTGGAGGTTAATTCTGTATTTCATCGCGTTATCTGTTAACCAGTTTTCTAGTATTCTCCCGCAGTAATTATTATTTGGATTTTTCCATTTTGTGTGTTTTGCGTTGAAATCGCCTGCTATGATATAAAAGTTGTTAGGGTTATTTAATTTTAAATTATCGAAAAGGTTGTTTAAGTCTTGTTGGAAGAATTTTTGTTTGGTTGTACTGTTAGGTGCGTAAATTGATATGATTATCAAATTTTCATTATTGTTTATATTTATTTTAATGGCTGTTAATTCGATGTTGTTAAAAGTGTAACGGGGAATCTCCCTCGCACCGGATCGCTTTTCGTCGGTGTCAGGGTTCGGAGGAGGGAAGTCGGATCAGGGTGAGATTGGCGGGTTTCACTACAGGAATAACTCCATATTTAATATTAACATTGCTTAAACTTTAATTAACCATTTAAATTTAACAAAAGGAAATACATTTGCGCATCTTACATTCACTACTTTTCTATAATTTGGCGGTGTCTAGCGTACTAGAAGTCCTATACATACATACATATGATTCGCTGTCGCGGGCCGCGAGTAGTCGCGGGCCGCGAGTAGTCGCGGTTTTGTGAGGCGCGAGGGGATCAGACGTGATCCGCGGGACGCTTACATTAGTTTACGTACTATATCGTAAAGTTAGGAGTCGCGGGGAGTCGCGGGTTGTCCGCGACGCGCATACGGCGTGTCCCTCGGGATACCCGCGAGTATCCGCGAGGTCTTGAGTCGCGGGGAGTCGCAGCTCACCCTCTAATACTAGATGCGCTGGTGTGCGTCTTAAACGCAGCGCCGGGGTCACGGTATTCGCGGTTTTCGACCGTGACATTCATACATTCATACGGGGACTTCAGGCGCGAGTAAGCGCGACGCCGGGGGTCGCGGGTGGGATTCGCTAGCCACCCGCGAGTCACACATACACGCACACACACTTACGTTTTATCGCAACGCATCTTAATACTAACTTAGCCTAGCTTAAACGCTACCCTCCACCTTAAACTAATAGTCGCGGAATGTCGCGGGGGGTGTCGCGGGGGGGGGGTATATCGCGAGGCTGTCGCGTACGTCGTGTCACCTGGCAAGTATCCGGGGTGACACGCGTATATTGTCGCGGCTACGTGCTGCCTGGCAAGTATCCGGGGCAGCACGCGCTTCAAGTCGCGGGCGCGAGTTCACGACGCGTCACCTGGCAAGTATCCGGGGTGACGTGTCGTCAGGGTCGCGGTCTGTGTCCTGGCAAGTATCCGGGGACACTCCCGATGACCCTGCTCGCGGGGGAGTCGCGGCAACGTGTTACCGGAGTAACACGCGCTTCAGGTCGCGGGCGCGAGTACACGACGCGTCACCTGGCAAGTATCCGGGGTGACGTGTCGTCAGGGTCGCGGTCTGTGTCCTGGCAAGTATCCGGGGACACTCCCGATGACCCTGCTCGCGGGGGAGTCGCGGCAACGTGTTACCGGAGTAACACGCGCTTCAGGTCGCGGGCGCGAGTACACGACGCGTCACCTGGCAAGTATCCGGGGTGACGTGTCGTCAGGGTCGCGGTCTGTGTCCTGGCAAGTATCCGGGGACACTCCCGATGACCCTGCTCGCGGGGGAGTCGCGGCAACGTGTTACCTGGCAAGTATCCGGGGTAACACGCGCACCAAGTCGCGGTCGCGGGAGACGACGCGTCACCTGGCAAGTATCCGGGGTGACGTGTCGTCAGGGTCGCGGTCTGTGCCCTAGGACACTCCCGATGACCCTCGTCCTGGGTCAGGCTTGGCCGTGTGCTCTGGCAAGTATCCTGGAGCACACACCTAGGCAAGCCCAGGGGGGGAGTCAGGGCGACTGCGAGTAGCCAGGCGGTCGTCCCGACTGACTGAACGAAGGGCGCGCACCCCCGGATATACCCTTCGTTCGTCAGCGGCGGAAGGGCGAGCGCCGAGCGCGCGGTGGTGGGGCGGCCGTCGAGCTGCGCAGGGGCGCTCCCCCATACTCGACGGCTGCGCGGCGCAAGCGAGGGAGTGGGAACGGGCCCGGGTGGTGGGGCTAGCGGGGCCCGGGCCTAGTGCGGCGCGCTTTTCGGGGCGCCGAGACTACTAGTAACGGGGGCTTCCCGTTACACTTCCCCCTTTCCACACTGGGGGCTGGACCTGTGTGATGCGGCCCTCTTTATCCATAATTACACGCTGCCGGTAGCCGCCCCAGTGGATTTGTCCTCTCCGGAAATAGCCTCGGAAGTGCGTGATCTCCCCGTTGGGAGCCTGGACCATCGTTCCTCCGGAGGCCATTTTTCTCCACCGGATTTCCCCCGTCACCTCCCAGTCGGAGGTATCGATGGCTGGTTGGTCGCAGATTTCCTCAATTATTCGCCGAAGGGTGGGGTCGTCTGTCGCCACCCCCAGGTCGGGGAGGTCTCCTTGAGTCCTCGGCGGAGGGCTTGGAATGGCGGGGAGGGTAATCTCCAATTCCATGTCTACTTCTGCGCAGGGGACCACTTCGTAGGTGGTTTCCAGGAGGGGCCTGATGTTGATTGGCGGGGCCACCCGCGGGGTGGTCTGCGCCCTCTCCTCGGGCAGAAATCGCTGTGTTAGGTCCCCATCCTCCTGGAACCGTTGCGTCGTCTCCCCTTCGGGTGGGGGCTGCGGTGTCGCGTTGGCTGGCGGGGCCACCTGTGGGGTGGTCTGCGCCTCAGGTCGTGGGGCGGTGGTCGCCCCCTCGAAAATGATGCTTATCCCTGGGAGGTCCTCCTCCATGGGGAGTGCTGGGGTCGAGGCGGCCATGGGCCTCAGGTCCTTCTCCAGCGGGATGGATGGGTCCAAGTCCGCTGAGAGTGTGGGCAGGGGGTGGAGGAGGGCGGCAGCTGCCACTTCCGCGGGGTGGACTCGCGGTCTCCTCCTTCGGGATCCGTTCGCCCTGGATCGGGTCTCTCCTCGACCCCTTGTTCTTTCACCTCGCGGCGCCTTCGCCGGGGGTGGGATTACGAGGCGTCGGACGGGTACCTCGGGCGGCGGGTTGATGTTGGCCTCCTCGGCCCTCCGTAAGGCCAGATCCCACTGAGGTGGGTGTTGTAGTCGGGTGGTGGCTGTCCTTGAGCTCAGCCCTGCAGTCGGTGACCTTCGCGGCACATCCGGCCGGCGAGGCCTGGTTGGTCGTCTCACCATGGGATCGGCTAGGCTTTCCATTACGATTGCAAAGAATTTTCCGGTGCGTTCAGGTGTTAACGTCCTCACGGCAGGCGGAAGAGTGAGGAAATCCGGTCTACTTCCCCCTTTTATTCCCTTTCCCGAAGCTGGGCCGCCGGAACTAGATTTCCTGCTTCCTGATTGGTCTGGTGGGGGTATGTGCGCAGAAGGGTTGCGCAGTAGACCCCGGAGCAGGGGTGGGGGTTCCTTCCCGGCTCAGTCGTTCCTTGACCGTCGAGGAGGTCGGACGTTCGCTCTCCGCACTTGCCGGTCGCGGAACCGCGAGTTCACTCGCGGTAACTCGCGATTTTTCGGAAAACACTTATTTTCAGTCTCCTTAATTTTTATTAAAATTTTGTCCTTATTTTTATATATTTTTATTATTTTTATTATTATTTTTTTCATTTTCTTTCAGTCTTTTAGTCCTTAATTCTAGATTTCACTCAACTTATTCTAGTGTAACTAAACTATTCTTATTTTGACTTATTTCTATGATGGCTTATAATTATTATTGTCTTTTCTTTACAATTAACTTATTTCTAACTTAGCTTCAGGGAAACATAGGTTCCTCGGTGCTGTCCTCGTCCGATGAGTAGTTTTCGGATTCCGTGGCATCTCCGAGACCTGGGTCGTCGTGTCGGGCGGCCTGGCGCTGTGCACGGCGTCTGGCGTCTTTCCGACGGAGTTTCCTTCTTTCCTTGGAGGTGAGAGAGCGGGAGGGGTATAAAATCCGGGCTCTCATCAGCTCCATTAGATCCATCCCCAGCCTGAAGGGGTGTTCCGTGTTCGGATCGATTAGAATCGGGCGATCCATAGCTCGGCCGCGTATGTCGATCCTCATCATGACGGTGTTGACACTCGTCACGATCTCGCGCCTCGCGAAGCCCACGGGTACCTTCGCGGGGCCGTATAGCACGCGGAGGCCTTGGCTCCTTGCGATTAGGTCCGCGAGATCGAGGCTAGCAATCGATGCTCGCAGACCGGTGTCGACTCTGGCGTCGACTTGTAATCCACATACCTTAAGGGTCTCGACCGTTTGGAAATCGTATTCCCGCAACGCTGACCAAAGGGGGTGGTTGCGGGGGACTTCAGGCTCCTCTGACGTCGATCCATCAAGTGTGGGTCCCATCCCTATTCTTAGGCCTTTCTGGGGCGGCCTCGGCGGGATGGATTTGGTGTTGCGGTGGCCTTGTTCAGGGGGGGTCTCCCGGGTCGACGTCTCTCGCCGGGTGTTGACTCCTTCGGCGGCCTTCCGCGTCTAGGTTTACGGGGGCGTCCGGGTCGTCCTGGTTTCTGTGTCACCAGGGTCTGGGCTTTCGGTGGTCGGCCTCGTGGCCGTCTAGGGGGGACAGCTTCCGTGCTGTCTCCAGGAACGGTGGGTGTTGTCTCCTCGACAACTTCTGGAACAGGTGTTTCGGTTTCTGGTGCAGGTGCTGGTTCGGGAGCAGGTGTTGACGGTGTCAAGTCTGCTTCAGGACTGCTTTCCTCGGTGACGGAATCCTCCTTATGTAGGGCAGGATGTGAATACGGTTTGATGTCTCTTACGTGGACTCGCTTAGTCCGGTTTCTATCCGGTAGAGACACCTCGAAAATGACCGGCGACACTCTTCGCACTACTTCAAACGGTCCATCGTATTTGGGCGCGAGCTTTGTATTGATCCCCTTGGCTTTATCGGAAAGCACGTGGGATTTAATCAATACTTCTTCCCCGACTCTGGGTTCCCAATTACGACGTCCTTTGTTGTAGTGTTTCGCTTGTTTACCCCAGTTTTTCGCGACGTTGATTTTCGCGAGTTCGAGAGATTCGCGTATACCTAGGAGTCTTTCCTCCAGGCTTGCTTTCGAGATTCTCCCTGCCTTTTGTCGTAAGGTTCCAGGGGTTACAAATTCTCGCCCGTTATTGAGATATGCCGGGGTAAAACCAGTGGCTTCGGAGGTCGCGGTATTGTATGCGTGTGCGAGCTCTGGGAGATATTTATCCCAGTCCTTATGATCGTTTTTGACGAATTGAGTAATCATCGTTTTGATTACCCGATTCGTTCGCTCGACTGGGTTACATTGCGGGGTGTACGGCGGTGTTCGGCGGTGGGTTATGCCGGCCTCCTTCAGAAACGTCCGAAATTCCCGACCCACGAATTGTCGTCCGTTGTCGGAAATAATTACTTCCGGG